>CAUJNA010000025.1:529861-672361 GCA_963377175.1 Effrenium voratum | reverse complement strand
CACCTGATCTTTTGTCTTAGACCTTAATAGCACGTGTGCGGGAACCGCTGTTCAGGTATTTGGAGGTGTCACTGGCTTCGACACAGGTTGACCGACGGACATGAGCATTTTGCCATGGCAGGCCTCCTTGAATCTCGACTAGCTTAACGGCAAACGACTCACACAAAGGCCCAAAGGAGCCTCTATCAGGGACAGTGCCCTGAGCATGAACAGAATACTTGGAGATAGCGACGGACAAAAGAGAGCACCTGATCTTGTTGGTTGACCGCGTTTCAACGGAGACCCTCCCACAAAAGCCCAGTTGCACAGTAGCCCTTGTTTGAAAGGGAAACACTTGTTCGGGTTGCCCACTCAACGATTGGTCGGGGCAGTTCCTGCTAAGGAGCCTCCTCTGGCGGCCCTTGCATTCTGCGGTAGTCCAAGTCATGGCCCATCACGTATCCTGGCTCCGGGATACGAAATGGAAGCCGAAGTCTCTGACCACAACTAACATTGGTCTTGTGATACAGGTCCCTGATTCAAATCGGCAAAGGCCGCCTTTCACCTGGTAAGCCATGCCAAATCATGGTCTGCGATACCAAAGTGGACAAGTGGCGGAAACCAACACCATCCCTGCTTCCTCACAGGTTCCTCAGCAAACTGCCGCCCTGGAAGCCCCGCAACAGAGCCACTTCTTGATTTTTGTCGGCATGACGCTTGCGAACACACATTCATCCAGAAGCAGTGCAAAGCAGTTGTCAGCCGAAGGCAAGCCAAGCAAAGCCCAGAAAGCCAAGCAAGAAGGCAAGAACTCAAAAGGGAATGCCAAGCCAAGAAAAGCCAGGAAGGCCAAGCAAGAAAGAAATCAAGCAAGCATGCCACGCCAAAAAAATAAGCGAGCCAGGCGGGTCCAGCAAGGCAAGCATGCCCAGCCCAGAAAAGACGGTAAGCAAGCCAGGCACGATCAGCAAGCAAACACGCTCTGACAATATCGCATGCAGTGAAATGAAAAGCTCTGATGTTGGAGCACTCGGCACTTCGCAACGCGCCCACTGACGCTCTTGTTGGGAGACTTTGGTACTATGCCATGTGCAATAAGGTGACCGACATCGAGCTGTGGATTCTTGAGGGGAAATCCTTTCGAGGGGCGGAGGGTTTTTCTTTTGCTCAGCACCGGCTCTGTGCTTAGCACCGGCTCCGGGAGCTGGGGCCGCAAGTTAGCAAGCGAGGCAAGATGGACCGTGAGGCAAATTGGGGGTGGGGATGCTTCAGTGCTGGTTTATGGGCTTTTTGGGGTTGGTTTAGAGTGGTTTAGGGCTGGTGTAGGATGTGTTTAGAGTTGGTTTCGGCCCTGTAAAGAAGTGGGGCCAATAGAACACACATAAAGACACTAATGGAGAAAGTGCGCACTTGCAAACCAGGATCACCAAGCCGAAAAACGGTCTTAGAAAGAAGCGGGGGGTTGGGGGGCGCAGCCCTATTCCCGAAACAAATCTCACGATACAACAAGGATCACAAAGCCGAACAAAGAAGCAAGGGGCACAGCCCCCCCCAATAGCAAAACAGATCCGCACACTAATGGAGAAAGTGCGCGATTGCAAGCAAGGACAACAGTCCGAACAAAGGCCCTGTAAAGAAGTGGGGGGGTTGGGGGGGGGGAAAGCCGCCCCGAAAAGCGAAACAAATCCAGACACCAAGGCAGAAAGTGTGCGATTACAAACAAGGATCACCAAGCCGAACAAACGGCCCTGCAATAACAAAGGGCAGGAGGTTGGGGGGGGCAGCCCCCCCCAATACAAACCAACTAAGGATATTACTGACGAAAGTGTGCGATTGCAAAAGAAGCTCAGTGACGCACTAGGTGGGTGAGTGTATAAAGGACTGACTGACTGACCGACTGACTGACTGACTGACTGACTGCCTGACTGACTGACTGACTGACTGAATGACTGACTGACTGCCTGACTGACTGACTGACTGACTAACTGACTGCCTGACTGACTGACTGACTGAATGACTGACTGACTGACTGCCTGACTGACTGACTGACTGACTGAATGACTGACTGACTGACTGACTGACTGACCTAACGAATGAATGAATGAATGAATGAATGAATGAATGAATGAATGAATGAATGAATGAATGAATGAATGAATGAATGAATGAATGAATGAATGAATGGATGGATGAATGGATGGATGAACGAACGAACAATCAAACGAATGCATATGTGCCATGCCACCGCCCCGCCAACCAAACAAGCAGGCAGCCGGCCAACCAACACCGCCGACCAAAGCAACCAAGCAACCAACCAAGCAAGCAAGCTAAGCAAGCAAGCAACCAACCAGCCAAGCCACCAACCAACCAGCCAGCCAGCCAGCCAACCAGCCAACCAGCCAACCAGCCAGCCAACCAACCAACCAAGCAACCAAGCAACCAATCAACCAACCAACCAGCCAACCAAGCCACCAACCAACCAGCCAGCCAGCCAGCCAGCCAACTCGCCAGCCAACCAGCCAGCCAACCAACCAACCAACCAACCAACCAACCAACCGGCCAGCCAGCCACCCGACCTGCGAACCAAGCAACCAAGCAACCAACCAGGCAACCAAGAAACCAAGCAACCAAGCCCCCAACCAACCAGCCAGCCAACCAGCCAACCAACCAGCTAACCAGCCAACCAACAGCAACAGCCCAGCAGCCCAACACCCCAACTGCACAGCAGCCCAACGACCCAACAACCCACCAGCTCAACACAGCCAGCCAGCCAGCCAGCCAGCCAGCCAGCCAGCCAGCCAACCAACCAACCAACCAACCGCAACCCGACAAGCCGGTGCTAAGCAAAATAAAAACCCACATTCCACCCTTTCGAGCGTCTAAACGCAAACCAAACAGAAACCATGCATTTGGCGTCAATTGGAGAGAACAGCTAATGTCCCTTCAGCCACCAAACAGAAGCGCATTTGCAACACCGGTGGGGAACAAATGTCTTGTAGGGCGGGTTGGGATGCGCAGGCACATAAAGAGACTTGCACAGCTAAAAAACTGAAGTGGAGCCTCAACAACGCAGATTTGGCAGGAGTCTCCTCTTCGAGGCCCTTTGGGGGTGGAAAGGTTAGTTTTGAGGGAAGCGTGAGTCCCAAACTACAGCCACCTGGCGTGGTCTAAGTTGTCCAGGCACACGATACTTGTTGCCGTGCCTATCTAGCATTGACGCACCTCGGAATTTCGCTGTCATGCGCACCGGAGCCCTTAGGGCTAGGGGTGTCGCTCTTGGAATCCCGTGTGTCGGGGGGGTCCTTGATATTCAAACTCCACTGCCATGACTAAGGAGTTCACGATGATGAGCAGGCCAATGAATAACTCCTGAGCGCAACACACGCACGCCGGAAGTGCGACCGGGCAGCTTTGCTTTGGTGAGAAGTGCTCGCATGAGACAAATGTGAAGGTAATCATTCGGCCAGGGAGCCATGGTCAATTGACACACCTGAAACGGAATTTCAGAGTTCCGGGATGAAGGATGTCTTAGAGGAAACCCGCTTGAGACTGTTGACAAGGGCCGAGGACAAACCTCACTCACGGCCCACGCAGCAAACTGAGGAATGGCTGGGGGCAACTCACTTGTCCAGCTCTTGGAAGCATGACTAAGCTAACGTCAGAGTACCTCGGCTTGATAGCAATCAATCAACCTATGGGCTATTGGCGGTCAGGGTGAATCTGAAGAAGTGTTGATACTATCTCCCGAACTGACATGGGCATTTGGTCAGTACTAGTAATTTGGTGAGTTTACGCAATGCGGCTCCCTGTACTACAGAGAGCGGCGGGAACTATTGACCATTGTTCATTGTTCTCACAATTTTGAGGCAACACGATCAAATTCTAAAAGAAACGTCCAAATGCCCGCTTACCCGCCAGCTTTCCATCCCCACCCCTTCCATACCGCCCTCCATGCTGCCAAAGTAGCATAGGCGTCCCCCTCCAGGAAGGAAGTGAAAGTTGTCTTGGGCGGGTTCAAGTCAGCCTAGCGACCCACGAGAAGGTTGAGGGGGGGGGGGGCACCATCCAGCTGCAAGATTCATGCGGACACTGGCAGACAAGCATCGTGAACGCATAACCCGGGGGGTGTGGGGGGATAAAATGTGGCTGAATGGCGATACCGCCACTCGACAATTCATGGTCAAGAGCTCAATGCAGGTCGGCCTCCAATGCATGTATTGCAGCTGCGATCTCGGCCGCACTCTCAATGTGGTCTGCCTCCTCAGCCCAAAATCTGAGATCACATGATAATGCCTGGGTGCTTCTGAAACTTACCTGTACATTTTCAGGGGTATGGTTTCCTTTTGGTGCCTCAAAAAGTGAGGGGTTCCAATCATGTTGAGAACCCGGATTTGCCAAGGACCCCAAACACTTATGGCATGCCCCCTGAACTCCCGAACTGGAACACCACACGTAGGCTCCTGCCACAGTTACCTGATTCCCTTGTACCAAAGGGAAATGACGGAACACGTATGGTGGCCCTTGCAATTGCAGCGCCCCGCTCCGTTGTTTGGAAGGGTCTTCCAAAAGAGAACACAACTTTGAGCCAAGTCTAAAAACATCTATAGGCTAGTTGCTTGTTGCGGCCTGTAAAAACCAAACGGAAACCCATGCTGTGGGGAGTCCATTTCGCATTGGAGCTGACGAAAAACAAACAAATACCTTCGCCACCGCACTGGGAGCCGAATTACACGCGGAGAAATGAGACATGAGTCGGCCTGCGCTTTCGCAGCCCGGTTGCTGGTTGCCTCTTAAACCTTGAGCCTATGCCCGCGCCTTGGCTACGCCAAGCCCACGCGGGCGGCACCCTACCAAAGCCGTTGTTGCCTTGATTTACTCGTCAAAAGATCCGGCGCTGCAAATTGTAATTGCCTCCAAACGCTTGCTAGCTGCCAGGACTTTAATCCAGCATCTATACATCTAGCATAGCCTCCACCGCAAAAGCCCCTGCAAACCACCAGAATGCTGCAACCACCACCAATGTACTTAATGCCTTCCTGTGGCGGCTGCATCCTTAAACGAATGCTCCTCAACTGGGATTAGGCGAACTGCCTACTATGGCGCACAACAGAAAGGACCAGCATCACCTGCGCACAAACGCTTCTTTGTCAAGAAACCGTTCAGCAGAGGGTCACCCAATAAGCATCTTTAAAGTCGGAGGCCGTCGCCCGGAAAAGACTTGCCAACAAGTTCCTGTCATGAAACACTTGCCAGCGCTGTGATGCAGACATATGGACGTGACAAATGAAATGGTCGAGTCGAGAACATGTAAGCTGACAGCACACTGGTACCCTGCGCGCTGCATGCGTACACGACTTATTTACAAGAATGCAAAGTGCAAATTGCAGCTTTGCAGCAGAGGCCTGAGCGACCACCGGAGACGCCTGCGCCTGCGCGATGGAATTTACATTTGAACTGACTCCGCACGCCTCACCGCTGTGGTCACGCATGTAACAGCCCCGGTGATTCATGCTGCACGCTAAGTACTGCAAACTCAGTGCAGCGTGAACGCAACAGCTACACGCTTTGGCTCGATAGATTTATTGAACACCTCTGAAAGTGACCGAATAATGGTGGCCAAGTGGTAGGAGGGTTTCTTGGCCTGAGAAGGTGAGCCTGAGCCACGGTCAAAATTACTTGCTTCTCTATGGCGCTTTTTGTTGTGATTTCCTTTTGAAACAAGCACAAATGGGTACCTTGAAAAAGACCAACCCGCAGGGGAATTTGGGTGGCCCCTGATTCCCCTGATGTTGAAACATGTTGTCCCCAATGTCCTCTCCAAACTGACAGACTATGAGTAAGTCAATTGCACACAAGCAGGACCTGGGCGCAGTAATTACTTTGATTGCTGGATGTTGCTCTTGCCCGTTTGCACACAAGTCGGACATTTAGAAGGAAATAACAACACCGAAGCTTATTTCGAATTCAGGAGAAACCCAGTAAGTCCCAAGCCTCAAGACATGGGGATTGGGGGAGGGTTATGTTGATCGCAAGGATGAACCCTTTGGGTATGACGGTATGACTAAAGCTATGCCATTCAACCCTCACCATGACTAAAGGTCCCAACACCCGCAGTCACTACAAGTTGACCATACATTAGCACTTTTAACTCCGATCCAGGATCCCTATTGAGAAGACGCTACAAATGAGCAAGTTCCAACCCAGCGAAGAATCTGGCTGATTGCCCAGCAGTGCATGACTAAACGTCTATATCAAAACTCGGACGCCGACACAGTGCGGCTATTGCCCCCCCCCCCCTCATCCACAGAATATTTCGGAAAGGCCCACCAGAATTGCTTTCGGCAACTCCCATGCGCGCCCGCGCCTGGCCAGACTGGGACCTGCGCCCGGATTCACACCACTCGCGCGCATACGCACCCACTTCACCTTGCATATCACCTCGATAGATGTTGCAACTGGCTCAAAGAGATTCTGGTGGCCCTTCGGGAGAGGTCCTTTTTGTGGCCGTTCCTTCTTTTCACGTTCAGAAGGAGACTCCGAAGACAGGAGCCTTCAACCTTCAATGGAATTCACCAAAATGGGACTTAAAGAAAGCATGTCGAACTGGGGATGTCTTAGAAACTATGTACATTGTACATCGCCGCGCGCTCGTTTTGGAAAGCTGTCAACCGGAAAACGAGACATTCCGGGAACTAAGAAACAACAACAAACTGGATCCTTGGCAAACGGCCCGCGAACTCGAAAAACAATTGCCCCTCGATTGCCCCCGATAAACCTCTTGCATTCACAATTGTTTGTCATTGGCCTGACTACAAGCATCTCCCGAGCCCCTGCCCCCCCTTCCCCGGGCACTCTGCTGGCGATTCTGACTTGGACTCCTCCAGCACTCTGGACAGGGCCGCCGCATCTGCCAAGAGCGGCGGGTCAAAACGAGCTGCCCCCATGCTCAAAAAGAGAAGCGCGCAACCAACCAATTGAAGGCGTCGCTTGGCTTTGACACAGCGCAACTTAGTGGTCGCATCCCAATCCCATTGCCTGGTCCGGTCTTTGGCCCCGGATTCCCTTCGCTTCATGGATGCCCTCGCCTTTTTTTTGCTCCCATGCTTGGCCAATGGCTTGCCCGGTCTCGAATCAAAATACTGGATATGTTCTACTATCACCGTGGGAGCGAGCACTCACCAATACCACGCTGTAAAGCAGGGCTTTGCTAGATGTGAGGGTGAACATTCTAGAGCAGGGACCAATAAGCTTCTTGAAGCCTTACGGGTGACGTGAGACTCGCAGGAGACGTTGCTTCAGCATAGGCAACAACCAGCTGACTGACCAACCAGCAACGAGAGCCACGTTTTGCGAGTCCACCTATTGAGCCCGGAACCAGAAACAGCAAGTGGAAGGCCTTGATATTCGAAAGCCTGCAAAACCAAACAAAAAAGCAAAGGAAAACCACAGAGGCTGGAAAAGTGCGTGCCTGAGAAAAATGCATGGCCTACACGATATTAAAGCAAAGCTTCAACACAGTAGCTGCTCAGTAGTTGTTGAGACTCTCTCCATCTTTGAGTAGGCCGCTCCAGCAATCTGAAAGCACCAGGGCAAAGCAAAAGCGGTTAAACAACCAGCCTCCGCCCCCATTTGAGGAAACCCAGATAAAAATGCCTAAACAACTGTAGTTTACATCATGTGAATCTAAGGGGTTGGCCCAAACCACCTCTGCGCACTCACAAGCTGAATGGTGCTTCGCACTTGACACTTCGCGGCCTAGTTGGCTATCCTCCTGCTCGGATTGCAGGAATGGATGCTTCGAAGTGCTTCCGACCTCGAACGAAACGCTTAAGGCCAAGGCGTTGCGACACAGTCCGAAGAAACCCTTCAAATCGCAGATTCATGTTGCGCGCGAGCATTGCAAAACAGGGTCGCTACTGCACACGCTGATCGTTGGACTCGGTCTGGCATGATCGGGATGTCCGCTTTGGCCAACGTGTCCTTCCTTGTCACTATTGGAGCTAAGCCAGATTGCTGTTCGTGCACTGCTGTATATGCTATTCAATTACAAGTGCCCAAACCTTGAACCTCAATACATTGCAGCCCTGGTGCAATCAATGCGCCATGCTGGTTCACACACGCAAGTGAACAGGTGAACAGGAAACGGAGGCTCCTACACGGTAGTGGAGCAGTATGTCACAACAGCACACTTACCCTATCAAAAGTACATCATGGAGGACATTACTGGCACAGAGAGGGCTCATACTGGAAGCGAGTGCACATCGGTGCACATCGAGTCACGCAGCATTATACGCGCCAGAGCGTAATCAAGCGGCTTACACCTTGGAGGCAAACAACGGCGCAGCTAGTTGCAGAAGAACAAGACACCAGACTGGTTGAAGGCAAACGGACAAAGTGACCAGCAAAGACAGCAGACAAGCCTTGGACAGTCTGGACAAACTTTGAGGAACATCAGTAATTTCCGACCACAACGAGTCAGATGATGAGGAGCAACAACATGGCACAAAAGCAAGAGTAGTACAAGCACCGCAACCAACACAGAAGATACGAGACCACAACGATACAAGAGTTGGTCCGATACTCGTACACGGCAGAAGCAAAACAACCACCCAAAACAGCACGGCAAGCTTCCAATCATGCAGCTCAACTAGGACACATGTAAAAGTCTTTGATGACAGATACGTACACCCAATTCTTACAGCAATTGACATCCAGTTTGGGGTGACCATGGCCATACAACTGACCAACAAGAGACTGCTCTTCGACTATGCAGTCACACTGCTACAGCACTTCCTCATTGGATGTGGAAGAACAACTCACACACAAACCTACAACATAGATCAGGAGAACTTTCTTCGTGGCCGGCAATAACGGCACCATCACCACCAAGCTAAATTCGAGCCAGCACACAGAACACTGGTTGGACAGATCAGAACAATGGAGCATCCACTCCTGCCCTTGGTTGCTCGACATAGCGACGTGCATCATGAACTGCACCACTCTGCGTGTTTGGTGAGACAGTGCAATACGTGCTACCAGCAGTCAAACAAGTTCCAAAACTAGAGTCAAGGTTCTACAACGGAAACTGGCTTGGCAAGGATACCACCACAGGAGAACTTCTCATCGGGATCTAAAACAGTATTGTCAGAGCAAGGACAATCAGAAGGCAGATCATGCCACACAAATACAACCAGCACCTTTGGACGGTGTAGACGGAGGTTCATGGAAGACACCGGCATCAGCACTGCCTAGACCGACTCTTACAACACCAGCGGCAATGCCACCAGCAAGCAAAGCACCTACACCACAGAAGGATGCAGCGACAAGTACAACAGAAGATGGCAAGAGCCGAGCACAACACCACAGGATGAGCAGCAGACAAAGCAGAAGAAGACAACAGAGCCAAGCCATTGGCAACACTCCCAACACATTAGAAGATGCCAGCACTCGCACTTACATCACCAACAAGAGAAGAGAAAGAGAAGAACACACTGGCAAGCAACAGCGCACAGCAGAACGACAAGCCATCAAGTTTATGACACGAGATGGCAAGCAACACAAGATCACATCAAAATGAAGATGCACAAGAAAAGAAAACAAACGGATCCTACTGGAGCCAATCACGCACGACACAGAAGGCTTGGATCCAGAACAAGTAGCACAAGGAATGAAGATGCAAGTATAACAAATGAAACACCCATCAGAGATTGACGTCGCACACTGATGCACGAGCAACAGCAAACATCATACAGCCAAAATGGGTTCTCAAACCAAACAACAAAATGAAGTACAAGCACGAATGATGGCAAAAGGCAGAACTCGCTACAAATCACGAACAGCTCATTGCAAGTACACCTGTGTCTTGCATACCGAGAATACGTACTCTCACAATTGCAATTGGAGTGCATTCCTACACGCAACGGCAATCACACGTAACCTGATGAGACCAGCAAAGGAGTTCTACAGCATAGCAAACAAGCACATCATGTGGCGGCATAAGGCCATCACGCAAACACATCCTTAGAGTCACACTTGAAGTTCTGAGATGCATAGCAGAAAGCAATGTCTACAGATTGAAGGACTGTTTTGTCTACATCATGATCTACGTTGACGATCTATTGTGCATAAGATTATCATTGACATACAGTTTGCCAGGCAACGAAATGAAGTACTTCTAAGACACACAGGCAACCTCGACATAGGAGCAACCATACACTTCCTTGCTTCCTTGGCAGAAACATCGCGCAAGCGCAACTACATCGACAATAGCCTGGAAGCAAACTATATGGGCGTCATACTACAAGAATCAGACTTGACAACATGCAATCCAGTACCAACGCCTGTCTCACATGCCAAAAGTACAGCAGACGAAGCACTACCTGACCACGAACAACACGAACTATACAGGCGGCTTCTTGGCAAGATACAATGGCTAGCATACACAAGACCAGGCATTTGCTATGGAGCAAACGAATTGGCAATATTATTACAGGCACCAACGCAATTTGGCAACAAAAAGCTCAACTCAATAAGGCACTCTTTGTGTCTTTTTTGCAGTTCTCCTTGTTTCGCAGTCAAATTGTGTACATCAGGGACCCGAAGGTGCAGCTTGTGCCTGCAGTGCTGATTCCGGTTGGTGGATACAGCAAGCCAAGGTCGATTTACAACAGGGCTGTGGGAAATGGAAACCACTTCTGGGATACAACAGAAGGGGCTTCCCAAAACTACCCCCCCCATATACGGCGGAGACTCCCTTGAATCACAGAAGTTGGGATAAATTGTTTTTAGGCTGTTTAGGCTCCCCTCTCGACACTTTCTGCTTTTCAGCTAGGGTTTTTTTCCGTACCTAAAAAACCTTGAAAAAACCTGCCCGCGCCACGCTAAGAGGATTTTTAGAGTTTGTAGGTACCCTCTCAACACTTTTTCTGCTCCTCAGCTACCCTCGTTCTAAGAGCGGAAAGTGTCGAGAGGGTACCTAAAAACCTAGCCTCTGCTCTGCAGCTAGGTTGTGAAAACAAGTTTCTATGATTTAGGTTGAAGCTCTATACAACACATTCCATGAGTTAAGCTGCAGTTCTATACAACACTTTCTATGGTTCAGGTTGCAATTCTATAAAGAACTTTCTATGATTTAGGTTTCAATTCGATGAAGAACTTTCTATGTTTGAGGTTGCAGTCTTATGAGGAACTTTCTATGATTAAGGTCGCAATTCTTTGAACAACTTGCTATGATTTAGGTTGCAAGTCTATACAGCAACTTCTATGGTTTAGGTTGCAGTCCTAGAAGACACTTTCTATGATTTGTGTTCCATGAAGAACGTCTACAATTTAGGTTGCAACTCCCACAAAGCCATATCTATGATTTAGTTTGCTGCTCTATAAAACACTTTCTATTGTTCGCTTTCTATGATTTAGGTAGCACTTAAATACAACCTGCTTTTATATAAATTTGGTTGCAACTCTATGAAGACCTTTCTATAACTTTGGTTGGATGTCTATTCATCACTTTCCAAGGTTGCAGTTCAAAAAGACTCTTTCTATGATTCAGGTTGCAACTCTATAAAGAGCCTTCTATGATTTCGGTTGCAATTCTATTTCACATTTTGAATGATTTAGGTCGCAGTTCTATAATCAACTTCTGCTATTTCGGTTGCAGTTCTAGAAAACATTTTTTTGCGATTTAGGTTGCAGTCTTTCTTGATTTTGGTTGCAGTTCTAAAAGGCAATTTCTAGGTTGCAGTTCTATAAACCCCTTTCTATGATTTAGATACGGGAGTTCAGCGGGCCAGGTTTACAGAGTTCTGCATACTGAGCAGGCGGCCAGCTGCGCGGCTGACAAACTCCTCCATTTGGCCAGCTCGGAAAATGACGTGGGACCTGCGAACGCAGTGATTGGGCCATCCTTTGCTGATACTGTTTAATGGCTCCTTGTCCCGAACCTTTTAGTTTTGACAATGCTCTGTGTTGGATCGATCATGTGGTTTATTCCCAACCATCTCATTCAACGACGAAGAGCTTCACAGTTCGTTTTGTATCGGTGGGGTATGTAGAGGAACAAACCTTCCAACCATGCAAGAACCCAACAGCTTCTTGGGTTCACATACCTTTTCACACCCAGGTGGTGGGCATGTACATGAACCGTCACTAACATGGTCCAAGCCAACACATGTGACTGTCGGTGGATAGGGCCCGACTCCAACCTCTCCAAATATCAACTTCAAGAAAGCTGCTAACAGAAATCCCTTTGCAGCGAAGTCTACTCCACAGCTCGTTTATGAAACGCGAGGCTGGGCCTGCAAACGCTGGAAAATCCTGAATTGTGCGAATCCAGATTCGGCTCGTTGGTTGCAGGACGGTATCTGACGGCCATCGCGAAATCGCTGTTTGACAATAGCGTTGAGCAATGTTAGATGCAGTAGAACATGGCAGGGATCGGGAACTTGCCCACTGTGAGAGAGATTGCAGGAAGACAATGGGAGGACGACGAAAAAGCAGAGAGACGCGCCAAATCGCAATTGTGAGCGCCAAAAACTCCGATTTGTTCCAATTCAAACTTGCAACTTTAACCAAAGCACTCCCTTATTCAATGTCCAAAGGTGACCATAAATCAGTGATGCCGTGTCTAGATCAGGGTGCCTATTTAATGCACTTTGACAAAACCCGCGCATGTGCTTCTTTCAAAATGCATTGAACATGTGCAACACCACTCCTGTGTCGCGCCATTGTTCTTCTTATGAATCAGTTGATTTTGAATATCCAGGTTTGATGGCCGTCCCGAGTGACCATAAGATCAATGTGACTCAAAATGAATAAACAGATTTCCTCCAAGCAATAACAACGCACGTGTTCTGAACGCGCAACAACCACGTGTCTAGACACATCTAAAAAGTCGGCCGACCACAATGCCTTCAAGAGGACAGGTTGATTCTTGGGGGCAAACCGACCTCCTTGATGTCCAACGAAGAGACATCACCGTGAAATGAAGAGCCGCGTCAGTGGTTGAGCACTTGTTTCAGTTTGGTGGCATTCATTTCCCAGTGCCATGTTTGTTTTCCAAGCAGCACCTGGATGCATTCCTGGACTGCCTGCCTTCGCCTTCTGCCAGAAGGTCAGGCGAAAAGCTGCCCTCGGTTCTGTGGACATTGGCGCCCGTGAAGAACTGATTCGCAGTACTCAAACTTCACTTGGAAGCCGAAAAACATCAACTATAACGTGTTGCTCACTCCTCAGGGGACCGTTTTGCATGCTGAACTGAGTTGCTATGGAGCAACTTATTCGTCGGTTTCAGCATGGAACCAAAAACAAAGAACAATAGGACAAGGCGGCACAAACATGTAGGTCATTCTAAGCGGGCCAAGTACAACATGGACACACACATGCGCTTGAGACTCTGCTGAGAAAGAAGTCCTGCCGTTGGAAGCCCCGTGCGATCCACTTGTGAACACACACTCACGACTGCTTCCAGTCGAGAAAACACGCAGCACTATTTGAGCCAAGTACAAGTTCAAAACTGCCCGTTCTCGGGCCTTCTTCAATGCTATTCATCATTGATCTCCTTCACGTCCTTTTTGGTTCAGACTAAAACAAACAAAGAGGCTCACCCACGAATTCCCCTTACTTGGGAACAACCCCCTTTTCTCCTTCTGGTCAATCGTTGCCATTTGTAGAGCAAGTTGCAGCTGGCCAGAATGTTGGCTCTAAGTGTTTCCGCAACTTGGCACGTGCGCCTGCTTTGACCATGTGTGGGACCAAGTGGGGTCGTATAAACAGCGATAATATACAGTTCGATCCTTTTTGGTGCTAGCGCATTTTTTCACTCCTTGGTTTGTTGGAAATCTTTGCGGCCCCGGCTTGAAAGTCACAACTTTTTATGTACAGGTGTAGCGCACGAAGTACACTTTGTCAGCTTCGGCTCAAAAGTCGCAGCTTTTTTACACGAAGTACACTTAGGAAGCTGCGGCTCGAAAATCTCGACCATAAAATCGAAACTAGAAGTACGAGTGAAGTATGCCATGCACACTTTGGTAGCTCCGGCTCGATAGGACTTCTAAGTACAGACCAGGTGTAGCGCGCGAAGTACACTTTGGCAGCTCGTCGCAACTTTTAAGTACAGGTGTAGCACGCGAAGCAAATTTAGCAGCTCCGGTGCGCAAGTCGCAACTTTTGAGTACACTAAGTGTAGTGTGCGAAGAACACTGTGGCTGCTCTGGCTCGAAATTGGCAATTTTGAAATACAAGTGTGGTACGCGAAGTACACTTTGGAAGCTCCGGCTTGAAAGTCGCAGCTTTGAAGTAAAAGTGCAGCATGCAAAGTATTGTCTTTGGCTTCCCCCACTCCAAAGTACTCGCAATTTTCAAGCACACGTGTAGTTGCAAAGTACTTTCTGGCAGCCCCGGCGCAAAAGTCGCAACTTTCAAGTGCACGAAGTACACTTTGGCAGCCCCAGCTCGAAAGTCACAACTTTTGAGTAGAGGTGTAGCATGCAACACTCTAGCACGCACCGGCTCGAAAGTCTCAACCTTTCAGTCGCAACTTTTACCCTGGCCTTCGGTGACCTAGCTTACCTTGTCCATCCGATACGACCAAGCTTTACTCACAATGGGCAAAGTTCACTCTTGCAAGGAGATTGGCTCAAACGCTTCGCGCAGTGCGCGTATGATGCAGTACTCATGTTTTGCGTTCGTTGGTATGAGGGTTTGTTACCAGGGCCTGTACAACTAATCGGGTGGCCAATTTGCATGTCATGTTTAAGTGTGTGCTTCAAGCAAAATTTGACTTGAGAAAATATGGCCTTGCCCAAGTCTTGAAAATTGTGCAAGTGTGGAAGCGTAAAATACCCGTAAATAGGACGCGCGAATGGCAGGTTGGGCTAGCTGTGGCGCACTTGGTGTGCTCAACTGCGGCGAGCTTGGTAATCTTGGGGGAGTGGGGGGGAGGGTGCCGCAAAACATGGTTTGGCGATGCTGCGCGCAAAAACATGGTTTATGCAACAAATTTGCATCTGCTTGGAGGCTCTTTGGGCAGGGCTACCTTCAAAGTTCTAGAACGCATGAGATGGTGCATCAGAGGCCAAACGCGTGACGCTGGCTGAAAAGTGTGTACGCGTGCCTGGCTGAAGCGTTGGGAACCGTGAGAACGGCTTGACCAAGTGTTACTTGAATTTTGTGCGTTGGCCAAGTTAAACTTCGCCAAGAGAAGGCGCGGGTTTGAGTACAAGTGAAGCGCGCGAGGTACAAAGTCGCAACTTTAAACTACAAGTGTCGTACGCAAGGTATGCTCTGCAGGAACGTCAAAAAGATGGGGATCGCCAGCAAAAGCCCTATGAGCCCAGCAGAGCTAATTTGAAACTGTTGGTCCTCAGAAAAGAAGCTCCTTGTTGTGGGCCCGTTGCCATGTTGCCAAGTCTAAACAACTCAGGAACATTCTGGCCACGGCAGGAGTGAGAGCCCCATTGACCCGCGGGGAACGCGCAAGATCCTTCAATGGGGTTTACAGCAACAAGGTCCTCTGAGGAACTATGGAAAGCCAGATTCAGCGGTTTTTGTTTTCCGGCACCAAGGGTTTATACAGAAGGGAGCTGCATCATGTTCATCATTGTTTTTCCTTGCGCAGGCACTCGCGTAGGCAAGCCTGCATAGGCTGCACATGTTTTTGAAGCTTTCGTTCTCCACAGTGGTTGAGGCCACATGAGGGAGAGTGGCTACATGGTAGCCATGAGATTTGCATCGCTGCTATTGCTCCAGAAAGGCACGCCTAGATTTTTGAAAACAGAACTGCCTCAATCCGCGTAGGCTCTGGCAGGCGCCGCTCCTCATGTTAAGCTCATCATTTCAGTCTGCAGCCCCCTTGCAGTCGCGGAGGCTTTGCGTTAGGCACTCGTGTCGGAGTGTGTGCAGTGTGTAGGCCTCGAGCACGCCCTGTTGAATCTGACTAGCATGCATGCATGCGTGCGTTTTGGATCTGGCTTGCTGTACTCAAAAGTTGCGTCTTTCGAGCCGGAGCTGCGAAAGTGTACTTCGCGTGCTGCGATTTTAGAGCCGGAGCTGCAAAAGTGTACTTTGCGTACCTCCCTAATGTACTTTAAAGTTGCGACTTTCGCGCCGGAGCTGCCTGCCCTTTCAGTTTGCCAGTTTTGGCTTGTACTTCGTCGTGAACTTTTAATGTCAGAGTTGAACGCGCAGCAACGATTGCCTCACAGAATCCATAACTAGTTTTGAAGCATGCCATGGATGGCAACTTTGCGGTAGGTTGCGCCACATGTAGTTTTGCAGGAATTTGTGGTTTGATGTCTCTGAATAGTGGCAACTCGAGATTTCCACACCTTTAAAATTGTTCACAAAGGTGTGTCATTTCTCGAATTTCATGTTCGGCTTCGTTTCCCCCCTCGAGCCCCCCCCCTTTTCAATTTTCCCCTACGCAGGGTTTTTTGCGGGCTTTCTTCTGATGTTCGGGCACCAAAGGCCACGGGTTTTCCACGTACCGTAATTTTTTCCAGCCTGGAAAGACAAAGCCAGTCACATCAACTTGGGTCAACTTCAGGGCCCTCGGCCTTTTCTTGTACGAGGTAACCGTACCTTAAGGGTTCCATATGGTTCCATGTCTCCAATTAAAGATCAGTCCGGGTGGCCGAATGTCGGCCCCGCAGCCGCAGGTTCTCTTTGCGAAGCAGATTCATCTCCTTGCTCCAGGAAACCACTTCCTGCATATACCTGAGCCAACTGCAAGGTGCCCAAAGTGAGTGTGTGTGTGTGTGCTGTGTGCGTGTGTGTCTGTGTGTCTCTGTGTCTGTGTGTGTGTTGTTGTGTTGTGTTGTGTTGTGTTGTGTTGTGTTGTGTTGTGTTGTGTTGTGTTGTGTTGTGTTGTGTTGTGTTGTGTTGTGTTGTGTTGTGTTGTGTTGTGTTGTGTTGTGTTGTGTTGTGTTGTGTTGTGTTGGAGTGGTTTTTGTGTTAGTGTGTGTGTGTGTGCGTGCGTGCGTGCGTGCGTGCGTGGGTGGTTGGGTGCGTGGGTGGGTGGGCGCGGGGGTGCGTAGGTGCGTGGGTGCGCGCGTGCGCGTGCGCGTGCGCGTGCGCGGGTGCGTGCGCGGCGCGTGCGCGTGCGCGTGCGCGTGCGCGTGCGCGTGCGCGCGGGCGCGGGCGCGGGCGCGGGCGCGGCGCGGTGCGGGTGGGTGTGTGTGTGTGTGTGTGTGGGTGCGTGCGTGCGTGCGTGCGTGCGTGCGTGCGTGCGTGCGTGCGTGCGTGTGTGCGTGTGTGGGTGCGTGGGTGCGTGCGTGCGTGCGTGCGTGCGTGCGTGCGTGCGTGCGTGCGTGCGTGCGTGCGTGCGTGCGTGCGTGCGTGCGTGCGTGCGTGCGTGGGTGCGTGTGCGTGCGTGCGTGCGTGCGTGCGTGCGTGCGTGCGTGCGTGCGTGCGTGCGTGCGTGCGTGGGTGGGTGGGTGGGTGGGTGGGCGGGTGGGTGGGTGGGTGTGTGTGATTGTGTGTGTGTGTGTGTGGGTGTGTGGGTGCACGCGTGCGTGCGTGGCTGCACGCGTGCGTGGGTGTGTCGGGGTGTGCGGATGTGGGTGTGTGGGTGTGTGGGTGTGGGTGTGCGCGTGCGGGTGTGGGTGTGTGGGTGCCTGCGTAGGTTTGTGTTGGCTTGTGTGATTGTGTGTGCGCGCGCGTGCCTGCGTGCGTGCGTGCGTGCCTGCGTGCGCGTGGGTGTGTGTGTATGTGTGGTTGCAAGTGTGTTCGTTTATTTTCAGGTCCCGTATGGATTTCTATTTTTTAATCCCCTTCTCGGAAAGCCCTGTTGCATGTGCAGGTCAGATTTGGGTGACCTCAAACATCTGTCACTGGTTGGTTCAATTGCTGGACACCTTCCGCGAGCCAAGCCCAGAAGCAAGCAACTCCCACCTTCCCGAACCGCACAAAACATACTAGCGACTCTTTGTCCGAGCTGCTGCATTTCGAGGCGGGCCAGCAATTTCTGAAACTCGGAGCCTTCGTCTTGGACATCCAGGCAGACTGGCGCAAACGCAGCTGATGGAACGCGACGCAAAAAGTCACACAGTCTGCGATCAAGGTTGTCATCACTCCTTGCCTAGTGCCACCTCAGAGGGTCCAAGAAGCCCGAATTGGCCACTTGTTTGAAAATGATCAGCATGCTAGTTGTTGTTACTCACGCACGAACAGGGGGTGAATTCCATTCCAAATTTGCGCATCATTCCAGGAATGCCATGACCTAGCCACTGGTTGGACGAAGGACGCCCACCCTGTTCCAAATGGAAAGCAGAGCTCAGAGTTTCAGATTCCATCCAGTTTAGACAAAAGGCCAAGCCCAAAAGGTTATAGTATGAGTACCCAAGGCAGATACCCCGAACCTCCAAGAAATTTCAGTGACTGATTTCATTGATGAAAAAGCACCCTGTGAAAGGAGCCTTCATTGTGTGAGAGAAGTCGCGCAGGGGGTCAACTCGTTTCCCCAGATGGCTTTTTCGGTGACTGTCCCCAAATCAAGCGATTTCCGCGGGGATCCCCATGGTCAAGAATGAAAAAATATGGGACCAGGAAAGGCGGGGGGGAAGAACACATTGTTGTTTCACAGACCCTGGCCTTGGTCAGATGCAGCGGACCAAGCGTACCAACCAAAGCCCTCTGGTGAACGGAGCGGCAGAACATGCCCAGCTCAATGAGCTGCTTAATGCAGAGTTTCCAGGCGCGAATGGGGACTCAAAGAAACATGCTCGAGGACAAAAGGCATCAACTTTGGGCAAGTCAAACTCATGGCCATATTTCCTAAGTGGGTAACAAAAATGGTAATAACCCACTTACCATGGTTATAAGTCTCCGAAGTGGGTTATGACCAGACTTACTATAACCACATCGGGCCATGATGGGACTGGATTGCGCGCCTGTCTCCGGTTCAGCTGGAGCGTTGCGGCTTCCGGCTTGGACTGCGCACAGAGACCCAGGTCAAAGCTGGGGCTTCATTCTCTTGTGGGTAGCTAGATCCAAACCCAGGAGACACCGACCATCTAAAGAGCCCTGACACTAGCTTTAAGGGCCGCACCGCCAGTCCAAGAGTTTGTCTCATGTGTTTTTTTACAAAGCAAGCGTCACAAGTACCCGGCTATGACCAAATCCAACACTTCTCCCTCACAAAATATATAGGTGGCTTACTCTAGGCTTCACTTTCCGAATCTCCAAGGAACATCCAGCTGCACGTGGGCTTGAGCCCATGGAACGCCATGGCGATGGCTCATGTCGCCAGGCTGAATAACAAACAAATGAAGTGCTCACCAACCAAAGGGATCCCAGCGGTTGAACACAAATAAGTACGTCTGTTCAGAAACAATGGCGGTACAGGGGAATGTAAGGATCTGCAAACAATTGGAATGCATCCTTTTTTGGTATGCTGAGGTTCCTAGCTGGCCCTTACCTGTTGTATTGTCAATGGCACATGGCCAGTTCTCCGACCTTCAGTATCCATACCTTTTCCAGGCGCTTTCCTGCGGGCACCACCAGAAAACGGCCATACCGGAAGCTGAACTGTGAGCCTTGAATACTCTTTGTGACCCAGGCCTTTGGTCACTTGCCCCATGTCCTCCCAGTCGGCTCGTCGGCTCGTCTTCTGTCGGTTCATGCGAAGGAATTGCAGTTTGCTTTCTCCGGCTGACTTTGCTCCATGGCCAATCATAAGCCCAAGCATTTAAACAAATGCGGTCCCTTATCATTTCCGCACAACGCGAGCACCCACCTCCCATGGTCACATAGACATCAAGTGAGCACGCAGCGCCCTTTCGAGGTATCTGCACTACCCAAGCCCTTTTGCCCTTGGCCCGCCTTCTCGTGATTCCTCTGCTGAGAATTCTATCTCGGACAGTCGCTTTCCGTCGCCTAAGCAACTATCACTTAACTTGAAGAACCGTGACGAGGAGACCCACACTGATCTTATACCGTCACCATTTCTATTTCGATCCATGTACCATAAGCTTAGACAAACAATCGCATACGAATAACCAGGCCTGGTAAAAGAAAGAAACAGTGCGCTTTGCGAAACTCGTGTGAACAGCTACCTCTGCGGCCGATGTTGTGATGTTTGGTCATGTCACCTTGCTGATGACAAAAAGATCCTGGATTAAGTGAACAGCGACAAACTCCTTGTGGAAGCTAAGTCCAAACAGGAGCCCCCCCTAAAGAGGGTGGCTGGCATCCGCTTGTTTTCCGGAAACCAACCAGGGGTCCTAACTTCACAAAAGGCCCCCGCCCATATCAGAATGCTCCAGCGTATGCTCTTCAGCACCCATTCATTTCACATTCGGCGTGCATAGCCCTGGCCTCCCTCTTGACCCACGCGAAGGGTGTCTTCCGGAACATCGACATGTCAGCCCTGGGATTGTTGGGGAAACCTGACAAACATAGTATATTGAAGCTGCTTCGAAAGCATCGCAAGGCAGCACCCCAAGTGGCTGTTGCGCGTGATAGCCCAATAGCCAAACACTTTGAAGTCAAACTAGCTTAAGCTATCCACATGGTTTTATTTGGCATCCCTCTCGAAGTGGCCCATAGGAGACCTGATGTCTTATACATCCTTAAAGCAGCACATTCCAAGGAAACGCTGCCACTTCCTGATTTCTTACACATCAAGGGCGGCATGAGCTTGTTCATCTGCCAATAATTGCAGGATGAAGCTAATGCAAGTGCCTTGAACGACTGCCTGCAATGTTCATAATAGCCTTCCGTCCGAAGTGCGACGCCATTTTGTGGGTACGCAAACCTACCTCGAGGAAACAGGCCGGTTGGTTGGGCCACCTGTAAACTGGCACCCGTTCCAATCATGCCATCGTTTATATAGGTCTTCCCCGCAAAAAAAAATATGACCCCCGGACACTAGTGATTGCCATGTTGTGAAACAGCTTGAAACCATGCTGGAAATCATGATGCGGGTTATCCTCCCGACCACTACAGGTCGCCTGTTTTGGACTCATGATGAGTTTGGCTTCTTGCAAAATTCGCCCCCATGGCCCAGTGGTTCATGTGCACTCCATGACAGAGAGGATTTCAGGTAAATATGTCGCAACCTGCGAAGAAATCATGGCCTTAGCCAACGTCGAACCCTCATCCAAGAGGGGTGCCACCTCCCCCAAACCCAACACCTCTAAGATCAGCACGTGCGTTTGCAGGTTACAATTCGGAGGTGATATACTACTTACTAAGGGCACATACTGTCGAAACAGGGCCATACCCCAGGTTGGGGTATGCAAACTCCCATACCTGCAGATCCCCAACGTTGACCCCACACGTGTTGAATCTATTTGCACCTGACAAGTTGTTAGCGCATTAGCGCCCAGACGCACAAGGTTTTTATCACCCTGGATCCCATTAAGACGCTAAGAACATGCAGCTTTCTGTTGCAAAGTTGGGGGAACGGCTCTTCTCCGGAATCGCCAGATCGAAGCTTCGCTCCATCCAGGTCGCCATTGGGCCCGTGGAGGCCGGCTCCAGCGGGCATCTCGCGCGTCTCGCCTCAGGCGAGACGCGTCTCACGCGAGATTCGGGAGGATCGGGGTGCTCTGGTGATCTGGTCTCCCAAGGTTTTCCACTCTGAGCTAAATGCACAAACAACAACCAAGATTTTGGAACAAGAGATGACCCCCCTCAAAAAGAACGAGCCTAGTCAGGACCCAACATTACAGCTCGCACTAGCTGCTTACTTGCGCCGAGGTACCCAGGCAATGCACGTAGGTCTCTGGAGATCTTGGCTTCGTCCGGCCAACCATCCGGCGCTTGCGCGGCTGGCCGACCGAAAGTGATCGGCACTCAGCTTCTCGGTGAAGCCGCTGGAGCCAAGATTGGCCATATGGTCAGTGACACAGCCAAGCGCCCGATGCTTAACTAGTGGCCTCATGACTCAAGACTGAGGCATCTGACTGGAAGATTGCAAAGCAACTGAGTATCTAGATGAGACTCGGACTTTTCTGTCCCCTTCCCTTCCTTCCATGCAAGCCATGATGCACGAGCCTTCCGACAAGGAAACCTTTCAACACAAACGCCAGTTTGCAAGGACAACACTCAGTTACAAAGGGCCATTTTGTGTCCTTAAAGAAAGACACACCAAAATGGACACCGACACGGATCCCTCTCAAACATTTCACTGGTTGCATTTGTGGCACTTGTCCGTGGTTGGCTTTCAGCCCATGCGCGAACCTTGCCTTCAGACTCCACTGGTAGTTTCCCTGTCTACTTTTCTTTACAAACACACCAACGAGAGTTCCTACATGGGCAACACTGGCCCGGAGTGGCCCCTAAACCAAGGCGTTCAGGTGTCTCATTCAAGAAAGATAACAGGCTGAACCAATTAACGAGGAAACTCCAAGCAATGCTGTCATACACTGATGCATATGGTTCCCAGCAAATTGGGCGGGTACCCTTACACCGCAAAACGGAACGGTACATGACATTTGCCCTTCCAAATACTCCCCCCCCGCCATCGTCCAGTTGGAAACTGACGATTCGCGATCGTAGCTCCTGTCAGGTGTCAAATCTCCCAGAAATGCCTCCAGTGGCTCCCCTCGCACCTTGAGAAAGGCAGTTGGAAGGATCCGGAACCTCACTCCCAGAAATCACCAGGACAACCTGTGGGACCCTCTTGCAAACGTGCTGAAATGACCAGGGAGAAACAAACTCCATGGGCAAGGGTTACAGGTGCAACTCCATGGGCAAGGCTTCAAGGTTCATGTTGTCAATCCGGTTTCCTTGAGGGGGCCAAGCGACTAGGAAAGTCTGCGCACAAACCACTCAAACTTTCTGAACACAATTCGATAAGTGCATCTTCAACCTGAAGCTCGGGAAAGTAAGGTTCTTGCATAGGGCAAACCCTTTCTTCCTGAAGCCTCGTGCATGTAACCCAATTATTTGAACACCGAGCAAAGTTCGTCACAAACAAAGTGTGTCTCTTTTAGGGGACCACATGGTGGTTCTCCTTGTGGTTTCCCTTTATTGCCACACTCCCTGTTTTGAGACACACTTCATGAGTCGACTGACCAAAAAACAAGTCCAAACTTGTTGTGCCACTAAAATGGAGTCAGGGAACTAAAGGGAATACATTCTTTTGGGGAACCCACTCGCACACAGTGTTCAGGAAACCACATCAAACAGAGCATCATATGATATATATATATATATATATACATATATATATATTTGTATATGATATGTCTCAGAGAGACCACCCACCCCACACGGATGGACACATGTATACAATACGGTAGAGGAAATCAGTTTCGAGAAAACCCACAGATCTTGGGGTGATCGGCCAAACAGCTTCCCAACGTGGAGCTCCTCTTCGGATTCGCTCTCCGCCTTGCTGTTTGCTGTTTGCTCGGAGTTGTGACCGAAGTGATATGGGCGTGGCTTTAGGCGGACCGCTGAAATGGCGGCTTTCTTTTGAATTCCCCTCAAAACCGCGCCTGCAAAACAGACAGACCCATCTGCCCTCTCCACAAACCTAAAACCTGACTTGGGGCTCTCGGAAGACGAGCTTCCGCTCAAGTGCATCAGGTTCCATGTTAGTGGACAAGCGTAACAAACAAGTCTGGGATGGAAACTTAATCGTTTCCAGGCATGCTTCTCTCCAGAAAACAACCCACCATGTTGAAAGGAGCGATGGTTGAACAAATGGGGGAATCATTCCCCAGAAACTCAGACTTACGACTTATGACCCCGTCAAGTGAAAGGATATGACACATGAAAAGATCCTTCCATCAGTAAGCTGACTACTCATTCTCAGCAAGCTCGCCAGCAACTTAAGTTCAATGATTCACCATCTGATTTGGCTCCAATGTCGCCTCTTTTTGATCATGTATGACTCCATAGGGTGGATGACACAATGTTGGGCAAGAGCAGTGGCGGGGAGTGGGTTTGCCTTTCTGAGGGTCTAAAGCAAGGAACGCGCAAGGAGGGAGCCAGAAATTGCCGGGGTCACACAAACAAATGCCTGATTCACTAATCACTTCCCCCTATTAATAAAGGTCTCCCTAATAATAAATATTTGTTTCGGAAGTCCCAAATCCGGGAATACTACTTTTAGAATAGCCAATACTAAACCAATTCTAAAGTAGATATTCTCCTGCCCGTACTCAAATCCAGCCCCATTAGGGGGACCCCGGGGGCACGTTTCCTTTAATTACTACGGCTGTACTACAAAGTTGCGACTTTCAGTGCTCTTCACGGACACCGACTCCGTGATGGGCCAGAGCTCCGGGAGCACGTTTCCTTTACTACGGCTGTACTACAAAGTTGCTGTACCCAAAACCCACAACCAAAAACAACAAAACGTGACCTCAACTCCCGCTACTTAAATTCCTTACTCAGAAATGTGCGTTTGAAGCGATTTTACGGAACGGAACAGGGGGACCACAGTTGCAAACAAGCCTACACAGAACAAGAAGTACCTCCAAAACCTGCCCTCCAGAACCAGGGGACCCCTAATAATAAAAATTGTTTTGCAGGCCGGGTATTTTTTTTATTAGGGAGGGGGGGGGGGGGGCGTCGTTTATTATTAGGGGGAAGGGATTACTTAGGCACTCCTCAAAGGGCGGCAAGCGGCCAAAGCCCCTGAAGGAGCTGCCCTTTGTCACTTTCGACTTGTTGAAGGAAACTCAGGGCATTCCTAAGACATTTATGCCATGCTCGAAGCGGGCAAAATCGATCCAACCCCATTTCAGAGGGCATTCGGATCCCACCGGGCAGTTGCAAACCTAGATTAATCCATCAGATGCTTGGTTTTTCCCTGGTCTAAATGGGTGGTTTCTACATGGACCATGATGGCTCCTTCTTGCCGCGTTTCAGAAACGCTGAGTTCATTCAAACATGTCGGGCACTTGTTTTGACCTTACTCGGCCGGCCAAGGCTCTGACCCACACCGGCGGACGCCCCGTGAGCAGTTGATAGGTCAAACACCTCGCGGCGCTGGCGCAGGGGGTGGTGGAATCCCCCAAATGGCAAACTTGATCTTCCCAGGCTTTGTGTGGACTTGGCAGCTAGCGTACATTATAACATTTCACTATCTGAAACGATTTGCAACAAGCCTAAATACGGCAGAAAATGATGACATGATCAGTGGCTACAAGTAGATCATTCAGAGGTTGCTCAAGGCGTATCCAGCG
This sequence comes from Effrenium voratum, assembly GCA_963377175.1. Lineage (NCBI taxonomy): Eukaryota > Dinophyceae > Suessiales > Symbiodiniaceae > Effrenium > Effrenium voratum. Next base: position 647,243 of record CAUJNA010000025.1, on the reverse strand, counting down.
CACATACCCCAAAACCATCCTTACAATGCCTTACATATGGCTTGAGAGCGTGTTGTGACTAGCCTCATCATTATGCTAGCATCAAAGTCGGGCACGTGGCAGGTTTAAGGGAAATGACCTCGACTCCTCACTTTGATAATCCCTAAACACTGTCAACATAATGGGCGCAGTGTGAGGGGGGGTTAACGCTCCCAAATAGCTGGCGCTTCCTCAAAATGGCAACTTCCTTCTTTGACATGTTCATCTTTGCAACTAAATTGGCAACAGCTCACCCGAAGAGAGGAACTCCAAAAGCGGACCCTGTCATCTGGCAGTGAGGCCTTTGGAAAACGGACTTTCCTCTTGGAAGGAAGCCTATGCACTTCTACATCTGTTTTTGGGAGGGCATCACACAATTATTAGTTCAGTAAACAAAGACGAAATGACTGCTTAACTGAAATTGGAACAACGGTTGCAAAGAATGGCGAACACCGATCAACCGGTTGTGGGGATCCGTCCCCCGATCTTAGCTAAATATCCAAATTGTAGCCAGTATTCCAGAAGGACCGCGATTTTCTAATGTGATCCGTCAAAGTCCGATGCTTCCTTTTAACTTGGGTGAGCAAAAGGAAAACCCGTACCTGGCTGGACCACTGGGTCCGAAGCGGACAAGTCCAATGCGGTGCAAAATCTCCCGGCCCGTGCCATTTTGTCATGTGCCAAGGACTCCAAGGACCCTTCTTCTAAAGCTGTCGACTATCCTTTAGCTGAGTCTCCCGGTTGTTCCGATGGTTGTCAGGCCACGGGATGGTCTTACAAAGAAATCATGGGCCCCAAATAGTGTGCTCTTGAAAACAAAGAAACGGTTGAAACCAGCGCCTCTTGTCGACCAAACTGACTCAAAAGGACACCTATGGTGCCAGTGCCAGTCACTGGGGCTTGCCTCGGGCCCAACTGCTGGTATCTCGCTGGAAATGAGCACACGTGACGGGCTTTGCTCAAACCAAGCGCGTAGGTGTGCCCAGTTGGTCTGAGCCGTCTTTCATTGGGATTGGATCGTTTTCGGGGCTTCCAGGGTAGTGAGGCTTCTTTTTGAAAGGGGGTTCTTCCGATTGAATCACATGCAACGAGAAAATCCAGTGCCGAGGGGTTCAATCGCCGCTGATTGGCCGGTCTCTGAGGGGATCCCACCAATTTGATGGTTTGTCCCGTTTCTTTCTCCAAAGGATCAAGGAACATAACATTCGAAACAGGTCTGTGAAATGTTTAACCACTCAAACAGGTGCTCTCTCTCTCTCTCTTTCTCTTCCCAGTGACCCTTGTAGAATAAAGGCACCCCCATGGTCCTCATGACCGCTCAGTCGACCCGTTTGTTCGGGGCTCACCCATTCTTGGGGCCAGGTTCCCGAAGCACGGGCCAAGGTCCACACCCCAGTGCCCAGGCATCAGAGGCCAGAGTAGGCGCACCGCCGTTCACCACCTATGGGTCAAAATCCGAATCGGCTAGCCCCAGTGAACATCAACCAATCCAACCACTTAAATAGGTCCTAAAATGGGTGGTGAATTCACCTACCAACCAAAATGGTACTGGTTTTGACCCACAGCCATCTCAATCCATGCAAGAGGTTCCAATCCCCAAAAAATATTTTTCACATAGGAAAGAGTTGATCTTTGCCGGGTCCCACTTTTTGAAGAACAGCCATCTGGCCATCGATCTTCGCGGACTGGTTCCTTGGCACAACTCGTCAACCTTGAGGTCACTCTGTTCTCTAAGCCACGCAACAGCCGCACATTCCCACAGGCTGCACCTGATGTTCGGCGACGTCCCGAAATCGGCGAAGCCTTCGTGGGACACGAGAACGAGGCCTCTGGAGGCAAGTAGATCATGGTGCCCTCAACCCTGGCGTCGTCAATGATCTCCTCCTCACACCTGAAAGGCGTGCTGAAGTGGACGGAGTGCTGCACATTCAAAAACCAATCCAAAGAACTCAGAGGAGATGCCCCAGGAAAAAAGAACGCATTGTCATAAAGCATGGTGTTTGTGTTGCTTGGTTTTTTGGCACACAATTGGTTGGCATCCGAGGCCCTAGGCATCCGAAGGTCCCCCAGTTGTTTTCAAGGGGACCACATGTGGTCAGCTCCCCAGATGGGCACGGACATCTTGGTTTTCTGCTAAGAGCCCACTAGACGCATGACTATCCGCACTTGGGATTACAAAGTCGGTTGACCATAGCACATGATGCATAGCCTTGCAGGCGGAAATTTTCAGGAAACTGATAATCCCAAGTGAGCCCAATTCCGACCCCCAAAGAAGGACCAACCGAATTCCCCGACATGCTGCTAGGCAGGAAGCCACAAGCGCGAAACCAACCGACTCCCGAGGCCAGGGCTCAGCTACGGCGGCTTCTGAGTCATCCTGTGGGCTTGGAGGTTTGGATGGGCTGACAGCGGGTATTGGGCTGCGGTAATGGAATAGAACAAGAACCCCGATACAAGTTTGCAAAAATGTGCCGCTGTGGCCGCTGTGGTGTGTAACCTCCATATCTCCACACCCCTATGACGAAATGGCACAGGCTTATCCGCAGCTCATCCCTTGCCGTGATCCCGGTACCTGAATTTAAGCAGCTCTGACCCCACAGAGTTGCCCTTTTCCCACTTGTTTTTGGACAAAATTGACCCACCTCGAAGACAAGTTACGCACTTTGACGGGCCCCACGTACTGTTCCCACTATGACGCTTTCAAGATGAGATGACCAGCTGTAAGCATGTCCCAAGAATCACCATCATTTATGTTCCAATAAAACCAACTTCAGAAAAAAAGAAAAAGACAAAAACAACCTCTGATTTACATGGAGTCCAGTTAATTCGCTTGAGGAATCGCCTGGGAGATCCATGTTAAGTAATAGCGACACCCTTCGCTAGCGTCCTGCGCTCGCCAGTCTCCGTCTCTGAGACGTTTCAGCAAGGCGCGGCGGCAGTTGGCGGCAGCCTGGCCCAGGCCGAAGGGTTGGTCTGGGACCCCCTAGTAGAAAGTAAAAGTTCGAAGAGACACCCAATGGTTAATTATGCATAAGGTTACATAAGCTTAATATGAGGATGACTGACTGCATTTCGCTACAAGTTCAAGGTTCAAAGTCGGGCCAAAGAGCAACCAAGGCAATACTCTCCTGCAGGTTCACAGCAGGAACCAACGTACAAGTACACAATAAAGGAATTCCAACTGGGGAGTTCAAGTAAAACCACTAGGCAGAACTGGGTCACCCCTGTTCAAACACGCAACTAGCTTAGACACCCGTTTGGAAGAACAAACCCGGCATTGTCCAGCTGCTCTACGAAATCCGAGCAAAACTCTTTCCGTATCACCGGAACGGGGCCGTACCCATGTGCTGCCCATGTGATCAACACTAAGTCAGGAATCGCCAGTCTGATGCAGACACTGCCGCTCTTGTAATGATGGTTCTCATGGCTTTAACTACCTGCATAATTCTAAAACCCTTGCATACATACGTCATATGTCACATACACTGATTGCTTGAGTGAGCAAAACTGGAGTACAGGACTGCGTTCAAAGACAGTCAGCCGCAGACACCCTTCGCTTTGCAACATAACAAGCGACTGCCAAGAGATGCCAACACTCCTTGGATTCCCCCCATGTCCGATCTTGTCATGTGTGCAGAAGTCAAAGCACCTACGCGATCCAATGATCAAGGATCATGGCTAGGCCTGGAAAGTACCTTAAACAACATTGAACAGAGATACATCCAAACCAAGGGGAAGACGCAAACTACGCCCCGAAACAAAGACGGAGTTCGGCATCGCCCTACAAGTAACAGACAATTGGTCCGTCAAACGCACAAATCAGCCTCGCCCCCAGCTTCCACGTTCCATCTCTCTTTTAATTTGCCAGAAAATGAATACATGTCACCCAGTAAAAATGCCTGAATTGTATAAGGATTTCTCAGTAGGTTTGCTCTTATCCTCTAGGCAGCAGGAGACCCTCCACCGTTTATATTGCTGAAGGGCTCCGGCGTGAAACTTGGGAACAGCAACGTTGGCACCTGGCTGTTGAGCCCCCATCTTGACCGTCAGATTTCACAAGGATATCCTGCGTGCTTATGCCCGAGATACACCTGACACCAAACATAGGAAATACACCTTAAACAATCTGAAGTAACACAACTCCTTTGCTGAAGAAAAGTAAGGACTGGAAGACCAAAGAATCTGGGGTTCTATGTTCTTCCGTCCCGCTCAGCAAGCACGCCGTTTTTGTCATTTTGATTCGGCAGTGCCGCGCTAGCGCGCAGTCTTATGCGTGCTGGCAGCCGTTGGGTGCAGCAATTCCCAAATTACAAGCGAGACGGTCTTACCATCACAAGGGGAGCCCCAACCGCGCATCAAGCAATTTATACCTGGGCAGGAGCTTCGCTGAGAAACTATATGTGCCATGGCAATGCGCAGATTGTATATTTTTTGAGCAATTCTGTTTATGGTATGCCGCGCTTGAATCCAACTAATTGGTCACTATCAATTAAGTCGAGTCAGCTCGGCAATGTTCTCCATGCCTAAAACTGTCACTGTCTTTCAGAGGTCCGAACCAAGCGCATCTCATGAAATACACTGGAACTCACTCCTCAGAGACCTGGAATGGTTCCAGGATGAGCTTCTCGAATGCCGGAAACAAGGCCATTTCATACTGTTCGAACGATATGGAGAGCAACTGTCGTTCCTGAATTGTAGCTTGGTCAAGGCACCACCAAGTGCATTTCCCACCCGGATTTTCACACCATGATTACGTCGTTACGAATAAAACCTGGGTCGAAGTGAGACAGCAAATGATAGCAAATGTGGAGGGCTCCACTCCTGGAAGGGCTGTGCAAACCGGAACCCCGGCCCAAGGGGCTCAGGGTTCGGACCGACCAGCTACGATCGAAGGAGCTCGGGTGTCTCCTTGACCATGTTGCTGGGTAAAAAAAATGAGGCGTCGATGAGCGCGAGATGCGAGATGGAGAGACCAGAAATGGGTGTGTCTCCTTGCTTGGGGAACCCCTTCTGGTTGGTTTTCATGTCGGAGCCCGATGAGCCCAGGAGTGACAAATACCGACATGTGTTTGCACAATTATTGCCAATGTGAAAAAGGGCACGGAATGTTTAAACATCTGAAACAAACTCAACCAACACTGAAGCCATACTATACCATATTGATCAGTTCTGTTGAGGTCTACATCAAAGGCTACACCAATACACCAATACTAACCAATGTCAAGCCAATATCAGCCCAATCCAGCATTGAGGATTCCGGCATTTTGGGCCCCCTTTTTCTTTTCAGGCCCGCCAAGCAAACCAACTAGGTCCCCCAAGTCGACACACCCGAATGAGTTCTGAAGCTGGTTCTTCTCCGCTACCAAAGAAGGCCCGTCAGGCCCGTCAGCAGTCCAAACACCCCAGCCTGGCCAGCCTCGGGTGCGACACCAAGAAAAATGGCTGCCGAGGGGTTAGATGCAGATGTGTTCTCTTTCAACTGGGAAGCTGGAAGGGCTCCGACTTTTTGTGACACATGCCTTTCCCTCAGCGCACGTGCCTTTGAACAGAAAGCCCCCACAACCTCTCACCTCATTGCCAATCAAATGGAAAGCTCAGCTGCTAGCTGGCCCTGTCCTGACCAGGAGCTTGGGAAAAATGAGTGACTGGAGCGAAGCTCTTTACAGGGGTCCATGGCCACTCTTAAGTTAATACCAATACTTGACTCCTTCTCCATGGTCAGATTCAGATGCCTGGAAACCAGTACCCTAGCCAAAAAAGGGTCCCCTGTTTTTCAGCCATACTCACCCTAGTGCTTCTCTTGTTCCGCTTCAAACCATCCAAAGACAAAGCCATGGAATGGTCGTGCAGAGTTGCTGGCTGTGCACAAGGATGTGCACTTGCATTATCTGCCCAGTTCACAACTCGGGTGCTACCCAGCGACCGGGTAGAAAGGGGACCCCTTTGGGGTTGGAACCTCCATGTTTAGACTTGACCCCAAGCAAAGGGGTTCTTAAAAGTGGAAATCCACTGAGGAGTTCAAAACTCGGGTCCTTTGAAAGGATTGAACCAAAGCTTTGCTCCACCATCAAGCAGCCTGGATCAAATTAAAAGGGTCTTTGAGCTTGCGTTTGGCTGAGGTGCTCAAATCAAAGTGTACATCGCCTCAACGAACACCATGTTCGAAAACAAGTTTAGGCTTCTGAAATCGGTCATGGGATCTTTTGGTCAGACGGCCGTTCTGTCGCGAGTTTCCTGGATGTTTCCAGGCCTCTCAAAAGCAGTTGGCCCAGTCTTCAACGCGGAGGCGACGGACGAACGGCTTCTGAAAGAGGCTTGTACTTGCAGGCCAACTTGCTGAAGAGAAGCAACCGTTTCGGAGGCAAACTTGCTGAAGAGAAGAAACAGCTTCCGGTCAAATCTACCATCCCAAAAATCAAAATCTGAAGGAACCTGTGGGTGTTTTCGCAAACGCAAGCCTTAGGTCGCTGTTTTCTTCACCCAGTTTCCCAAGCCAAGGATTGGACCCGCGAGAATTAATTGAAGCAGGGCAGCTCTAAGTGTTGCTGAGGCCTGCTGGACCACTGGCTGCTGATAGCGGCAGCCACCTGAGGGCACAAATCCCATTCCGATTCCACATGCTCTCCGCAGCCCCCTTTTGCTCAGGATTGCGAATCGTTGTGAATGGTTTTATGTTTTAATATGTCATCTCCTTTTGCTTGTCTATTGCTTGTTGGCTTTATAAGAATCCCAAGCCACCAATAAACAATAACATGATCATGGAAAACAAGTACCTCGAGGAATACCCCACGGTTCATACTACGGCTCTGAATTCTGCATCTATATATGAGCCGCATTTTTCTTATGATGTAGGCTATGGAGTCAACATTCCATGCGCAGCCAAGCAACCTTGGCGGATGATGATGATGATGATGATGATGATGATGATGATGATGATGATGATGATGATGATGATGATGATGATGGTGATGATGATGATGATGATGATGATGATGATGATGATGATGATGATGATGATGATGATGATGATGCCGATGCCGATGCCGATGCTGATGCTGATGATGATGGTGATGGTGATGGTGATGGTGATGGTGGTGGTGATCATGGTTGCTGGTGGCCTGCGATGCCTTTTCTTTGCAGCAGAAACGATTGAACGAGCACTTGGCTGCATGCGTGCCGAGGTCCTGATGAGTGCAATACTTTTCCTTGCCGTCAGCTTCTTGCGACGGGTAATGTGGGAACGAAGTCTCAGATTCCCAAGTCTCGACATTTGCTTTGCATGCGTGCAGTTTCCCTATGACTTTTTGCAGCTGTGCCTCGGCACGTCTAGAGGAGTGGCCCGCTTGGATGTGCTCCCTGGCTCCCAAGAGTCTGTGCCCTTGTCATTCGGACTTCGTTCTGCATCCGGGCTGTAGCGCCTCGAGAGGAAGAGAGAGAGAGAGAGAGAGAGAGAAAGAGAGAGACAAAAAGAGAGAGAGAGAGAGAGAGAGAGAGAGAGAGAGAGAGCGAGAGAGAGGTGATGGTGGCGGTGGTGATTTGCCATGCTCTTCAGCACGGCGCGCCTCCCCAGAAGCTGCAGCAGCAGTGACACCAGCAGGCCGTGCCGTCGTCCGCGCCGCAGCCATCGCCCGCAGGGCCTCGGAGAACGAGCCCTGGAAGCTGTTCGGCATGTGGCTGGGCCGTATCTTTGATGAGAAAACTCCTTTTTGTTAGGTCCTTCAGAGGGAACAAAGAAAACATTTACGACATATTGCAGGATCTCAATCGGAGACGGAGTTTCTTTGATAAAACATGCTATACATAGGGGTTGCTCTCGTTTCCTTTTCAAACCATTCAGGCGAACTGGTGGTCATGCAAAAATGAATACATGAACCAGTCCCAAGACTGAGAAATTTATGGATGAGGTCAAATGCCCTTTGTGACGTCACAATGAATTGAAATCATACAGCAAACATGCAACGTTGCATCAAGTTGTATCTGGAATATCTAGGACATGTTGATTACTGCATTGTTTGACGATGTGGATCAACTCTTCTCTTTGGAACAGCGGCCGTCTTTGGTCTGGTTTAATTAAGAACATTCTAACTTTACTAAATTCCGTTGTGTGCCTCGTAACGACAGCAGCTTAAATATAGCTCAAAGCAATACCGTGCCGATGTCATTTCTGTGAATGTCAGCAGGAATGTTTGAGGAAATCAAGCACCTCGGTTTGGACCGAGTGCAAACACCACGATTCCGGCGCCGGTCAGAATGCCTGGCAGCCTTTGGCAGAACGCTGTGGTTAAATTGTTCAGATCTGGTGTGTCTGCGCTTCCGGCTGGCTGATCCAAGCCGCTGGAGATGAAGCCGCAGTAGCACTCGGACACAAAGGAAGGCAGCTCGCCTTGCTGGCAGTCGTTCATGCCGAAGCTGCCATCATCTCCCTGTAAAGTGACATGGAACCAAAGAAAGCGGTCACCAACATGTGATTCCTCCAAAAAAATATGTTTTGAGTGCCAATCCGCAGCAGAACAAACATAACTAAAGAGAAGAAATGTACCACCAACGAAGAAATCTGCATCCTGGGGCAAATCCGTGGCAAACCAGAGAACCGCGGAAATGAGATATGAGGTGTTAGTAAAACTCCACCTCCAGCGGGGGGCGTCAAAAATCAGCCCCTTGTTCGCTTTGGGAACATTGACACGCGCTCCGAGCTCGACCCCCAGCCTGCGTGTGGGCAGTTACCTGAGGCAAAGCAGAGAAGGCTGCCTTTTGACCAGCTTGGTTGGTGGGTCATCTGAGAGTAAACCAGAACGGGTGCTCTATCTTAGGAACCTTAGCATCCTAGTGGTTCGGCTCAACATGTGGGAACTTTCATGACAAGGGCGAAATTGGCACATGAGAAGATCAAATGGACACGAGTCGGATACAGGCAGGTGAGACGGTGGGTTTGTCTTCAAATGTTTCAATACCAAGTATCAAAGGAGCCTAGAACCAAACGTGAAGAAAACCAGTTATCCTATGAACCTTCATCAACCCGCTTGTTGGTGGCATGTTTTGAAGGTACCGAAAAAATCCAGTTCGTTGTGGCTTTTAAAGGTACCCACTTGGTTGTTGGTTGTGGCTAGGAAGCCTTTGGCTCTTCATGTCCGACATGTCGCGTGCTTCCCTTGCCCCAGAACACTTGTCACATGTACACCCCGTTACGCTGCCGGAATCCCCCTCGATCGAAACTGCGCCCTGGTTCACAACAAATCCACGAGGGCCAGGGGTAAAAGTGAACCAGTAAGAAGGAAGTAACATACCTACCTGTGAGAGCATGTTACTTACGGACGACTCGCTTCTTGAGCCGAGGGGGGGGAGGTAAGTCACGTACTGACTTACTTACTTTCTTACTTGCTTGCTTACTTACTTAATCTACGCGGTAAGTAAGATACCCACCAGTCCGAGTATGTTACTTACTGACGACTCGCTTCGTTGAGCGGAAGGAGGGTGGAGGTGGAGGGTTTCTTAGTTACTTCCTTACTTACTTCCTTACTTGCTCGCTTGCTTACCCTGCAAACTTACTGAGCCACTTACTTACTTGCTTGCTTCACTTAGTACGCTAGCTAATCCAGGCGGTGAGTAAGATACCTACCATTGCGAGTATGTTACTTCCGGCCAATTCGCCTCCTTGAGCGCAAGACACTCACTCACTCACTTCACTCACTTACTTCCTTATATACTTAATCCAGGCAGTAGGTAAGATACCTACCGGAAGGCGGGTGAGGTTGGTCACTTACTTACTTACTTACTTACTCACTTACCTAATCCAGGCGGTAAGATAGCTACCAGTCACCGTATGTTACTTATGGACGACTAGCTTCTCTGAGCGGAAGGGGGGGAGGATAGCTTTACTTACTTATTTACTTACTTACTTGCCTACTTACTTATCTCATCCAGGCGGTAAGTAAGATTCCTACCAGTCCGAGTATGTTACTTTCGGACGACTCGCTTTGTTGAGGGGAAGGGTTTCGTAGTTACTTCCTTACTTACTTACTTGCTTACTGGCTTGCTTACCCTGCGGACTTGCTTAGCTACTTACCTAGTTGCTTGCTTCATGTAGTACGCTAGCTACACCAGGCGGTGAGTAAAACACCTACCATTTCGAGTATGTTACGCACGGACGAGTCGCTTCCTGGAGCGCAAGGAGGGTGGGAAGGACTTTGTTAGGTACGTATTCACTTGCTTATGTACGTACTACTTACGTACTTACTTAGTCACGTACTTGCCTGTTCTACTTGCTGCGCTGAAACCTAGTAGTCCGAGTATGGAAGGGGGGAACGGTTAGTCACTTACTTACTTGCTTGCTTACTTACTTACTTACTTTCCTAATCCAGTCGGCCAGTAACACTTACGGACGACTCGCTTCTTGAGCGGAAGGGGGGGAGGTTACTCACTGACTTACTCGCTTACCTAATCTAGGCGGTTTGTAAGATACCTACCAGTCCGAGTATGTTACTTAAGGACGACTCGCTTCCTTGAGCGGAAGGAGGGTGGAGGTGGAGGGTTTCCGAGTTACTTACTCACGTACTTACTTACGTACTGACTCACTTGCTTGCTTACTTTGCTTGCTTACTCGGGGGGGGGGGGAGTTAGTTACTTTCCTTGCGAGCCTGCTTGCTCGCCAGCGAGGGAGGGTGTTGCTTTTTGTGCGCGGGGGGGGGGGGAGGGTGGGGCGGGGGGTGAGGTAGTTAGTTAGCTAGTTACTTACTTACTTACTTACTTACTTACTTACTTGCGGACCTGCTTGCTTACGGACCTAGGGGGGGTGTTGCTGTTGTTTTTTTTGAGGGGGGGGAGTGGGGGCGCTGGGCGGCGAGACACTTACTTACTTACTTACTTACTTACTTGCTAGCTTACTTGCTTATTGACTTTGCTTGCTTACCTTACTTGTGGGGGAGCTAGTTCTTGGTTTTTTGTGGGCGGGAAGGGGGGGGGTGGGGTGGGGCGGGTGGTTAGTTACTTACTTACTTATACGGACTTGCTTGCCTTTTTTTGTTTGGGGGGGAGGGGGGTTAGTTACTTACTTACTTGCTTGCTTGCTTACTTACTTACGGACCTGCTTGCATGCGGACCAAAGGGGGGGGGTGTTGTTGTTTTTTGGTGGGGGGGGGGGCAGTGGGGTGGGAGGGGGTGGGGTTGAGCTACTTACTTAGTTACTTGCTTGCTTTCTTATTTTCTTACTTACATACGGACTTGGTCCAGGGGGGGGGGGGCGAGGATTAGTTAGTTACGTACGTACGTACGTACGTACGTACGTACTTACTTACTTACTTACTTACTTACTTACTTACTTACTTACTTACTTACTTACTTACTTACTTACGAACCTGCTTGTTTTTTTGTTGCGAGGGGGAGAGGTTAATTACTTACTTACTTACTTGCTTACTTACGAACCTGCTTGTTTTTTTGTTGCGAGGGGGAGAGGTTAATTACTTACTTACTTACTTGCTTACTTACGGACCTGCTTGTTTTTTTGTTGCGAGGGGGAGAGGTTAATTACTTACTTACTTACTTGCTTACTTACGGACCTGGATTCCTGATGAAGTGAACTGACAGGTGTGCACCATATAAAGCTGGACACGTGGTTCCGGGAGCAATTCAGAGACGCGCGAAGCCCCGTTTCACAGGCTCACCTGGTGAAACATATGTGCAAGCCTTTTCCCGAGCCCAAAGCGCGCCTGCATCAGCGGTGCCAACCGTGGTGGCGGTGTCCAAGGTGTTAACCGTCGTAGCCGTGTCCGAGGGGTCAACCGTCGTAGCCGTGTCCGAGGGGTCAACCGTCGTAGCCGTGTCCGAGGGGTCAACCGTCGTAGCCGTGTCCGAGGGGTCAACCGTCGTAGCCGTGTCCGAGGGGTCAACCGTCGTAGCCGTGTCCGAGGGGTCAACCGTGGTGGTCGTGCCTGAGAACCCAAACGTTGTGCTGGATCCACTGGCGACGAGGCAACCTGCAGGGCAAGGTGCTTTTCCCCAGACTTTAGGTTTAGAATGGCGCCTTAGGAATTCTTAAGGTCATTCAGCCCAGCCTCGCGCAAAAAAAACAGCTGGGGGAAATGGATTGCACAAAGGCCCAGACTGCCCCATGCTCACACGCTATCTATGTAAACATGTTGGGAACACTCTGGGGGGGGTAGCAGTTCGGAGGGTACGTGGTGGACATCGCCCTTGCAACATCAGGTCCAAAAGTGTCCACCCCTCAGAGATTGAGCTGAGGTGGGTCTTTGGTTCTCCCTTTGACACAACCCAGCAGTGGTCAAAGAAAGACTAGAATGACTTCCGCGTTACGAGGGGGATAAGAACGCGGGAAAACATGCGCGTGAGAACCCGGAAAAAATGCGCGCGCGAGTGGCGGAGGAGTAGAAATGCTAAAAAAGGCGCAACCCTCCCCAGACATTTGGAGCTTGACAATGTGGAATGCTCGAAAGTTAGCCTGATCGCATCTGATCGCGACGCCTGGTCGGAGCAATCACGGAGCGTATTCGCATTCTGGCGCTTCAAATCAACCTTAGCTTGCTTGACGGGTACAAATTTTGTGGCAGGCGCAGCACTTTCGCAAGGCCATGTGCAGACTTTGTGGCAGGCACAGCACTTTCGCAAGGCCACGTGCAGATTTTGTGGCAGGCGCAGCGCTTTCGCAAGGTCAGGTGTAGATTTCGTGGCAGGCGCAACACTTTCGCGTGGTCAGTCACAGATTTCGCAACAGGCGCAGCACTTTCGCAGGCTCAGGTAGAGACGTCGTGACCTATCTGTCACATCTATCACATCTATCTATCTATCTATTTATCTATCTATCTATTTATCTATCTATCTATCTATCTATCTCTAATCTATCTATCTATCTAATCTAATCTATCTATCCATCTGTCTATCGAGCTTGCGCTCGCGACCTTGTGAACATAGATAGAAAGATAGATAGATGGAAATCTGGAAGGTGGATAGATAAATAGACAATTTGATAGGTAGATAGATCAAGAGAGATATAAGAAACAGCAACAAATAAAGACAGAACCAAGAGGAAGATAACATAGTTTCATATTGGATTGAAACTTCCGCACGCCGGCTTCGCCGGCTCTGGCACCAGTTCCTACACAAACGACAGCCAATTTTGACTTCATAAACCGCCCTAGAGGGCACCAACCCCGGAACTTCGCTTTCCGGGGTTGCGGAGAGTTCAGCCTGGCGTGTCTGCAGAGCAAGGGCTAAAGGTGGCCACTGCCGGTCCAACCAAATACTGCTCCTCCGGACCCTCGCCCTGGTAGGCCTGACGACTGGGGAAAAAACATCATGGCAAATCGGAAGTGGCCCACTCACCAAGTAGCCTGTCTTGGGGATAACTTGCTGTATATTTTTCTTATGGGCCCTTAGATGGGAGGAGGAGTAGCATATCCTGCCAACGGAACATGCCAACGGTCCCCAGGCATGCCCCTGCCGTTTGACCCCCGCCTTCAGGGTTGCCCACTTCCGTGATACGTGATACCGCAGGAAACGGGCCGATAGACCGATCGGACTTTTCCCAGTCAATTGGGATGAGAGTGGGTGAGTTGGTGAGACCGGAAACCAAAACCCTGACCCGCGCTTAACGGCCACTTCCATGGCCTTGCGGTAGCCGTCAGCAGCCTGACGGTTCGAGGCGTTCCGAGATTCTCAGGGACCACTGCACCGGCTCGCGCAAAAGTCCATTTCCAAGCTATCCGAATCAGAATCATAAGTGACCTTTTGGAAAAATCCATGGCCCTGGTAAACTGAACAGTAAAAAAACAAACCAGTGGAACCCATCTATTTCTAAGCAAACTAACCGATCAAAAGGACACCTATCTGAATTTGACTCGGAAAGGAGCATCCTGTTCTGCAGCTCAGTCCTGCGGCAGGTGCTCGATGCCCGAGATGGCCACTACTGGGCTGGGCAGATGATTGCCGGCAGTGCTGCGGATCTCAGCCGGTCCATTCTTGGGTGCTGTAGATCCCCCAGCAAAAAGTTTAACTTTTTGCTGGTTAAACGGAAATATGAAGCCAAAAAGTAAAAGTCTAAAGATCCAACCCAATAGCGGTAGAGCATTGGTGGGCAAGAGTTGCTTCGGCAACCAGCCGGACCCCTTTCAAGGGACTGCTGAGTGAGTTTGTGCTAAGCAAGCTTGGCTGGAGGACTTTTAAGCTCCTGAAGCGGAAAGCTAAAGAAGACTAGTTGTCTGGCAACACATGCAAAGCCACTTGATGCTTTACCAGTTTCACAATAAAGTGTTACACCCCCTGGAATGAGTTGATGCTTTTCACCAACCCCTTTGGAGACTGAGGCGCATATCCTCTGATGGTTCCCCTGAGTAAGACAAACTAAGGTCCCCCAAGCTCCATCTCCCTTTGGCAACTTGAAACCCTTTGCTTCGGCAACCTCAAGCCTCAGACCAAGGCCATGGCAACTGGTTTGCTGAATGGCAACTCAGAGTTAAATTCGTCCGGATTTGGTGTCGTAAAATCAGGAATTCGTCCTGTCCTTAGAGACAACCAAAGGAACTTGCAAACTCACCCAAAGAAAAACACCCATTTGACTGACAGGGTGCTTCTCAAAGTGGAAAGCCGCAGAAGAGAGGGTTCCATCAGTTCCATCCCTATGTCACGTTGCCCCGGAGGGAGTATCGACTACAATGAAACCACTGCTAGAAGAAAACATGGGGCTACACTGTGGCCAACCAGTGGTCCCGCTATTTCCCCTTGAAGTAGTTTCAACGTAAACCCTCTGAAAAGCGCACCGCGAGGAAGAAGCCATCGCAGTCCGAGGCTGCAGCAATCACATCTGCGCATTGCACGTAGAACTCGATGTCACTCACCTGAAATGAAAAGCCCTTGTGCCCCTGAACTGCGGCGATTCCGCCATGTAAGACGATGCACCTGACCCAAACTCCTGGGAAACGGCCAGGGCTCCATGACCAGTTCTGCCAACTCCAAACAGCCAGGGGGTTGGATTGGGCCGTACTTGCCGAAAGGGCAAAGGGGTTCTACCGGTTTGCTCTTTCACTCCAAGACACCTGCAATTTGCGCAATTTGGGGGTCAGTTGCCTCCGTCTAGACAGATAGTATGCGTCCTCTGAGGCCAACGAAGCCTTTAACTCGGAACTCTTACTCCAAAAGCTAATTAACTTTAAACTTCATGGTCTGGTCTCTGTACGCGTGTTGAGCAGGGAGCAATAGTGGGATTCGCGATACTTTCCGGCGAAGCTTCAGCCGATCATAGAATTCACTTCTATCGACATACCGGATGGCCGTGTGTCAAAACTACCCATGACTCCAAATGGTAGCCCTGGTCCTCTGTCATGATCTTGACACACCGTCAGCTAACTCCAAAAATGGGCCAATGTTCAACCAGAAGCCTAGGATATGAGACTTGTCTACCAGATTCTACCAGTAATCATTTGACCAACACACAGGTGTCATGGTAGCTCGTCTGTGTGTTGAAAGCTCCTCTAACATGGACAATAGCCCAAAAGACACAAGGGATGACAGAGGTAAGGGTGGGAAGGTTTCCTATGAGCCCGAACTAGAGGGAGTAAGAAACAAATGCCAGTGGGGCGTTGTCAGGGATCCCTTTGGTAGGAACTGCATTGCGGGTTTTCAGCATTGCCCTTCAAGGTGTTGACCATGCCGCATGCCTACCGACCCCACAGGCCGTGCTTTTGGCCCAATGATATACCCCTCTGCCTTAAAGGGGTCCCCAACCTACCGGACATAATTCGCACACATGCGGATACATGTCTCGTAACATATTTGGCACGAATCGGCAAAAACACAAGCTATATATGTTAATGCAAACTGCGCAGGCATACACAGTCAAGTATGTATACAAATCCCTTTACAGCTACGACCGCGTGATATACTGACATACATCTTAGTATCTGAAATATGCTCAAGTTCACAAAACTCGGCACGTCTATGAAGACAACTCGAAAGCTGCTTCTCTGTTGTCCAGTCAGTTCAAGTCATGGCCTTCCGGCAGCCACATTAACCGACGAAAGAACCCAGCGGAGGGGACAACCACACCCACACAATCTCACACACACACGAGCACCCGCAGAGGCAAACACACACGCACGCACAAGCACACCCATAAAATGTATATATATGTTACAATGTTACTGTGTTGTGTGTGTACATAACATAGCGCGGCAGAACTCGAGAGCTGGACATTCATAGACGTGTGTCTCAAAGTAGAAGAGCCCCTAAAGCGGGTGCAGCTTTCTCTGGTTTCCTGTTGGCCATCAAAAAAGGCACGATCGAAACACAGGGATTGGGCTCATAGCCTAAAGGGGCAAGCTTCCGAAGGAGTTCGAACTTGCAGTCACTGCAACTCTGGCGAAGACAGTGCATTTTCTCCGTTTGGCGTGCGAGTTTCTAATCTGGGGTGACACTTGCAACGGCACTGGCACAGCATTAACACACTTTCCTCGCTATCTCTCAGAGTCATCACCGGTGTCCTTGCCGTCCTTGCCTTCGCCGTCGGTGTCCTTCTCAGATTTGTCATCCGTATCCTTCTCAGATTTGTCATCCGTATCCTTCTCAGATTTGTCATCAGTGTCTTTCTCAGACTTGGTCTCTGTTGACTCATCTCCGGTGACCTCATCATCACCCTTCTTGCTCTTCTTTTCCTTCTTATCCTTCTTGTCCTTCTTCTCCTTTTTCTCCTTCTTGTCCTTCTTGTCCTTCTTGTCGCCTCCCAGGAACTTCTCTTTCGTCACCTCAGAATCCCCCTTTCCAGCGCCAAACCGCCCGAGTTTCTGAGGGATCCCCACTTGTCGCTTGCTGCAGCCCGGTGGATTGCCCTCATCGATCTCCCCAAGCGCCAGGGGTCTTTTCGAGAATCGCTTCCCACAACGCGCTCCTTTAACTTCGCGGTTGCTCAAAACGCTGGCCTCAAAAACCACACGCAGATTCTTCAGGTAGCCCCCCAAATGGAAGGCAGAAAGCTGTATTCCCGGACCCCAGCGAAACATACAGCCTGGACAGACTTTCATTTTCCAGCCACAAGATTTGAGCCCCGGCAAGACAGCTCACATTAATTCGGCAACCCAAAAAGGTAATGTTCGAACCGAAAGGGTCAATTGCAGCATTTCCGTTGGACATCACAGGCCATGTCATGTGATCCGGGCAGTCTTTCTCATAACCATTTTCCTGGTTTCCCCAAATAAAGGGAAGTGCTGGAGATTCATACCATCAACCAACCAAGTTTTGAAGTTCCTGCTTAAACACTCATAGCCATATGGGTTTGTCTCTACAATGGTAGATTGCTCGTGTCCCTTTTAGAGCCAACAGGGGGGTTCCCCCAACAAGACACCCCCGTCGCGCCTTGAAGGAGTCGAGCGCAATGCCGCCCACGCAGATGGCCAGCAAGGACCACAAAATTGCCTTCACCTTTCTGAGAGGCCCAAATGGGGACCCTCACGGGTCTCTGCATCCCTGTAATTTGTTCAAAACGTCCAAAAGGGCGCCCCGCCCCTTTTCGTTAAGCCCAGCCAAATGGCTGCCCCACTGCAACAAAAGGAAACTCACTTTGAGATGGACGTTGCAGGGTAGTGTTTTTTGTTGGTGCTCGGGGCCTATACACTGCACACTTGCCTACGCGAGCGCCTACGCAACGCCTCCGCGACTGCAAGGGGTGCCTACGCGCGCACGTTTGTCTCTTGTCGCGCCCATGCGGACGCCTACGCAAGAAAATCGCGCGACGCTTTTTTCCAGCTCGAGCTTTGCAATGCCAAGTCAATCGTTGTCTGACACAGATGCAGATGATGTAGAAGAAGCAGATGATGTGGAAGATGATTGCACCGCCAAAGCGTGATAAAATGTTTGATTTCCCAGGGATCCCCTTTGTCGTGGCTCTGAATCAGCATTTGAACAGTGGACAGCCGCCATTATATGGGCGTTCGTTTTACTGGGGGACCCTTTTGATGGACATATCTGGGGGGATTCATGTCCGCCAACCGCTTTGACAATTCTTAGCCATGTTGGTTCAAGAACCCTTTTCTCAGTGTGTCTGCAACAACTCAGCCAAACCCATGCCCATCCATATGCATTGTAAAACATAAAGCTTCAGACAATACATAACAACTCCATCAAAAAACACACACACACACACTTCGGGCCTTGGGGTTGGCCGCCTGCTCGCAGCCGCACCCTCTGGCCCAGCACTCCTTGATCAACTCGTAGTTCTCCGTGGTGATCGGCCTAGCAACTGACTCAAGAAATCAGCAGTCACATCAATCAACAAAACGAGCACAAACAAGACAAAGAAGCAAGCAATAGGCTAAGCTTTTCCTGAGGTGCATGGACGTATTGCCATCCTCCAGCTCCAGGTCTATAGGCTCCCCTTCACTCTTGGGCCACTCCTCCCAGCCCCCCACAAAGTACACGGCGCTGAGCTCCTGGGGACATTGGTGGCATTTTCGCCCATCCCGGATCCGGATCCGGATCCCCCAAAAACAAACGTGCTTCTGGTTGCCCTCTCTGGATTCGCCCGTTTTCAACCAAAACGAAACGCAGGGAAGCCTCAGGGCCCAGCCGTTTCAACCCGCTCCTCCGCCACGCGGCGTTTCCACTCCCCAGCTGCGCCGCAGGTCCTGCGCTCAGTGACCCGAGCAGTTGGCCAAGGGGAAATTACGGGATGCCCTAAAACCGCCTAAAACGCTCCGGGTTTCCCTCCCCCAACAAAAGAACTGCCATAAGACCCGGGACTTCTAACAGATCCCCTATATTTTCCATAACATGCAGGATGCCCTTCCTCCCCAGTCCTCGAGGCCGCAAAAAGCGCCGAGGTGTTGGCTCCGCCAATGGAGATGATCCGCCGACACTTCTCGTCCGTGTCGTTCAGCTTCACGTAAATCTCACCTCGCTTTCAAAGCGGTGGCACTCCTATGGGTCAGTGCCGTTGTTTGGCATGAAATAGGGTCTGAAACACGTAAACATGACCCGTCCCCCTGTAGGTTCTGTCGGGAAGTGAAACGTTGGGCTAGTTCGCACGTGTGTGTGTGTGTGTCTCGCCTGCCAATTGAAGGACACGGAACAAGTCCAGGCACAACAATACTACCGATCAACTGACGTTTGGCTGCCATGTCAGAATGAAACAAAACGGGTTGAATGTTGAAACGACGAAGTCAAAAGATGCGCATGGATCTAGTAATTAATAGATTGTTCATAGAATGATGCTATCCCAAGCCCCTGAAGGCACTTTTCACGGATCACGTTGTAAGGCCTTGCTTGGCAAGGCTTACTACTGCTCCCTAGCGGATCACTGTGGGAGGCCTTCACATGGTGAACGGCAAACACGGATCTGCTGTTTCAAAGGGACGCGTAAATTCCCCAGCGATGTCGATTGTGACATATCCTACTGGTAGCTTGCATCTTGCCACCTTGCATCCTCACCCCTGAAAGATTGAAATCGAGCCTTGCAAAAAAGCTGTCCCACTTTCCCATGTACCCGGGGAGTGTGGTGGACTTACTAGCGGGTTGAGTGGGTAAAGCCAACCCGCACCCGTAGGTAAATCCACGGAACACTTTTGCTTCTCTCCAGAAACTAATCCGTTCCCCTACTAATAAAGGTCCCCCTAATGTTTTTCAACACCGAGGGGGGCAATACTAAATTAGAATAGCCCAAATTGAAACCAATACTAAGCCAGTGATTTCGCCCACCTACCTCTCTTCAAGTCTTATTGGGGACCCCTGCCTTCAGTTATGAAGCTGTTCAAATCCCTTTGCTTACAAACATCATCCTGGAGCACATTTTGGCTGCTCATGACCTCCCCCACCAATGCGAACATACTTCTCCCCTTGTTGAACAACAATCGGGGGAGTGGGGTGTCTTATTTTTTAGGGCGGATTACCTGGCTGCGACCTGACCGGTCTCGGGGCAAGTTCGAAGTAAGTATAGAGCACCGTAGTCAAAACTCGGGCTTTGAAGATCTTGAATAGCCAAAAGCTCAACCACTCCAGGTGGAACACTTAACTGAACCTGTCACAATGCCGTTGAGCTCGAACTCAGTCGTCTTAGCCGAAACTAGGTCAATCTACATTGCCCTTCAACTCGGCAGTGGCCAGCCCATGCAGTTTCGAGAGTGTACCAAAACCTTTTTGGAGCCATCGCCTTTGATGATGCAAAAGGCCCGGAACGGCGAGAGCTGGTCGCTCTTGGGGCAGTCAGCCCGCTTCTGCATCTGGGCTTGATTCTGGCCTTTCTTATCCTTCATCTGGTCGAAGATATCCTTCCGCATGCCTGGACACAGGAAATAACCGTCTTCTGTGATACCAGCTTAAAGCGGGACTCAATTTGTTATTGCCCTTGCACTGAAAGCGAAGACGAAAAACGTGCCTGGAAGTTCACTTCTCCCACCATCCGTCGTCTGGGCGCGAGCTACGCACGCTGCGTAGGCCCAGACGAGAAGGAGCCATCGAAGCATCTCTCGGCGCACGCTGATGCGCTGAAAAGCGCTGGTGCGCTTTGACGCGTGAGGCGTGCAGCCACCCTTTGGAGCTCGAGCCGAGAATTTTGTGTCAATAAGCGTTCAACCAAGTAGTTGTAGGGCTTTGCAACCAAACCACTTTGTTCGGGAAATGGTTGAACATCAGAAATCGACCCGCTGAGAGAATTGCCGGCAGAAATTCTTAAGACAACAAGCGGACTCCGAGAAGTTGAGGCAAGGGACGAATCAGAAAGACGGACACTTTAGTGGGAAACCCTCTGATTGGGGACCTTGCTTGCCCGTCTGAAGGCATTCTGGTCGCTTGAAGCGAAAGATAACAAACATATATAAAGGTGTGTCTTTTTTCTGGAACCCTTTTGATGGTTTCAAAGAGAAACCAACAGTTTGGGGGTTCCCCAAGATTGAGAACCCGTATGGCTTCCTGTTGAATCTCTGACCATCCACAGGTTGGCGAGGCATACCTCGAGGGGACTAAAATGGGCTCACTTCAATTTGGGGGTGTAACACACGCTAAAACACCCGCGGGTTTAGAAGAACGAGCCTACAATGGGTACCCAAAGATGAAAGTGCGGAACCCGCGTTTGGAAAGGCCGTCCTTCTAAAGCAGGGGCCTGTGCATTTCCATGTTGGGAGGGTCACTTCCCCATGTCCCTCACCGAAGAATTCAACAGCCTTTATTTACATCCCCGCTTTTTTGGAAGAACAGCCAAAAACCACACGAGCGACATGTGCGCCTGCTGGTGCGCGGTCCACTCCCAGCGCAGCACGCAGTGGTCACAAGCGGGGAGCTCAGCTGGCAGCAGCACTGACATCGTCACGCTAGAGGGGATATTGATGCCTAAGGCACAGGCAAATGTGTCTGTGCCTCTCAACATTGGAGCGGGGGGTGAGGCACATTTTGGTTGAACTTGAAAACCATCCTTAAACATGCGGCTCTTTCTACAGCACTTGTTTGGCAACAGCGCGGGTGTGTCTGTTTGAAGTTGGTTTAGGAAAACAAAAGGAAGTCCACCATGTTTGGGGGTCCCCCCATCTTAGCAACAAGCCACAAGGTCAAAGGTGGGTTCGCTTCACCCCAAACTCCTCAACAAACAGCTGGTGCCAAGCGATCGGATCCTCGAAACCCAGCTGGGTCAACCAGAGTTGCAAGATGGCGGCCTGTTTGCTCCGCTGCGCCCAACAGAAGGCAACGCAAAGTGTGCACTCAATGAAATGACTTACCAACCTGAATTCAACTTTACAAGGACCTGAAGGGCAAACCAAATGAGACAGTGCCAAATTTCAAAGACTACCTCAGCTTGTACGTACCCTGAATTCTTAGATTCCGGTCGATGTGGTGAATCTTTACATGGACATTTTCCGTCAGATCCCAACTGCCGAGGTGCCATCCGGTGCTCCGCACCCGGGTATGGCTGCGATCTTAAAGAAGTTCACCTTGACAAAACGTTGCACTGGAAGGCGGTTCGCGCCGTTTGACGGTCCCACTTTTTGGGAGGCCAAAGCGACATGTCCCGCATTCCAACCATGCACAGCAACCATTGTTCTGGGTGAACTATCCGGATACAAACCCAAACAAAAAAAGGAGCACCCCTACGAAAGGAACCTCATGATGAGGTCGCACAATTAGTGCCATTGTGAGGTCGCCATGATACTATCGAGATATTGCAAACGGAGATTCAGATTGTATCTGTGGAACATGAAGCACACTCGGCACATTCAATGGCACCGCCATTGGCTCAAGCGCTGGAAAAAAGCGCGACCTTTTTGCATAGACATAACCATAGGTTATGAGCCCAACCTCTCTGAGGTAAAGCCATGATTCGCAGGCGCCGGCGAGAAGTGGTACGGGATGGAGAGACCGCGGATGAGGCCTTGGACCGCCTCATCATGGAGCGGGTGCAGGAGGAGGAGCGTGCATCGCGAAGGGCGAGGTCGGTGGATCTGGAGGACTGGCGGGGGATTCGCCGGGTCACCGGTCCGGAGCGGAGTGAGCCCAGGGGCGGGGGGAACGTTTTTCCCCCTCCAGGGCTGGTGCCGGAAATGGCGGAAGATGGACTTCACGGGCAAGGAGCTCTACGGGGTCCCCCTGGACAAGGAGAACGGATTCTGGAACGGCCAGGTGAACCAATTCGAGAGCGGGGTGGAGGTCAATCCCATCCTGGTGGGTCTCGAGGGCATGGGTCCGGCGGACAACCTGGGCCAAGTGAGCTATCTCAGGAACTTCGAGGACGTCCTGGGGCGCACGGCGGGCACGATGCTGTAGTACCCCAAGGGCCATTCTTGGCTGGTGGAGAAGGCCAAGGACATCCGGGAGTAAGGCATGGTCATGATTCGGGTGAGCCTGAAGGGCATGGTCAATTGCGTGGACCACTTGACGGGCGTCCTTCAGCTAGTAGAGAACTACCGGCTCATCCAGGTCAAGGCCAGGAATGGGAAGTCAGGCCAAGGCAGTTGGAGCCCTATGATGGTCGGGAGACTTTGAGTGGAAATCGGAGAGGTCCCTATGGTCCTGGAGATGTACCGGCAGGTGGAGGGGTGAACCCGTTTTGGAGCCCTGAGGTTCAACGAAGGGCAGCCCAAGCACAACCTGTGTCGGCTGGCAGGGCGACCACAGAAGACCGAGGACGACAACAAGGTCAAGAAGAAGATCTTGAAGCTCTTCGACTACGGGTGATGAGAGACGCGGAGGAGATCTTTGAGAGAGAAGTGGCGAGATTGCAGGCGGCGAGAACAAGGGACGACGTTTCCTACAGGACGGCATCAGAAGGAGGAGTAGTTGGAGGTCTTGGTCCTCCACCGCTTCATGATGAAGGAAATCGACCTCAGCCACCTCCACCACCGCCACCACCTCCGAGGGGATTGGAGGACAATAAACCGAGTGCTCCCTCTCACTTATCAGAGGCTCTGAGGAATTTGGAGTTGCCTAGCCTGCCTCCTCCTGGAGGAGATCTGGCAGCTTTGACCTTTGAAGATTGGGAAACGGCGATCGGGCCGTTGATGGCGGAAATTGCAGGTTCAGCTCAAGAGTGGTGGAAGGATGTTCTTCAACGGGCAGAATCCACCTACACGGAGTGGCTGATTGCGACCCCCTTGGAGAAGCTCAGGTTGAAGCCTTCGTTGGGGGAGGGACATGTCCACAATCACCGGGTGGAGCAACGGGGGCTCTCCATGCTACTTGCTGCGCTGCCTGACCCAATCCGCAGAGAAATCATCTCGGCAAGAAAGATGTCGGCAACGGAGATCATGTTTCGCCTTCATCAAATATATCAGCCAGGTGGGACGTCGGAGAGAGGCAACCTGCTCAAGAATCTGGCAGATCCGAAGGTGGGGAATACGTTGTCAGAGGCCTTGCAGACGTTGAGGCTTTGGAGGAGATGGTTAGCGAGAGCAGAGGAGTTGGAAGTGGCACTGCCAGACGGGTTGGTGTTGCTGACGGTCCTGAACAAGATTGCGGAAGCGGTCGGGAAGGTTGGTGCTCAAGCCAGCTTTCGGATCTCTTCGGTTCGCCAAGAACTTCAAGTTGATGTTCGCCCTCACCTCGCGAAGATCAAGCAGTTCTCGGAGTATTTACAGGCGGACGGAAGAACTTTCACTTGCAACAGCCCTCAAAACATCATCCACGACCAACGCAGCCAATCCAACTCAGCAAGCTCCAGGACTCAAGGCCCTGGCAACATCTGGAACCAAGGATTCGGCCGCAGAGACGGGGGACCAGAAGAAAAGGTCCTTCGGGGCACCATGCAGGTTTTGGGGCACAGATGGAGGATGCAAGAAGGGTAGCAGTTGCAGCTATGCGCATTCGTGGGACGGCTTGGAGAAGAACAACCGTTGCTTCGGATGTTCTGGGGTGGGCCACTCGAAGCGGGATTGCCCGGTCAAGAAATGGGACTGGGGCACGAGCAAGACAACAGCAGCTGCCGCTCCCAAGGAGTCCAAGTTTGAGAAGCAGAAGGATGGAAGGTCTTCTGGAGAAGGCCCCTGGCGCAAGTGGTGAAGGGGCCCGACAGGTTGGCTCACCGGGCTCCGCGGAGGAGGCGTCCCGGGAGGTCACCGGTCGGATTCCCAACACCGCACCGCCGAATTCGGTGGCCATGGGTGGAGGAACACCTAAACCGCCGCAAGATACTGCGGAGGCAGCTGGGTTGATGTCTGAGGTGGCGGGCTTGCTGAAATCGTTGAGATCGATGAAGGCCCTCCAGATCAAGTATGAGGCAGCCAAGAGAAAGGCTGGAGAAGCTGAGGATTTGGAACCGGTTGCCCTCCTGGACGGAGGGGCGACGCATGCCTTGAGGCAAGCAAGATCGCATGAGAAGAACAATCTCACGGCGGTGGAAGTGGAGTTGGCCTGCGGAAGCACGGTGTTGTACAAGCACCCTGGCATGTCGGCTCTGTTGACGCTCGATCCGGTGGAGCCCATCATACCACTGAGGATGTTGGTCAATGCCGGCTTTGTGGTCAAGTGGAATGCCAAGGGCTGCATCATCGATCACCCTGGACACGGCCGGCTTCATTGTTGGCTTCGTCATGGGTGTCCGGTCATGAAACGGTCAGCGGCGATGAAGTTGATGAATTTTCTGGATGCCCCGGATGGGCACGCTGCGGTGACCATGGATCGGAAATGGTGGCTACAGCAGTTTCCGCATCTTCCGGAGGAGGTGCTGGAGTTCATGGGCAGAGTGGAGGATGGAACAGAAGCTGCTGCCCGGAGCCCTTTCAACCGGGCCTTGAGAAGAAGATGGGAGAAAAGCAAGGGGCTGGTGGTCCACCTCTTCGCGGGAAAGGACGCCAGAGAATGGAGGCGCGAGGATTGGAAAGGCTATGAAGTCATCACGATTGACATGGAGGAGAACGCAAGGCAGAACCTGCACGATGCAGCCTTGTGGGGGTATCTCTGGTACCTCGCGAAGAAAGGATTGATCCGGGCCGTGATCGGTGGCCCACCATGCCGAACTATTTCAAGGTTACGGCACAATCCGCCGGGACCGAAACCCTTGAGGGGTCGAGATCAACGTCGCTACGGACTGCCAGGTTTGTCCATGGAGGACAGAAGGAAGGTCAACGGAGACACGGCCCTGTTCTTCAAGCAGATGACCCTGTGGTTGATTGCCGAGGACTCTTCTTGGAGGAAAGGGAACCAGGTTGGGTTCCTGGGGGAGTCTCCGATGAACCCAGCCAAATATGATCCAAGGGCAGAGGAGCTCGACATCCCTTCGTTTTGGAACTTCGAGGAGGTGCGTGAGTTCTGTCGGGATCATGGCATGATCTTGGTTGACCTAGATCAAGGGGCCGCTGGCCACCCACGGAGGAAACCAACTACGCTTGCGACCAACCTGCCCGGCATGGGGGAGCTTCATGGACTCAAGGGTCAAGGCCATCAAGAGATGGAGGCGGACCTACAGCGACGGTTGGTGCAGACGAGGACCTGGTCGAAATGGGCCGGTGGGATGGTGGCAGCGATCAAGAAGTCCCTGAAGGTGATGATCGATCAGCTAGAGGAAGGATCAAAAGAAAAGGTGGCGGAAACGGGGGAGCTCAAGAAGATGACCCTTGAAAAATGGAAGGAGCATGTGAAAAGGGGACACGCTCCGTTCAATCGGAGGTGCCGGGTTTGCATGCAGGAGGCAGGCATAGACCGGCCCCATAGAAGGTTGAAGGCCGACATACCGGCTTATGTCCTCAATGTGGATATTGCTGGCCCATTCTTGGCTGGAGATGATGCAGGCACCGGGAGAAAGGTCAAGTATGCCCTGATCGGAACGGTACCTGTACCTCTTGCAGGAGGAGATGGCGGTGATCTACCGGTCGAAGATGCAGAAGAAGATGTGGTCGTAGGTGAGTGGGAGGAAGAAGATGAGCAGCCGCGTGCTTCAGATGACGAGGCAAGGCGGCTCAACGAGAAGGTCAAGGACGAAATGGCCGAGGCGCTCAAAGGGGTCAAGGTTCAAAATGTCACCATGACGGAAGTCATGGAAACCCGAAGTGCGACGGAGGTCATCAGAGCCCTGAACCTTATCTTCGTGAAGTACCGCAGCTTGGGGATCCCGCTCTACCGCATGCACTGCGATCGAGCAAAGGAGTTCCTCTCGAAGCAGGTGCAGCATTGGTGCTTGGAGCACAACTTGCTGCTCACCATGACATCTGGAGACGATCATGCAGCGAACGGAAGAGTAGAGACGGAGGTCAACCATGTGAAAAGAAGGCTTCGGGTGGTGCTGAAGGGGTCTGGTGCTCCAGCGAGGTGGTGGCCTGCAGCCCTACGTCACGTGGTGCTACAGCGAAATCAGCAACAGCTTGAAAGACTTGGGGTGGAGACCTTCCCGCTGCTCCCATTCTACGCAAAGGTCATGGTGAAAACGAAGAGATGGCATAAGAAGGGGCCCTTGGCATCACCTTTTTCGTGAAGTACGCCTACTGGGTCCGAGTCCTTTGATTAGCTGGGGTTGGGTGGTGCAAACCAGTGAGGGCAACATCCAGCACGCAAGAGCTGCCATCTTGCCAGATGAGGAAGCAGACAGGGCGCGGTACGAGCTGGAGGTGGACGACAACCCTGGGAAACCAAAGCAACGGTTGACCGGGAAGCAGCGGATAGCACGTGGGCCACATCTGGGGGGAGATTTCGACCATGAAGAAGTGGTACTGCCTCAGGAAGAAGAAGAAGGCCCCGCTCTACGTGAACTGCAAGCGGGGGGGGAGTACTACATGGGCCTGCAGAAATCTTGGGTAACGGACCAAGGAAGAGGAGAGTTCGAAGAAACTCTGGGTGCCTATCAGTGGGGCTTGAAGGAGGCATTGGCCGAGGAAATCAAGGTTGTCCCCATGGGTGAGGAACTTGGATTTGCACATGGTGCTGCGGTGGCATTCCTCATGGGTGGCATCAATCAGCTGGAAGACGACCTGGGGAACCTTCAGAAGGACGAGGGTGAGAAGGGCTATCGGATGGCCTTGTTGAAGGGAGGTTGCGAAGAGGAGCCGGAAAAGGCTCTACAGACGCGCACCGTGCCGCTTCAGGAGGTGAGAAGAGATCTGGAAAGCTGGAAGGAAGCCATGACTGACGAGTACAATGCCTTGGTGAACGGCACGAAGGTGGTGAAACCAGTGGACGAGAAGGATTTGAACGGCATCCCGGGCATTGAGAACGCGGAGTTTGCCCCCGGGAAGCTGGTCACGACCATCAAGGCTCCGCTGGGCAGGAAGAGAGCTCGGGCGGTGATATGCGGTAACCTGTTGACGGACGGCAATGGTGAAAGCTCGAAGTCAGCGGTGGATAAGAAGGAAAACTATGCGGGAGGCATCGACGGCACGGCTTTGAGATGCGTCCTACGGAAAACTGCACACGAGCGGTGGGACCTGGCCACGGTGGACGTAAAATGTGCTTTCCTTTTAGCACCTCGGCAGGAAAAGAGGAGGGTCCTCATCACGAGGCCCCCCAAGGTGTTTGTGGAAGCGGGCATCGTTCCGGCTTCGGAGCGCTGGCTTGTTCAAGGAGCCATGTACGGTCTGGAGACCAGCCCAGCGGACTGGTCGGCTTTCAGAGACCAGCGCCTGAAGGGTTTCGAGTGGAAGCATGAGGGCCGGAGCTTCAAGCTGCAGCAGACCACAGAGTCCAATGTGTGGGCGGTGATGGAGCAGAAGGAGGAGACAGATGGGCGGCAAGCTCCTTGTGGATACGTCGTGATCTACGTGGACGATTTCCTGGCAGCTGGAGGCTTGGTGGACAGTATCATTAAGCGGATCAATGAAGAATGGGTCTGCAGCCTGCCGGAATGGGTTCACCATGAAGGTTGGACCAAGTTCTGCGGTATGGAGTTGAGATGGAATGGAGATGGAGATCTACACGTGGCTCAGCCCTCCTACATTGCGGAGCTGATAAAGAGGCACAACGTGGAGTGTGCTCGACCGGTCCCGTTCAGCAAGCTGGAGATCCCCGAGAACCCGCAGATGACGCCAGAGGCTATTCGGGCGGCTCAGGGATTGGTTGGAGAGCTGTTATGGTTATCGGTGCGGACGAGACCAGATGTGTCCTTCAAAGTTTCTTGGATGTCACAACATGTGACACGCTGTCCGCAGGAGGTGGACAAGGTCGGCATGGAGAGGATGGCGTACTTGTACGGCACGAAGGAAATGGGCCTGAAGTACGGGTGTTGCAAGGGAGACAGAGGGCCAGATGGAGGTTTACCGTTCGCGAGGTCGATGAGGAGATTAGAGATGTACGCAGACATCTCCTTTGCCCCGCTGGGGGATAAGAGCCACCAAGGCGTTCTCGGCTTCTATGGTGGCGCCTTGGTTCAGTGGGAATCCAGCCGCCAGCCGTTTGCAACCCTTAGCACAGCGGAAGCAGAACTGGTGGGCTACATCGAGGCCATGATCATGGGTGACTCCCTCTGCGCGGTCTTGGACATCATGGAGAGTGGCCACAATGGCGGAGGAATCACAGAGAAGGTGATATACGGGGACAACACGGCGGCGTTGGCCATCGTTCAGAATCCAGATGGGCCGTGGCGCACACGGCATCTTCGGCTGCGTGCCAATGTGTTGCGAGAAAGAGTGAGAGGTGGAGAATGGCAAGTTCGACATTTGCCAGGGTGTGATTTGGTTGCAGACTACCTCACGAAGACGGTAGCTTCCAGGTCGCAGTGGATCAGGTTCTATGCCATGACGGGCATGATCCTGGCAACATCGGGGGTGGATGGAGTGATGAACCAAGAAGCCATCGGGCTCCAGAAGGGCCTCACCAAGGACACCGTCATGAAGGTGGCAGCACTGAGTGGGCTCATGGGGATTGTGGCATGCTGGAAGCCGCAGGATCCCCGGTCTCACGCGGTTAAGGAGCTTTGTCTGGCGGCTCTTGGTGTTGGGTTAGGATTTGTGTATAAAGGCCATCGGGCCCAACCTGCGAGGGAACCAAGATCGGCTAGGGATGATGAACCAGGGAAGATGAACCGACCACACCAAGGGACCCCTCTGTTTGGGAGCTTGCCACCAGGGATGATGAACCGGTGGAAGCAAGATTCTCTGTCAGGGAAAATGAACCGACAGAACGGAAGATCGCCAGGGAACATGAACCGGCGACATCAAGATGGGCTAGGGAAAATGAACCAGCCCCGAGGGTGAAACCAGAGGACCCCTGCCGCATGCTGTTTTACCACTGCCCTACGGGCTGCCCTGCATCAATAGGTAAGGGTCAGGTGCCGATCGAGGCACCAAGTGAGCCATGGCCTGAACCGCCGGGTGGTCCAATTCGTGGGTTATTGGATGAAGAGCCTGAGGACTTTTGGGAGGTGACGTTTGAGCGAGACTTCATCGTAGCGACCCGCATCCATATGCTGAGGAGAAACCGGGACTTTCAACCGGATCCAAGGAACATGCCTCCGGGGGTCAACGCTACGATGCTGGAAAGCCGGCGACAGACCAATTTGGTTTTCGTCGACATCGGGCGCGGGCGGCGGGTGATCAACGACAACTGGAGGATGGATGCTTTTCGCGAAGCAGATGCCTGGACGGGGTCTACGACATTTGTGGCCCCTCTGCGGGGTAATGTGAGCTTGCGGGACCTGGGAATCACTTCGCTACCGGGTGAGCGTGAACGAAGCCGCAGTCCGAGGGATGACAACAACCCGGATGATGCGGGACCCGCTCGTCCTAGGATTGGGAACACTCACATCAGGGCCCCAAGCGAGCGAGAAGTTCGACCACGGCTACGAGCCTTGAGGTGGCTGTTAAGGAAGTCAATAGTGGAGGAGAAGATTGAGGAGGAGAAGAAGCAGGATAATCAAGAAGAAGATGTTCATCAGGGTGGACCAGTACTACCATGGGAACTCGACCAGTACAAATTTCCCCCGAAGCTCAAGAACAAGAATAAGGACGAGTGGGATTGGTCCCAGCCGGGATGGGCCATCCGGGCGCATGGCAAACCTCGGAAACGCAGGTTTCATCCGATCCACCGAGAGTTCCCGCTGGATGCAGCGCAGTTGGAATCGAGGAGGATCACGGTGAAGCTACACACGGGCACATCGCCTTTGGGTATTCGGTCCGTCGAGGAGGACAGCTGGACTGCTCATCAAGAGCGACAACGAACCTCGCAGATGCAACCATGGCGGGGGTACACCTTCTTCCAGATCAAGTTCGGAAAGGAGAAGAAGTCTGGCTGGAAATCCACGAGGAATCGTTCAAGGGCCTCGACGGGCGTAGATCCAAGTGCAAGTGGTTCTGGTGGCGTAGAGGTCCACCACGGCTATGCACGAGGCAGCTCGGAGAAGCGGGGACAGGAAGCGGGGCCGGTCTTGACGTTCCCGGCAACTGGAACTTTTCATGGAGACCGTAGGCCTCGAGAAGATTTTCAAGATGAGGAATCCGATAAGAGGGCCTCATCTTCGGACTCATCCAATTGGGATGTGGTCTGATGGTGCAGCTGAATGGCTGCAGGGGGAGTGTGGAACATGAAGCACACTCGGCACATTCAATGGCACCGCCATTGGCTCAAGCGCTGGAAAAAAGCGCGACCTTTTTGCATAGACATAACCATAGTATCAAACAAATTCATTAAATGCAAGGCTGTTTGGGACCATGGCCTTGTTCGAACCATCAATGACAAGGCGGTCCGCAAAGGGGGCCGCCACATCCCAGCTGCCCAGCAACAAGTAGTACACAGTCGTTCAAACGAAACGGAATCCTTTTTTGGATCCAAAAGGGGAAAGGGCTAGCACTGTTGTCAAGCCAAGGATGCAGGCATGCCGCGCTCTTTGTAAACAAAAGAGCAACATCTCTACGTGCAACAGGAACAACCGTGGCCTATTTGCGCTCATCCCTAGGTAGAAAGGCAGGCCATGGCTAATCGGGAGCTGGGACTGAAACTGGTCAGGGCCCACTCTTCCGTGGTTTTGTTTAGACGACTGTTGTTTCGCCTCGACATGCATTGCCCAAAGATGTCGTCCCAAAACGGCCGTGTTGTCAACATCCTGCAATGTCACCCTACAATAAGTAATTGGTCTTCAAATAAAGCTTTTGGGGGACCCCGGACTGAGTAATCAATGGGTCCTAAATAAAGCTTTTTGGCCAACCCCCCCCCCAAAAAAAAGAAAGAAAGAAAAGAAGCACCAGCTCCCCATCCCAACCTCTTCAAAAAGAATGCCCTCATCAAAATCCCAAACCCAACCCGTTCTTGCCAAAGCAAGTTCTTTCTTTGGGTGATGCTCAAAATCCAAAATTGCAGGAGCTCCCAGACCTGTTTAATCAGTTTGTCAAAAAAAACAAAACAATCTCACAAAGCGGGTACCACACGGGAGCCCTGAATCTCATGCAAAAACTTTAATCATTTGAGAGCGGTCCCCAAATAAAGTTGTTTGGCCAGCCTCCTTCCAAAATCACCAGCTCCCCATCCCAGACTCTTCAAAGCAGCCAAAGCAGCCAAAGCAGCCAAAGCAGCCAAGGCAGCCGAGCCAATTCCATAATTGATTCTGTAATACTGAAACCAACTGCAAACTCCAAGTTTGCAGTTGCAATACTAATGTCAATTGAAAAGACTCCCCTAACAAATGCAATTCAAAAACTAGTATTCCCAATACTTAGTTTAGTATTGGTATACTTTGCCAACTTTGTTTGAGGGACCTCAGTTGTTTGGGGGGGGGGAGAGGCTGAATTAATCAGAAGTGGACATTCAACGAGGGAGCCTGCGTTGCGCCTGAGGGTTTCCCTCACTTTGGGTGCCCAAGTCTCAAAAGCACCCAGCCCTATAGGTACCTGTCTTCTAGGACTTTCTCGGCTTTCCGGACCTGGTCCCGTCTTCCCCCCAATCTGAGCTTGGACACCGCGTTGCTGGGATCATCATAACCTCAGAAGCTGGATGACAGGTCGACATTCACCCGACTCCGGATTGATCCACCTGGCAGATCTTTAGGGAGTGCTTCCACAAGTGAGGATTCGCACTAAAATGGGGCTGAAACAGGAGTTCAAGAATACAGGCTTCCCATTGAGGACATCAGCAAGAAGCGAGAGCCAGTGGGTTCCCTGCAAAGCTTTCACCAAGATGCTCAAGTAGAAATAGCAATCGCCCGGATGTCCAGCTTCCATCGTCCAGGTGGCCTCCTGAGTCAAGTTCATCTCATGCAATGCCAAATGTGTGCGGTTGTGGGGAAGGTGGACGACAAACAAGGGAATCGAAGATATCATGCTCAACTTCGCGATGATTTGCCACATGCTGATCGCTTTGCCAGGACATCATTTGAGGGTCTCCAAGGCAATACGCCTAAAGCATGAAGTTTGTTGCACCGAACACTACAAAGACTTTCCGTGCATTGAACTAATCACCCTGAGCCTCCTGCAGTGACATTTCAAGCATACCCAATATCCCATAGGTAGCAGTTGCGTGTCAACACACTCTGGCCATACACCCTGCTCTACTCCTTCTGGTTGATGAACTTTATTTTCGCGTCAGGCCGAAATTGAAAACTCTGTCATGGGCTCTCAAAGCGAACCCCCCTTTGTGAAATCTTTGACAAACTCCAAAGCAATGGTCAGTCAACCTGCCAAAAACCAATCAGCACCCTAAAATAGGTGGACAAACATGTGGTACGTGCGGAATTGCTTGTTGAATCCGGGAAATGTGTCAGAGAGGGGGATCTGCTTTGGTGGATGTTCAAATATGAATAAATCAAACTTGAAAGCAAGTTGAGGTTTCCAAGAAGGGAAACCCTCATGTGCATTTTTCCTTTTCCACTTGGGTGTGGCTCAAAATTAAACAGGAGGGGCAAACCGCAGGTTTTGGTCCACGTTTCCACTTACCAGCGCAAGCCATTGTAGTACCGTTTTTTTTTGAGCCACAGCCACTTCCCGTCGCCTTTGATCACGGGCCGGGACCTGAGCCGAAAAGAGTTGCTCCAAGTGTCGAAGCTGAGGCCAGCGTCAAGGACACCCTTGCCGCCCACGGTTGGCTGAAAGTCATGACATCGCATGCCTCATATGGCCGTGGGTCAACACCAATGGTACCATTTTGGGGTAGGTGCACCACCCATTTTAGTCTATTTTAGTGGGGATTGGGATGTTCACTGGGGGTACGGGGTTTTGACCCATAGCCTTTCCCATGCCCAGGCACACTCACCAGCCAGGTTGTCAGGGAATGAGAAATGGAATGACCCCGAAAAAAAGAAAGAAACAAAACATGGAATGGTGGCTTCCTTTGAGCGGACCCCCAGGTTCATTCCCTCAGTGACTCATTTTCTACTGAGCACCAGCAAGTTGAGTGTTGGACTCATCCGTGTTGAACTTGCCTTGATCGCTGGGCATTCTATCTGGAGCACTGCTTTTTTTTTCCTGAGACGTTCCCACTTGGGTAAGCTTAATTTTGGACCTTGAGGTGGATGAAGAAAAACTAAAGGAAGCCAAGCATTTCTAGGGTCCTCAATTTTGCGCGCGGAATTGGAAGACAACCCAAATAGGGGACACTCAAAACGGGTGGTCTCTTCTTGGCTTCCCTTCAAAGCCACCTCAAAAAAAGCGTAATCATTCTCAATGACAACACACACACACAGACATAGCTCCCCGCAACATCCAGCATTTGAACCTTCATGACGACTCCTGATTGCCCCTTTGGAACGACTCCTGGTTGCTTTGAAACACCAAAGCAAACTGCTCCACAAACAAACCAAATGCTTGCGAGCTGCTTGTGGCGGAGTAGCCATCGCGATTGCCTGGAACCGCGATCTGGGTGCCAAAGAACTGCATGACCAACGATTGTGGGCATATGTCTAAAGTAATTGCCCTCTTTTGGGATGCTAGGTTTACACAGGGGTGCTCTTTTTCTTTGGGAAGCTCCTTAAGGGTTAGTTTTAAAGGGAAGCTAACAGAATGTCCGGGTTTCCTGACAAACTCACGTGTCTTGGCATATGAAAGAGCTCTCACACGGGCTTGGGTGCTCTTTGGTTTCCCTGTTAATTACCCTCTACCAACTCCAACACATACGCAGTCTTCCTTTGAAACCACCTCCACAGGGATCCCCTTACATTATACACCTGAACATTGCCTTGTAAATGGTTGTTTCCTTTATTTTGATGGAAAAAGCCAAGTTTCAAATGGGCAACATGTATCTTTTAAGGAGCCCTGGACTCCAGGAGGGAGTCAAATGGTCCCGGCTTGCTTTTTGATGGAATCACAGGTCCGATGAAATGGCCTTCCTTGGACCCGGCGTTTCTCACAACACCAATGCCACGGCAAGAGCACGTACCGCAATTCCCCGAAAGCGCTCCCTGCACAATGCCCACTCAGCATTTGCATTTAACAAAGAAGGTTAAACCATTTCCGCTTGAAAGCTGAAGTAAACACTGCGCAATTTACACATCAAGGCGCCTGAGCGAGCAAAGGCGAGAAAATGAGAGGGGCGACAAAGAGGAATGAGGGCGAGAGGAGAAAAGAGAAGGGGCAGGGAAATGCGAGGACCAGAGCGAACGGTGGGAGCTTTAGTTCAGAGCGAGTGGCAACTTGGGCACCCAGGATTGGTGAATCTTCAGGTTGCCTTCCTCCTTGCAAACGGCACTGTCAAGGTCTTGACTCAGCAAACATCTGTGATTCCAATTCGTGAGCCCCTGCGGACCTCACTACAATCGGGCATTTTGTTTCAGCCCTATTTGTTTGAAATTCTCCTTCAAGAACTGACACGTTTATCTGTGGTGAGCGTGGAAACATTTGTGCAAAGGGAAAAGGGACAGGGCGAAGCAGAAAGATAAAAGCAGCAACAAGAGCGAGGGATCGAGGGACACAGAGCAAAGGGAGAAACTAAGTGCAAAATGAACTGACGTGGAAGTGGCAGCGGTGGGCGGCGGACAGTCCGGGATTCGAGTGTTGAGATTTCCCACTAGCACAGCTATCTTTCGTAAAAAGCAAGCCCTTGACCTTTAACTTTGCAGCAGTCAAGCAGGCATCCCAAGCCATCCCACCCAATCCTAACCATCTCTTACTTGCCTAAATATGTTGCCAAACCACAACGGAAACAAACAAACTCCGTCCCCTGAAAATCGGTCCCAAACTTCTCCCCCGACCCTAAAAAAAAAGGGAAAAACATCCCCTCGACAACCCCCCCCCCGGTTTCCTACCGTTTCCTACCGTTTCCTACCGTTTCCTACCCGTCTGAAAACCCGCCTCCCAGCGTGTACACCGGTGCGCGCTGCCTCCAGCTCTCCGTTTCTCCATCAGAATCCTGGCGCACCAAGGGCCTCGTGAGCTGCCCGTGCCCTCGCGCCACAGGCAAAGCCTCAGGCGTTGAACCCCCTCGGCATGAAACCTATGGGCTCCACTTCCTCCTTGAAAAAGGCGGCAAACCTGCGGGAACAGTTGAACAGTCACCCACCAAATGGGCAACATGAGCTAAAAACAAACTTGGAATCTGCTTTCTCACGAATGAGTAATCCGGGTTCACCTTCAGATCACTTGCACCGGCCGCGTGCCTCCCATGCGGCCAAACGGGACAACCCCCCTCCATTCAGTCCCCAAGCCCAAGGGGGAGCAGGGATTAAAAGTCCAAAACAAATTACTGGATTGACATGCCCTGCCGAAGCCCGTCTGAGACTCTGAAAGACAGATTTGTTGGGCCATGAAGTAGATGGACCAAACCTCAAGTCCTTGTTGCCCAAGTTAATTTGTCAGGCCGAGCTACTGCAAGGCACAGCAGCCATGAGCCTATCATGGTGTTCATGGTGCTCGAGCCAGCAGCTAAATGCGACGGAACTTGACCCAGGGCCCACTTCCAGAATTGGAGTGGCTAGATGTTTTTTGTTGTTCTCTTGTTTTTCCCATAAAAGACATAAACAAAACCAGGAACAAGCGAGATGTGAAGATTTCTCACCATTCTGAACCACCAGCGAAGCCGATTGCTTCAAGGGATGGTAAAGGCTGCCCGCAGCTTCGAATCCAAAGTCGGAAGCGACACATTTCTTTTCATCGAAATAATGTCCAAAAATACATGCTGCTTTCGGCTTTCAACATAGATGATAGTCCATTCCCGTGTGATCGTTTGTCTGTAACACCCTGTCCAAAGATTTCCACAAGATGGGCTTGGTACATCCATTTTCCGGGTACTACGATAAAAACCTGGAGTAGTTGGACGGTAATTGGCTGTGAGTCAAAACGGGAATTCACCCCAAATTGATTTGATTTGTAAGTTTCCTTTCGGCTTAATATATTGATATGAGTAAAATCAAGGACCCCCGTCCAAGAGGATTTCTGCACTATTAGGCGCATCTATATCGTCGGAAAAAGGAGTCAGAAGGCACAATCAATCCAGAAAACAAGTCAAAAGTACAACAACACGAACCAATGCCTCTCTCTGCCCTCAACGCTCTTTCTCCTCCTCCTCCTCCTCCTCCTCATATTTATATAATTTCTTTCTCTGTCTCTCGCTCTCTCTCTCTCACTCTCCCTCTTTCTTTCCTTCTTGCTTCCTTTCTTTCTCTTTTTCTCTCTGCCTCGCTCTCATCCTTTCTCCCTCGTTTGCTCGCTTTGTCTCCATCTCTCTATCTCTCTCTCTCTCTCTCCCTCTATCTCTCCATTAGACTAGACATTCTCTTGTTCTATCAAAAAGTCAAAAGGCAAAACTCAGCAAAAGTCTCGATTGCTCTTTTCCGGCTTCTCTCCAGATCGCGTCCCATCCTAGCGCCTGCTCCGTGATGGGCCGGCACCCCCCAAAGTCCGTGAGCTTCGCGTGGTTCGAGGAGGTGATCTCAGGCATTCCCAAAATCCAAGTGGACTCCGGCGCAGTGGGGCCTCATGCCTGGACAAAACATATACATGGTCTTATGGCATGTTATATGTTCAAATGCAGGTATGTATAAAGTGCCGAAACTACAATATCCAGACGCGGAATGATGGCCTCACAATAGGCGTTGGACATCTGAGATGGACTTCGGCTGCCCTTTGTTCTTTCGCGTTAAAGCAACCCAGGGATACGCGCCGCGCAAAAAAAACAAAAACGCCCCGGGCACCCCTTGGTGGAATGCTGGTATTCGGGTGATACACCAACTGATGGCAAGGGGCACTGCGGTAAAAACTGATGTTGGTGGCATGAGCCTCCAGAACTCCAACACCCTGACGGTGCCTGTTGACGCCCTGGTGCAAGCAAATGACAACAAGTTGCGCAACGATCGATTCAGGTACACAACTGAATCGATGCTAAGAACCTGCGGTGGGTGCCGAAGCCGCTCCAACCATTCCACTTGAAACTGAGAGCGCCCACCTTTACAAAGGGTATACTAGGTCCTCCAGAGGTTAGAATAAGGGTACCCGTCTATTTTAGTAGGGGAACCCTCCCCAAACAAAGGGTAAAAGGGCACTACTGAGGGACCTAGTTTAAACAGGTTGTATTTTCGGGCACGAACTAGTTTCCCCTGTGGAAGCAAGGGCTCCTTTGGAGCAAATGCACCGAGCACCGGGCCACCACATTTTCTGGCTTCAGGTCCGCGTACACAAAGCCTCCGCATTTGGGGAAGTGAACAGAACGGCATGAACATCTAAACAACCAATGCAACTGTTCTGACAATTGGTGGGAAAAAAGGCCACCCTATTTTGAAGGAACACCCAGCCTAACAAAAGATAACACAAGTTTTATCCTAGTCCAAAATTAAATGTGCCCACGACTAAGAAAGCACACCCTGGCAAAGCAATCGGGGTGTAACCCAGATAGCACAAACATGGGTGGAACCTCTCCCACGGAAGCGGGGGGCAGGTTCCTAGGAACACGGAGCTTTTTGGAATTCCGGGGCTCGAACTCCATCTCCATATTCCCCGAATTCCATGGGGGACGGCTGGGCAACTGGCTCTGCCTGCCAGGGAGGTATGACATACGGCCATGGGTCAAAACCCCGGTTAGCCCCCAGTGAACATCCCCAATCCCCGCTAAAATAGACTAACATGGGTGGTGCACCCATCCCAAAATGGTACCATTGGTTTTGACCCGCGGCCATACAGCATCGTGGGCGAATTGGTGGGAAGACAAAGGGTCTCGGTGATTCCCATCTTCCCTCAGCAACCCGAAAAGGGTCACACCCATGTCTGAAACGCCTACAGAACCCATGCGTTGCCATGCCGGATGCCGAATGATGTGGGGCCGCACAACATATAAAATATAATCCTGCAGCTAGGGGGGGCGAACCAGTTAGGGGCACGGTGTGTTGATCATGGCTACGGTGGATATGATCCGAACACTTTAAGATCCGCACTGCTGCCCTCAAAGGGTATTCTCCTGGACTCAACATCTTACCATTCTCGGAACTACTCGCCCCGTGCTAGATGGTAGGTCAAAAGGACTAAATAAATGAGTAAAGTCATCGCATCTGCATGCCCCCTTTTTCAGCTGGCACCAGTTCCGGAGTTGTTTTCAGAAAGACAAAACAAAAAAAAGGAAGCCAAAGCCCTCTTTGGGAGGGCTCCCGATTTGAAGACAGACCCATCAAGCCATACGGTGCGACTTACATCTATCTGAATGCGTTGTAGCGATGCACCTCCAAATAACAGATCCCTACGACAGGAACCTTTGGAGAACCCATCTCAAGCCCCGAGTGCCTGTTTCATGGATGGCGCACAACGCTGCGACCACTTCGCCCACGAAAAACTGCGCCACATCCTGGCGCGGCCGTGGAGGGTGAGACTTCAGTGGTTGATTTCCATGACTAATTTATCAGCGTGGGGGGGGGGGGTTCCCTTGGTAAGCACCTATGGGAGCTTCCACAAGCGTGGCTGGAGGAATGGAATAGGATGGAAGCTGATTTGGAATGGGATAGAATGGGATAGGATTGGATGGAGTAAGATGGGAGGGATGCATGGATGCATGGATGGATAATCCACGTGTGATTTCTTCTGCGTGTGTGGAAGTCCTGGCATGAGGGCGACAGCGCTCACGGGCGGGCGGGCGGTTGGGCCGGCGTGCGTGCGTGCGGGCCCGCAAGCCTGCGTGCTTACTTGCATGTACGTGCGTCAGTCTCTTCTCAGTTTCTCACAGCGCCAGCCCCAATGCTGGATTTGCAGGAGACAGCCCAGTTCTGAGTTTGGGAAATTGCTTAATTTTGACCTTGGGACATGCCTGGACCCGTTTAGTGGACGTCATTTACATGGGGCTCCACGTCAACAGACCACGGAGAGGGCAATTCCCGTTCAATTGCAATTCCATCTGAATGTGAGAATAGAAGCTTCGGTGTGTTTCTGCCATTGGTTGAGTCCCCAGAAGTTGCAAGCCGGCAGTGACCAGAAAGTGGTACTGCGCGTGAACGGCATCTCGGGCTGCCAAAAAGTGCTTGTTCTGCCGACGTGTCCAATTGAGGGCCCACGTTGGGATTGCCTTCGGGAACACTAAGCGACCCCAAACCCATCCAATTCATCATGAGAGCGAGGCCTGCTGGGTCACAGTATGCCAAAATGGCAACTCCACATCTTTTGCTCCCACACCTCAAGCATGTCGTTCCCTTACCCGAGTACAGTAAAGCGGCACAAAAGCTAGGCCAGGAAGATCCGCGTATGCTTGACAGAACCACGTCACCGCAACAATCCATCACATGCCAACTTCAAACAACATGCACACGGGTGTCCCTTTCTTCATGCCAGGTGGGTCCTTTCCAGGGGTAAAGGCAACGGCTTCCTCGATTCAATCGTGGGTACAGGGCCGGAGAAAAGGATGCTTTCAAATTTCAAGGGGACCCCAACCCAAAGAATAACGGGAAACGTACAAGTTGTGATTCTTGCAATGGCAATACCTAGCAAACACGGTTGCCAACCGAGTGAGTGATTCCACTGCAAGGATGATCAATTCCTAATTCTGTCTCCAGGCCTCTTGAAGCTTGCCCAAAGCACACAGAATGTTGTGCAAGTCCCCCTTGTGAGCGTACCTGGCTCCCAGCTCACAAGCGCATGCTTCATGCCTGAGTAGCTCAAGGCATGTGAAGGATTTGGAGCCCGGTGCCCGGTAACTGTGTTTTTCTTTGTTTTTACTAGGGCTGGTTTTTCCTAGGGTTGGTTTTCCGCAGGGCTGGCAACATCCCCAGCTCCTTTGGAGCCCCCCCGAAAAAGAAAAGAGCGCCGTTTGAGGAACGGATCCAATCTTCCTTCCACTCGGGAAGTGATTTGATCTCAGTCTGGGCCAACAACCCCGTTCATACCATGGTTGCTGCCAGGCAAACTCAAAGCTTGGAACGGATCCATGTCCTCTTCCAACTCCAGCATTTAGGGTCCAGATTCATCTCTTGCCGGGAGTTCAGCCGAGTCGGGCAACAAGTTCAAGCGTGTTTAACCCGCTCTTGCTTCATCCCGCGTGAGATTTCCCTGGCAACTGGTTCATACCTGGCTGCACTGGGTCAGTTGGTCAAACATTCTCCTCTGAGTGTTCTAGGTGTTGGCAAAATCGTGGCATATAAACCAAGATGTCAATATGTTTAGCCAGTCAAATGTGATATGTATGCGGATATCCCAAACTATTAGGGCCAAAGTGGAAACTCGTTGGACCACCCAAATTTCCCACCAGACCTTCCTGACGACAAGAAGGTTAGGGCAACCTTGTTCCATTTTTTGCTTGGAAAAGGAACCCAGCCCGTGGTCTTGGTGGGGGGGTCCCCCATTTGAAGCTTCAACCCCATGGTTTTCCGGGCGCACTCTAAGACCAGGTACGCCCCGTCCCTGTAGCGGAAGGCCGCCACCATGCGGGCAATGCCCTGAGAGACAGCGGGTTTCAGCTGGTGAGTTGGGTGTGTTCCGGAAGGCGCCCAAGGCTCCTGCCATGCATGTCTCCGTGTTTTTCGGGGGATTTCGGGGAAAAAAACCAGACAAGGGCCCATAACATAACTGGGCCGCTTTGAATAGCAAATCGCCCTAGGGATTCATTGTGAGACCTGAAGCACCGAGCTTTGGGAAGATCGTTGGCCCCTGGCGGGATGGCTCAACATCTTCAGGACGCAGATCTCCCGGTTCACAGAGGCCTGAGAAAAACCAGTCTCGACTCATCCAGCGAGAACTTAAATCAACTTCCGTGTCACCCAAATGCCGTGGTTTAGCTGAGATGATGCCTCTTGGATGGTATGGGCAATGCCAAGAATTTGGGTTGGGGGATCAGTTGTTCAAACATGGGAGCTGCTTCCCTCAACAAAATGGCCCTGCTTGCAGAAATTTGGGCTGAAGGGGTCACACCCCAAGTGGAAACTCACAGAAGCTTCTGTACTCTCAGATGCGAATCACAAAAATGTGTCAAACTTGCCTGGAACCCTTCACCTACAAACAAACACACTTCACCGACCAAGCACTATCCAGAATGTCCAGCACTGCGGAAGAGGAAACTCGGCAACATAGGTCTGCCTTGTTTTGTCGTACTAAGTACTTCCTGAAAAAGGGGGTGGCAGCATGTCGCCCGAACTTTCACAGCTGGATCGAGCTAGCCTCGTAGCCAAGTTCCTCCATGGTCTTCGTATTGATGACCTATCCAGGCGACTTCAGATGTATTTTTTATGGAGCTTTCCCTCGGCCCTAAATCATCGATGCGGGGGGAGCTTCCTGGTTCTGGACGGATTCTTTATTGCGACTAGCTTCCTTTTGCGGGACCGGCAGGCTTTGCGCAGTGATCTTGCATTGCTGCATGGCATGGCAGCGGGGGCGTCCAAAAACCTCGCTGAGATTTTCGGGCGTAGGCTTGGAGTAGACCCGCTGAGGCCTCGCAAATGAAGAGTTAACTGCCCAAAAGGCGTGGCAACATACTGTTGATGCAGGTGATCGGTGATCGAACGTATTTTACATCCCATGGACCTGAGACTGATAGGCTCCCGAGGCGATTTTCTCTGGCCGCCACCATTGTGGTAGCCGAAAAGCGAACCCTCACAAAACGATGTATGCGTTTCTTGCGTGAAAGCGCTTGGCAAATGAATGGCTGCCAATTTCTTCCTGAAACAATCCAAAAGGGCATCCCTGTAACTGTCACTGCTCAGGTCACCAGCTAGCCCCTGACTTCAGGGAAAGCAGAGCTCTTCACTTTCAGACTTTCGGTTAAACGTCTTAGAACGCGCGAAAACACGACGGTGAACAACTTAACTAAAAAAACACGTGACTAATCAAACGTGGGCGTGCGTTTTGTGAGGCACCGCTATTCGACCTGTTTCCATGGACGGCAAAGATGCAAACCGCCACTTTTTGAGACTCCCAATGTTGACTCGCACAGATACTGTTGTACAAAGAGGTCGGGAAAATCATCAGGGCCTCCCAAGCCTGGCAGCCATCCGGCCCGTGCCTTCACAGCATACTCCGGCCACTTGGACTGAGAGCTCTCCTGGGGGAAACAACTCAAGTGAGAAGCCCGCGGGACGGAAAGTCGTGGGCCCCTCCTTGTTTCCGTTGCACGCATGGAGCGGCACGTGTAGGGAAAGGCTCTCCTTGTCTCTCCCTTTGTTGGAGTATGCAACCCTTGCGCCACGGGAACTTTAATTCCAGGTTGCGCGCAACATGTCTCATGCAAGCTTTGTCGTGCCTATGCGATTTCGCTGGTTTCTCGTTCTCTCCCACACCTTGCTCTCATGTACTCTCCCGCTACTTGCTCTGCGTGTGCTCTCCCGCTATTTGCTCTGCGTGCGCCCTGGTGCTGCTTGATCTGCATGTGATCGCTCGCGCTACTTGCTCTGCATGCGCTCTCCTGCTAATCACTCTGCATGTGCCTCCCACTACTTGCTCTGCATGTGCTGTCGCTCTACTTGTTCTTCATGTCCTCTTGTGCAGCTTGCTTGCATGTACTCTCGTGCTACTTGCTTTGCTTGTGCTCTTCCTCTACTTGCTCTGCATGTGCTCTCGTTCTCCTTGTTCTGCA
The DNA here is from genome assembly GCA_963377175.1 of Effrenium voratum. NCBI lineage: Eukaryota > Dinophyceae > Suessiales > Symbiodiniaceae > Effrenium > Effrenium voratum. The sequence continues at coordinate 603,944 of CAUJNA010000025.1, read as the reverse complement.
TGCCCTCTTGTATATGTCCTCTGCCGCTTCGTCTTCTAGGGGTGGCATTGCTGTTCAGTCCAATTGTGCCCTTGGTAAAGAGTGCCCTTGGTCCCTGGTCACATTGTGAAACCTCGCACTCTGTCGGCGGCTAGCATATCAGATTGACCTTGTCTGGGTTGGGAAACCGCTCCGCAGCAACTTGTGGTGGCACCAAATGAGCATGTCCCAACGTATGCCCCCTTTTGGATGGATAGCGCGGGAAATCAAAAGAAGCCAAACACTTGAAGGGATGGGACCCCCAGTTGACACTCCAATACTTCCGGCAACGCCATGTCCTACCATGGCCGAAGCGTGGCTTTTGCCACCTTTTGGACAAGCTTGGCACAGCTCAAGGAGGACATGTCCTAAGCAAGGATCCCAATTGCTTTGCAGGGGATGCAACATGAAACCAGGCATCCTCTCTCTGAAGAAGCCTCTAACTTGCTGCGTTGCCACACGCTTCCCCACAAAGGATGTCCAAGAGCCAACCTGCCAAGTACTGCCCCGCCTTCTGGATGGTCCGGGCATATCGCACCACGCTGAAGGCGCCCCGGCCTCAGTCTCTCAGGCGCTCAGACTTTGCTGATAGTCCCACGGTTGCGGTCTACCTGAGCCGGAGAAATCACACTGGGACCCGGACCCCCAACCAGCTCCGGCTGGTGGGAGGCGCCGAGTTTGGTCTATCCCAGCCGTCACTCAGAGACTATCGCAGCTGGTAGGCTCACCTCACAACTGTTTTGGTCGATGAGGATACTGGGCACATTTGAACGGAGCAAACCGCCTCGGTGTTTCCTATGTGTCCCTCATGCTAGGCTCCATCTTGCTGATCTGGATCAAATACAGCCTAAAATCAGGATCGCAAGCAAGTCAACCCACATTGGATTACCACATCATTGAGCGACCAGTCACAAGGAGTTGCTTACTGTCACTAAAAAACCTCCAATCCTCAATCTGACCTAAGCGAATCTTGATTTTTCCAGGGACCCTGCCGATGTCCTCATGCCCGAACACTAGGTTGTGAAACCTGGCACGGCGGAAACCGCGGGTGCGCCGTGTACGAACCTGATTGGTGTCCTGTTGGACAAAGAGACAGATTCCACTCGTAAATGAAAAGGAACCAACTGACGGTTCAAAGGACCCCAGTGGCTTAGAATCAAGAACCCTCAAAAATCGAAGTGGAGAAACCCTCCCTCTCTGGTAGAAAGCAATTGATTGAAAAGCGAGAATGCAAAGAACAAGTCCAAATGGACCGGACAGGAGGATGTGAGGTTTGCTGATAAAGATCGAGTGTCCTAAACGCAAAGCCAAATGTGATGCCCTCGTGATATAAGAAATTTAGAGACCCACTGCAGTTGCTTGGCAACTGCAGGTGCTTGGCCGCATTCAGGTTGCCCTGCAAAGCATTTAGCTTCATAGCAGCAAACAATAGGTCGCACACCTTTTCGGTGGGCAGCTTTATTGAAGCGCGTCTCTACACACAGCATACCGAGCAAAAGAGAATTCGTGGTGCTGGCATCATACACACAAACACGGACACACACACACAGAGAGACACACCCAGACACGCACACACACGGACACACGCAGACACACGCAGAGACACACACAAACACACCCGCGCGCGCACGCGCGCACGCCCGCACGCCCGCACGCCCGAACGCGCGCGCGAACGCACGCAAGCACGCACGCGCCTGCACAGGCACGCACGCACGCACGCACGCACGTACAGACACACACAGACACACACAGACACACACACACACAGGCACGCACGCACGCACGCACGCACGCACGCACGCACGCACGCACGCACGCACGCACGCACCCACACACACACACACATGCGCAGGCACACAAAGCTGCACAAAGACTCACACATATCAAAACACACAAACACGCAAACACACACACGGACAAAGACACAAAGAAGCATGTTTTAGAATTATAAAAACCCAAACACACACACACACAAGAATCGAGCAGCATTTGGAACCAGCGCCGTTGCTGACCTTGAGTGCCCTTGTGTCGCCTCAACAAATTTCAAAGTTGCACATGTTCGAAGCAGCTTTTGTTTCAGGATGCACATCGGCCCAAACTGCTTGAGATGGCAGACTTGCACACATGGGTACGAACTGTGAAAATCTTTAAACAAGGGGGGGGCTAGCATTCAAAATGCCAGCGATCCATACGACAGCCAGGACTCGAATGGCTTTAAACTCTCACTGTGATGGGTGTTGTTTTTTTTGGGTGGATGAAAGGGACAGGTGAAGGGGAAACCGACCAGTCTGTGTGTCCATCTATTAGGAAACAAACCCATACCAACCTAGGTCTTCCATTTGAGATTTTGAGCGGAACACATAAAATGAGCGGGAACCTTGACTTGGTCAGTTTTCTTCCGGAAAATGAGCTCAAATCGGCGGGAAATCAGCGGGACATGAGCGGACATTGGCGGAGACACACACCAAAACAATTTTCCGATTGCGCTTAGAATCACTCAATCACCCAAGCAACAACCTCCCAGATGCAATTCGAGGCCCCAACTGGTTGACAGGGCATCAGGTCACGGAACAACGTGGACTAGCCTTTCAACTCCCAGATATAATGCAAAACAAATCTATTGCCGAGACGATTGCTTCTTTCAATACTCGAGCGGCCGTCCTTTCCCCGACATATCAAACCTATGTCTCCGTGGTCAACACCGTTCTATGGGCCATGGTTACGGCTCCCCTGAACACGGGAATCCTTATCGGTGTAAATTCCCACGGGGTCAACAGAACCCCATGTTGGGGCCAGACACAGCCGGCTGTCTGGCCTCCACAGCTGGGAAAGCAGAACCAGGCGACTTTTCAGCCACTTCAATCAAAGGGACGATCCGGGCTTGTCGCTCCGAAACCATTGAGGTCGACCTTCTGGACAGCCATCAAAATGGAATTCGGCATCCTGCTCCGACCATTCTTCAAGGGGTCCTCATTTTTGTTCAATCACTGCCATTCTCAACACACGCGCCTCAAGGACGGCAGCAGCGTGGGCGCCTCCTCCATTAAGGCCGCCTGGTATGGAACCCTGAATCTCTTAGACTACACCAAGTTCATCACAGGGCTGAATTTTGGGGCGTTCCCACATTTCCTTTTCCAAGCCCGGAGCGACTTTCTTGGCCAACAAAAACATAGAGGGTGTGGTGCAAGTCCTTGCTTGAAATCTCGATGATAAACTTCCAATCAGGAAAATGGCCTGTAACTTTGGGCGTTGGAGCACGAAATCGCAAGCTTCCGGTGCAAGTGCCGACCTCAAAGCGATCACCTTCCACAAAGGCTCTATTGGCGATGATCGCCTTGTACGAATGGGGGATAGGAACCCACAAGACTTTCGCAAGGAACCGTCCATCCCCTTGAGTTCGTTGACGCCTAAGGTCAACTCTTTATCCTTTGTGCAAGTCACGAGTAGACAGCATCGCTACCACTTGCAAAACATGCGCCACTTGCGTACGCGAATTCAGGCGGGAAAGTGTGCGCATCGAACTCTACTGAGTTATGATCTCAATTATGCTGTCCCTTTGTGGCTTATCAGTATGACGGTCAGAATCAAACAAATCTGTTCCTGCTGCGCTTTTTGGCTGGAGGCAGCAAAGACTTCTAGTATCGCGCATCTGACTGTCTTCTGAAATTCACACCCAACTTGCTTTCAAATGTCTCAAGCGCTGCAATCCGAAACCTTGCGCCTCCCAGGTGCTTGGACCTTCCTTCGGGATCACCGGCTGCAGAAGCTTCATGTACCTCAGCTTGAATGCAATTTTGCCTGAGCCATTTCAGCTGGTTTCTGGTTGAAACACTGACCAATGAAGGCTCTAGCACAACTGGTAGGTTGCGTACATCAGTCCATGCTTGCTCCGCCGTTCAACCATTGAAGCCAACAGAAACAGCCCTTAGTGCCCTTTGATCTGATCTTCAGCCTTTGCATTCGGAGAAACCACTCTTTTCTTACGCGAAAACGTCAACAACTTGTTGTTGGTGTGCAGGGTGTTGCTCGTCACCTGGCTTGGCCCCAAAGTCGGAACTTCTGGATTCCCATTGACAGGTCATTTCAGAGAAGGTGCAATGTCCCGGAACTTCCGAAAAAGACATGGGCCATCAAAGTGACAATCATTGAACCGTAAGGTCCAAAAGACACTCAGTTGGCCGATCACCACACTCGGCGAGAAAGGGCACAACAAAGCACCTCGTGTTCATACGATTTGGACATGCGCAGGATCTGCCAATCAACAGCTTCAGCCATCGCGTGAAGTACCTGAAAATACAGTTAAGCTTGGGCCAGGACTTGTTTCTTTCTTTTTTTCAAAGAGAAAACAACGAAACCAAACGCCATGGTGGGTTCGGCCAAGCAAGATAATTCTTCGCCCATGGGTGATTGGGGCTTGCGCTCATGGACCCGCTCCAGGCCGGACTTCGGGCTGTCATCTTCCTTGCAAGTGCAAAACATCCACATCCAAACACCAGCCCTACGTCTGGCGAGGTCACTTCGATGTCTGCATTGAGTCCCCCTCCACAAAACTCGGACAATCCCAGGTCCCCATGTAATTTACGCGAACCCACACATGAGAGATGCTTCACAACAAACAGTGTTGACCAAAAGGTGACCCTGTTGGGAATTTGACAACCCTGAACGAAAATATGTATATAAAAATATAATGTACATGATTTGGCAACTTCCGATTCATCCAGAGTGGCGTCCTAATCAAGGGCGGTTATTATTGTCATAGGGAGTTCAAATTTAAAGTGACGGGGATGCTCGTGAAACAAGCAGCGCGCGCGGTGTTCAAGGGCCACGCAAAGAAAGTGAGTCCTTCACAATCAAACTCGGATCCGCGAGGCACATACAATATAAATACAGCTGGTTTGGGTGACAGAAACCATCAACAGGGGATCCACGACGCACGTGTCCTGCAGTAAAAAGAGGAGTCTCTTGTAGGCCCTCGCCCCATTATTCACGACAACACCTTACGATACGGCACCCAGCGGTGAAATGTCTCGAAGCTGAAGAAGCATCCGTGTAGCTATGGTTATTGTAGATATGTGTACGTATTGCATGTGTCTGTTTCCTTTTGCATAATAGTAATAGTAATGATAACAGTAATCATAATAAAGTAAACATATTGATAAAAATAATAATAATGAAGTATAGTAATAATAATGATAATATAACGATACTACTACTACTACTACTACTAATAATAATAATCATACCAATAACTACAATAATAATACTACTACTAATAACAATGATAATAAACAAATAAATATAATACATATAGTAATAATAATAATGATAATAATAATAATACTACTAATAATAATAATAACTAATCATAATACTAACAACCATATCTACATATATATACATATATATATATATATGATATTTATTTGACGCCCGGCCAATAAAATAATGCCCTTCCACTTTATTTGTGATACGTCAGCGAAGCTAGCAGGCCAAGCCGCATCGTGAGGGAGGTCTGAATCTCTTAGCCAGGAAAAAAAAAAAAAACAGTGTCAGATCGGAGCAAGGCGTCTGGTTTCGTGCCCACGTTGATTTCTCTTCAGTATATCCACCGCCTGACGAAGTGCTACTACATAAGGGCCCCTCCAACCCATTCTAGTGGTTTAGGCGACACCTTCGGGCATGAAATGAGAAATCCGAAGTAAAGAACTTCGTGGGAAAGGACTGCGACCCATTCCTTTGCAAGGCTAGAACTTGCCGACACGCATTGCCCCCAAATGCCCAGCTCAACCGCCGCCTTCTCCTCCAATTTGGCCATGACCGGTGGGCGAGGCAGCGGAGTATCCTGCAAATGGCAAGGAATTTTGGTCGGGTTTCAAAATGCCGCAAGGACACTTATCTCAAACTGGCCACCCACCACATGAATCTGTGAAGTCCGGCTCTTTCTTGCTGCTGCTTTCTCTTGGCTGTCCATAAAGCTCAATGGCTTGGGAAGACAAATCAAATGATTCCTCATTCTTTTCATGATTCAGCCATCACCCCTTTCCGAAACTAGCCGTCCCCTGCTTTGTTTGGATGAGGTTGCAAGAAGCATGCTCAGGAGTCAACTATACAAGCGTTGGCATGGGCACATTGTCACTTGCAATTGATGAGGCTCCATTGACGCATCAAACAAAAACACAAGGTCAAACTGTATACCCTAAGCAGATGAATGCCTGCAACCCGCAACTTCATTCGAGATTCAGTTTCTCCTGCACAAAGACCAGTGAGGAAGCCCTGCACCACTCTTTCTGTGAGTGTTGGGACCCTTCTCTCAGCCAGGCCAAACAGCAGAGGAATCTCCTTATTTGGTTAGAATCTCCTTTTTAGGGAGCCCTTGCTGGGGTTCCCCTGGGAAGACTACGGGAGCACATCAAAGAATAAAGTCGTGGACCTGGTGTACCTCTACATGCACCCGTATTTGGAGACAAGATGCACTTGTACTGACATAGCTGATTCCATCTGGATTATCTTCTAAGTAGCTGCCCCAAATATGGTTATTCCAGGTACATGTTGCACATCTACAGTGCCCCCCATGGGTAATCCGTGTTATCCCCCTGGGTGCTCGTTGTTACTCTTCCCTTGGTGGTACTACAAATGCCAGCTGGACACCTGTCGCTGGAGGCGGGATTCCATGTTCAACACCCAACGGCACACCCGCAGGCCTCGCCTTCTTGAACGCCCAGGGTGCCACACCCGTGACAGTGACCGGGGGCTGCTTCCCATTGCTCGCCTCATGTCGAGTTTTGGGAACCGTTGGAGACACGATGCCACGTGCATCAAGGGAACATTTCAATCAGTTCGAACTCTTCGATGCAGGACCAAACAGCAAACGCTCAAAGAGCAGCTCGCTATGCCAACAAAATAGGCTCCCAACAATAATAAGCAAACAAACCCCCAGGTGTTGGAACTCTTTGAGACCAAATACACCAGGTTTCGGGCAAAAAAATTCTAACAAAAAGTTCCTCATACTCCCTAGCCCTGGAAATCCCAGGAGTCCTGGAGTGCAATCGCGTGCAAAAGAGGACACGCATGGCAAAAACATCTCGAAATCCTAACTTGTTCCTCACAGTACGAACCTTGTTTATGCTCATTGTGACTTCCTTTCTGCTCAAAACGTCTTTTTTCTGCTCACAACAAGAACCCTGCACATTTTACAGTGGCAGTCAATTTTGTTCGTTGGCCGTGACCGTTGTTTGCGTTTGGCAGGTGGTCACCGCTGAGACCCTAGCAGTTTGAAGGAGCAACATGCGGCAGAACCCCTCTGCCAGTGGTTCTGGTCCTCGGGTCCCTACGCATCAGGAGAGTCGCTCTGAAAACCTGTGGAGCGGTTGCAAAAGCCTCTCATCTCTTCCTCCCAACTCCAAACTCATTCATGGATATTTGCCAGACTAGGCCAGGAACCTGGTGATTTCCTTTGCAGATTCTGTGTCAGCATCCAACTGCAGTGGTCATTACTCGACTTGGACAGCCTGTCCGGCAGAACACCTCGGCTGCCGCGCCCCCTTGAACGCCCAGGGAGCCACACCTGCGATCCAGGAACTTGGGCATGTCTTGGAGTTTTGTTTGGTGGCTGAGTACGACCACTTGGGAAGCTGCAACCTAAACTTTTGCCCAGAATACCTTGTACGAGCTGTTTACCCGCCGGGACCGTCGTCAAAAATCATATCTTGCCCCTGAAAGCAGCAGAACCAGCAACAGCAGCAAACAATGGAAGTAGACGAAGAACAAGAGAAGGACGCAATGCTCATGCCATTGCTCTGAAATGTTGGAAACTAAGACCTGCCCAAAAGAACAGGACATGCATGTTGCAACCACTTCATATATTTCAGTTTGTTCTGTCTAGGAACTGGCCCCAATGCGGGGGGTCCTAGTGTTGAACACGGCCAGAAAACCATGGCAAGTGAATTGCAACCAGGGCAACAACACGCCGAGCGCATGTTTTCCTCCTGCCTGTGGTCGTGACAGGCGGCTGCTTTCCACCTGCGTCGCAGTTTCGGGGGCAAGCCGCAGATTTACGGGTGGCAAAGGCTGGCTAACTTCGCCAAGTCGACTGCCCACAACCAATTTGCGCCTCACAATCAGCTAAGGGCCCGGTCTGGTCTGCGAACTGCTCAAAGTTTGATGACTCCGTGGGCAATCTTGAGGCAAACTGACGTGACATCTCATTTAGCTTGTGGATCGATATCTGCGCCCGCTGATCAAGTCTGTTCCCTTACAAGAGTTCTCTTTGAGAATCCAGGTTCCCAACGCTCAATAACAATCGAGCTCAACAAAGCTCAACTAAAGCCCGGCATCTCCTGGCGTCTCTCGGCGTCTTGTCAGTGGTTTGCATCATGAAGTGAAGTGTGTGTGTGTGTGTTTGTTGTGGCATAGACCAGTTGAGTGTTTACTTGCCGCCTCATCCATGTCCATACATCGAGGCATCCTGGCAGGCCTTCTTGATACATTGCCTCGTTCCCGTGCAAACTCCCCGTCATTGTGATTGTGTTTTGATCCGCTTTCAACTTCCTTCACTCCTGTTCGAAGTGGTGTCATTCTCTTGCCAGCAACGTCGCGACCGAGTAGGAACAATCAACATGACACTATCATTATGTAAATCAGCCAGCGCTGGACATTGCGGAAGTGCAATGCACCAATCCTCTCAGATTGCATAGCCACCCCAAGTCATCCCAGCTGAACCTAGACAATAACGACCGTGGTCAAAAATGCATTTCATGATGCCTTGGAAAGACGAGGTTGAGGTTTTGCGCGCACACGTGCAACCAAATGAACGTGCAAAACATCAGACATGGCCTGGCATGACAAAACTTAATTGGCAAAAACTAGAACGACAAGGTCGGCTGTGCGAGACTGAGTTGTTGCCAAACTACTCCACGGATCCCTATGTGACTTCCAATGTTGCCCACCTGAGTTTTGGGGCCTGCAACGCAGTCAGGTTTGGAGGTCTCGGGCATTTGTGACTGCATACACAAATGAACTTGGAACCTGAAACCCCAATCTTGGAGGAAGCTCATTCAAGAGCAATGTATCAGAATGGGGAAGTCAGAAACCAATAACTTGCAAACTTGACAAAAGTCCCATGTCGTACCCCCCCCCTCCATAGATGACGTCTCTTGTGCCCACATTCCGGGATTACGGGATTATGCATGGGAGCGGGCCCTGTATTCCCTGCCTACTTGGGGGGAAGGAAGTGAGGAAACATTAGTTGATTCGCGGCGTAGGAAACCATCCGACTTTGAGGAAGCCAAAAACAACACGGCCAAGCCACGTCGAAGAAACATACGGGATGGGACCCCTTGGACTCCTCGGTTGCTTTCTGCTCCCCTGATAAAAGTGAAATTCGCTTCTAGTGGTGAAATTCGGAAAACCCATTTGGCGAAAAAAAAGCAAAAAAGCATCAAGTCCTAACATCCCTTGGCAAAATGCGCCAAAGACTCGATCCTTGGACTCGGATTTTTAACTTCCGAGTCCCCTTCGCCCTTCGCCTTCGCCCGGCTTCCAGGACCCAGCGCCGAACCTCCGCTGTGAAACCACTTGGGTGGGTCGTTTTCTGAGGTTGGAGGTCCCACAATGAAAGTTCCGTCTTTCGTTTTGGTTGCCCGGAAAAAAAAGAAAAAGAAAAAACAAACTACATAAAAAGGTACCCATAAAAAAGACACACCCATTTGATATCATTTGATCTTGCAAACTTGCAACCATCTTTGGAACCGTGTCAGCAATCCTTTGGAACCGTGTGTTTTTGTTCAATCCTTTGGCACCACGTGTCTTTTCAAATCAAATGCCTATGTTGGAACCAGGTATGTTGCTTTATGGATTATACCACCTTTGGAGCCAAGTCTGCGTCGTTCAAACAGCTGTCAACACCACCCTTAAAATCACTAGGTGTGCTGGAACCCTGTGTGTCCTTTCGGAAGAGCTGTTGGCCTTTCCCAGGCAGCAGATCAACATCGAAACATCCGGACTCAAGCTTGAGGCATTGATCAGCCGCAACACAAGAGCCCGCTTTTGCCTTCTTGGCCTACTTGGCCTCTCCAAAGTGGTGCTTAAAATCACCGGATAAACAGCAAGAGGGGAAACAACCTGAACGAACATATAACCGTCCAAGTTAACCAATTGAAGCCAAGAGCCAATACGAGGGATCAATAAGGGTCCCTATACTTGAATCCATAAACTAAAGCCGGCACCCAAATCGAAACCATCAGACAAAGGCTTCCTAGGTGAAACCAAGGGTCTTCCTAAAAACTCGGCTGCGGTCCAGAACTGATACTTTGATAGTGGATGTTGTGAGGGCCATGTCCGCTTCTCCGCAGCTTTGAGGTCATTTTGCATACCGAATCTGGCGAGACGAGAAATGAGACCCTTTGGCCAAACCGAGCAAAACCCATCTCGCGGTGTGGGCTTGTCTCACAGCGGAAGCCCCAGAATTGCGGAATTTCCCTTTGGCTTCCCATTGAAAGGATCCCTTTCGAAGGCGCCTAGAAGAAACACAGACCCATTGTCGGCCCCACTCTTTCCCGAGTCCCGGGCTTCAGTGAGGTGATGTTGGACGGCAGGCCAGGCCGATCTGAGGAAGTGGTTGGACCATGTTTTCCAAATGAGTTTCAATTGACAAATGGGATCTAACAAAAGGTTTGAACAAGCGGGTTTTAAAAGTATTGAGCAGGATTTGTAGATGTCGATCATTTATTGGGTGTTCATCAATAGCTACTATAAACGACAGAGTGTCGATTGCTAAGTTTAAGTGTCGAAGCAAAACAATGGATTCTAGCGAATATGTGCGTGTTGGCTCAGAACTGTTGCCTTTCTTGTTCATTGTGTATAAGACATGCGCATCACCGAGGTGGAGGGTGTGCCATGGAGTAGATGTCGTGCTGGCCCGTAGACTAAACTGGCTGACACCTCCAGGATCACCACCGATTTAGGTAAGGAAATGCCTTCCCGCTCACTATCATTAGCTGTCTCTGAAAAAATCGTTGTATTGAACAGTTTTGCCAAATGGGTGTTGCATGAGTCAGCGTCAGAACAGTATAATCAGTCGGCGGCAATCTGTGTCTACTTGGTTGACAACTAGGTTGCAAACCATAGGTTTCGATAAGTGTGGTGTTCAAAACAAGGTAGAAAACTTGGTCGTTTTGAATAATATATATATATATATATATATCAGTTTAAACCACCTTATATGCTCAATCATACGTGTTTGGCAGCCAGGCTTTACAACTGGGTGTTGATTCAAATGTTAGTTGTATGCATGGGTGTCAACAAATAGGTTTCAACTGTTTATGGACTTGTTCGAATACATAGCCAATAGTTTTGCGAACAGACACACATGCTCATACATCTATGTATATGAATACATGTGCTTAGACATCTATTCGTATGTCTGCGTACATACGAATATACATATATATATATATATATATATATGTATATATATATATATATGAGCGAGTCTTCACAAATGCGATGTGATAAACGTGTTGTGGTGCTTCTTGAAACACAACCATGTGTGTTTTGTAGATATGGACTGTAGTTACCGGGTTTACTTGCATTTGTTTTGGAGCCATATGCTCCTGGCCTCGACTCAACAGCCGTGTCCTTCCGAGTTCTTTCAGCGAAGGACTCCAAAGCCCGTCACGAAACTGCCACCCCCCAAACATGCTAACCCAAGACACACGTCCAGTTTGGACTGTCTCATGGGGGCGTGCTGGTTGCGAGTCCCCAAAAGGGCTACGAATTGAGCCTGAGCTGCATAGTGGACTTCAAATAGTTTGAATGAAGTCGGAGGAGTGACTCATTGTCAAATTGTACTCATGATCAGAGAAGCAACATTCTCAACATTGTCTGGCCCCTTATAGTAACAACACTAGATTCTGCAAATGTGTCCAAAACAGGGGCAGACTGATCCCACAAAAAAGCTGCCATTTCAGACTTTTGGGAGGGTGATGGCCCACAAGTGGCTAGCTGCAATCTTAGTTTCCCTTTACAAAGCTTGCATGGGGAGTCGTTTCTCCTTGGCTTCCCTTTAAACATGGTCCCAAGAGGGCCCCTCAATTTCTGGACAAACACATGAGCCACAGTCAATATTTGGCTGCTACTCTTTTTTGTGCTTGAAAAATGAAACGTAAAGAGTCCCCCTTGTTCCTTGCAAACTATTCATAGACTTCCTGACATATGCACGACTTCCCACGTGAAAGAGAGTTTTTTTGGCAACCAGAAATAAGTTGAATTTCTTTCCAGGCGACCTTCATGGCTGATCTCGTTTTGCCAAGCTTGTTGTATCTTGCCCAGCATGCACCCCAAAGTGGGTTCCTCGCATTGCCGGGGGGGTCAGCTCTGCGCGAGAAGTTTTGGATCGATCCCTGGACAGGTTCAACCAGGTTCGTCCCAAGCCCAGCGTCTGACTCCGTATCACAGCGCTCCCAACAGATCCCCTTTGAATACGACCCCACCCAAAGGAAACTCACTTTGTGTTGGCCAAAAACCACGGGAAACGCAGGGACCCTGTGTCAAACAAGGAATGCCATAGACAAATATATGCAACTTTTGGGCGAAATAAACAACATTGTCAAGGCCCTGCGTGCTTTCCTTTTCGGGCAACATCAACCAATCTGGGTTGTCTAAATGCCAGATTTTGTGCCAGCGAGAAAAAATAAGGCATTCAGAATCTGCGGTCCGATTTCAACACCATTCCAATGACAAAGGATCGGACCCAAATAAACAGCGAATTGTATTTACACATGGCCCACAGACCCGAGCAACGTGCCCGAAAAACAGAGACAATTGCAAACAAAAGGAAGGCCAGCAAGATACACACGCAAACCATTGTAAACCAAAGGAACCAGCAAGAAATGCACAAACAATCGCAAACCTAGCAAGAAACAAACCATTGCACACCAAAAGAAACCAGCAACACACCAATTGTAAACCAAAGAAAGCCATCGAGAACTAAGAAGCAATTAGATTATCGTCCACTAGAGGAAGCCAGCCAGAACCATGTACAAATTATTGTACCCCAAAGGAGACCAGCGAGAATCACATGGACATAAGCCATTCCATGAAAGGCACACCAGCGGAAAACGCCCAGAAGCACCGTAAACCAAACAGAAAAAATCAAAAAATCAGTTTCAGGGGTTAAGATCTGTCCAGCGCAGCCTGGTGGTGCAGGAGGCTCGAACTCTTCCTCTGCTGGTCTTATAGCCTGGCACTGAGAAACCAACCTGGTTTGTCTCATGGGGTAACCCCGCCCAAAACAAAATATATGAAAGAATGGGTGGCGTCCTTTTGGCTTCACAAAAAGGGTAGAATCCAAAAGAGACACATCTGGGTGATGCGCAATCCGTAGGACACCTCCACAAGGGGAAACCCCTACAACCTGGAAGTTGTGGGATCCGTCACCACCGAAGAACAACAAATCAATTGGAAGTTCAACCTCTGCTTTATACAATTGAATCGTGATTTGGCTTTGAACAGGTCAGCACAAGTTCGTCCGGGTAGACTTCCCTGATTGACTGTTTGGGGGCTCCGCCCCTGCTCGTCCTGCGTGAACCGAACCAACCAAAGAGTCTGCTGCTATTCAAGCGAGGCTTGGTTCTGGTCGGATTGAAATCAAGCAGTTGACCACTTGAGCCCATGGCGCCAAGTCAAAGGAGTGTCAAACTCCAAAGTGCCCTTGCTGCATCCTCTGTAGGGGTCAAACCACATGCCCAAGGATTTCGGCGACGATGTCAGCAAGCCATCTCTATGTTTGACAATCGACACTCACCGCACTTTTGTTAACCCGTCTAAACGCTGCGCTTTCTGGGGTCAAGGACCACGGACATATGAAGATGGCAAGTGCTTCCATAAAAATTGTTGGCATTCCAAGTCTCTAACTCAGCAACAAGGCCTATGGTGGTGGACCACGTGTCGACCGTGCGAGGCGGTGAGTCAACTACCCGCTGCCAAACAACTCAGCTTGAACCGCTACGTAGGACGAAGGACACGTTCCAAAAGACGAGTCAGTTTGGGTCGAGCCACACAGCCACATCACACTGGACCGGCACCAAAGGAAAAGCAAAAGCGACAAGGGAAGCAAGGGAAGCACGGGACGTCTTCCTTGGCTCACAGGTCTTGCCTTACAAGACTACACGAACCCATACATCACAAACGTTCTTAGTCTGAGAAATCGCAGAAAAGACAGAGAAAGTACAGGGAAAGGAAGCAACGGGAGAAGGGGAAGAAAACACAAACAGATAAAGAGAGCGTCAAAAGACCTGTTTGGCTGAGTAAAGGAGCACCCCAGTTTCGGAAAGGAAGATCAAGCAACACCCTGGCTAGCTGAATCGAGCCTCCTTCGTTAATTTCGGGGGTGTGTCTTTTTGAGGGTACCCTTTTGAAACCACAAGGAAAACCATCACCCCAAGCCCTACATCCCAAACTGCCCTATGCAAAGCAATCAACGAGCCCCTCCGGCTCAACTCCACCAACACCCCAAGATTGAGACACTCCCCGCGCTGCCAAACATTCCCCGTCCCTGAGGGTCTAAATTACAAAAACAAGAAACAGCCTCCACCTCCGCAAAACCCACGACCTAAATCTGAGCTGCCCTCGGACCACCACCAACACCCACCCAACACACCCACAAACCAAGCCCACCCATCACCTCGGACCAAAACCCGAACCCAACCAAAAACAAATCGAACGCCGGCCCCAAAGCTCCACCCCACCCCCGAAGTCCCAAAGCTCCTCCCCGCCCCACCCCGTCGCCTCGAAGGCGGGCACCCCACGCCCAGGGCCCCACAGCCGCTCCGCGTGCTCCGCGAAGAGCTGCGCGGGACCAATGCGTTGCGTTGACTCCCGGCGTGGCGCCAAACGCGAGTGACGTCTGACTCGGTGCTCCAGATTCGAGAGGTTAGAAAAAGGGTACGTTTTGTTTCTTCTCTTTTTTTCTCTGTAGTCTATTTTGGTAAGGGAACCCTCCCCAAACAAGGGGGAAAAGGGCACTACTGAAAAAACCTAGCGGAGTGTGTTTGTGGATACGCTCATATGGCTGTGGGTCAAAACCCTGTACCCTGGTGAACATCAAAAATAGGTGGCAAATGCGTGTTCAATCACCCCAAAATGGAGGCATAGGTTATGACCCATGGCCATATGATCTGACATGCATATGTGTGTGTGGGTGCGTTCTAGTCCATGTGTGTTAGTGTGTGTGTGTGTGTGTTTTATTGTATACATGCAAGTATGTAATAGTTACTAAGTGACTAAGTGACGAAGTGACTATGGAACACACACACACACACACAAAACGAGAAATTCACAAGAAAACAAACTAAAACATGGCCAGAGGAGTCGTCAAGGTCAAGCAACACGTCTTTCAATGTTGGCCAACGTTGGTCTCAAAATGTCCATCCCATCTCTTTCCCTCAAAACATCATTGCCATTGTAGTTCCCAACCAAGGTGACTTGGAGAACAAAAGGCGCCTCATTGTGCACCACCCACGTCCATAAAGATTGGGGGGGCCAACTGGTCAATTGAACCAAATTTTGTTTCGGCAACATTCACGGGCATCCGTGTCTGAGCGACCAAAGTCCTCTGGCACTTGATGGATTTTGAGACTCGCAAATCAGCTGCGAGGCCATTTATGCAGTTTATGAAGGGTGAAAGGGATACGTTGGTACATCTGAGCTCAGGGTGAACCTTTTTTTGGGGATACGACTGTGTTCTGGCTCCTGGAGTATAGTTCTGACGAAGCCCTGCATAGCCCAACACCCCTTAGATCATCATTTGGCCCGAGTTACGGACCCACAGAGCCATGGTGAGAAACAAACAATACACCCGAGGCATGCATGATACCTGCTGAGAATTATTTTGCCAAAGCTCGGGACAAAGATCGAGCACTCTGGCGGGGGTCGAGAAGACTCCGCGATCCCGCGGAATCTGCAGCGACCGCGGAAAGCTCACGGCATGTGGCTTTGACCGAGCCGCACCCGGCTTGGCGGCTGAGTGCGACACCCACAAGGGTGCAAACAACAACACTCCAACCAAACATGACAAACTGCTGCTGGGCTGAACCCCCTAAGACAGGCGGCAAAACATTCAATTCATTGAAATCAGCAGCCACCGAGCTGCGTAACACGCTGACACCTCTGCGCAGTGAAAATTCGGGCCATGGCCCGAGTCTCCGTCACCTGGGTTGGTCTTCGTGTGCAAGAAGTCAATCTGCTTGCTATTTGGGGGCACCTGCATCTTTCAGAAGTCTCGTTGCATCTCGTCCCTTCCCGGTACAACCATCCTTCTGAGAAGAATGTTGTTGCTAAAGTGGTGGGGAAGCCGTCGCATATATATATATATATTCTGCATATGTGAATATATTTAATTACATAAAAACAATCTCTCTATATATATACATATATATATATATATTATGTATATACTAAATTCTTGCCAGAAGGCTGACCGTTGTTCAAACTATTTCAGAAGCAAAGTGCCGAGTTGCCTCAGTACACGCGCTTGGCGGGGGGCACGTGATGCATCTCCGAATCCAGGGGCTGGTCAATCACGGACCGGTACTTGAGCACCACCTTGGCGTCCTGGAAAATGGGCTTGGAACATGGGTGTGGGTCAAAAATAGGTACCCAAAATGGGTTGCCCTGGTGAATGGAACCATGGACTAAAACCTGCGGTCCAATTCCTGGTGGTTTCGTTTTGACCCAATTGAATTCTATACAAAACCTTCTAACCTCCAGTGGCTTCCCTTTTCACGGAAGCCAAAAGGGAACTCTTGGGCAAAGGATGTCCCCCCCTTCCCAAAACACCAAAACAAAGCAACACGACTTTTTTCTGGAAGCCAAACCCGTCTCCTCCACGAAAGGCTTATCCAGCCAGGACAAGGTATGCTTCATCCACTTCTCGTCATCCCGGTCCGGGAAGTTCTCATGGGCATGGGCGCCCCGGGACTCCTTGCGTGCCTCCGCCGCGTACATCTCCTGGGCGGCCTGAGATCGAAGTCCCTTTTGCGCTTTCCGGGGGATGGACCATTGGCCTGGGACCGGGACACCAGGTTCCATGTGAATTGGGGGCACATCATTCTTGCAGAAAGCTTTTGCAAGAAGCATTCCAAGACCTGAAATCACAGGGACTTGGAATTGGACACAATCTTACATTCCCATGATCCAAGTAAAGGACCCGCCATGCAAGAAACGGATCCTTTGAACAGCACGCGAGCTTAGAGACGGTCCGGCCGCAAACCACTGCCGGGACCCAGGGAAAACAGGCTTTACTTAATTTTGGGAGAACGCCAGTCTCGGGGTCCGGGGTGTCTTTGTGACTGGGCCAAACCTGTGGGTCGATCCAAGTCACCTGTGGGCGTTGATGCACCCCTTTTTAATCACCCACATGTATAGCTGGTGCTTGGACAAGCGAACACGACCTTCCATTTCCTGCTTTGCGCATCCGGAACAGTCAGGGAAAGTGAATGAACGCAAAGTGATCACTTTCCCGGATGAATGGTCAACCCGCAGGTGGCAGGTGCCGTACGGGCTTGCCTTGAATCTGAAACCAAGGCAAGCCATGAACCAAGTACCCGCAGTGAACATCCCAATCCAACCACTCAAATAGGTTCTAGAATGGGTGGTGCACCTACCCCAACATGGGATCCCATTAATTTTGACCACCACAGCCAAAGGTGAGTGATTTCTCTGGAAGGAAAAACTCCGCCTGGTTGATGAGGTTCTCCAGCTCCAGGGTCTCGATGAGGTCGGTGTTCCACACCATGGTCCGGTCCGTGATGCCCACGTCCTCAGAGAAATGGATTGGAATGACGAGTCATCCACTCTGCGGGTAGGAATTCTAAGTGGTTGGACCCTTTTGGTGCACATCGATCACCAAACGTGATTAGCTTCTTTTGCAACAGCCAGCAACTTTTGAGTTGGTGCTCCCATACAAAACACGACACACGAGAGCAAACGGGCGCGGCATACTCGTTAGAAGATGCTGGTTGGTGCCTGAGGTTTGAGAGGTTCCCTGGCACATGCACACCCATAAATACATACACCACGGCCATGTATAAATACCCGCAGAAATGGCTTCACTTGTGGGGTGGGTGGAATGTCCCCAAGGCCCTTGGCCGCGCCTTGTACTTCTTCATGACCTCCACGATGACATCTTTGCCCTTCTTGAGGTCGTCCGCATTGCGGTACACGGGGGCATACTTCTGCATGTTCACCTGCGGAGATATGGCGATTAAGCACCCGAAACGAGGGGCTCCGCTCAAAGAAGGAACCTAAGGCCCACCGCACTTGGGCGCTTCCTTTGCAGGGAGCTCGAAGGGAAACCGGGGCAATATCCCGAGCCGCACTACTTGCTAAAGCCCCTTGCGGAAGACACCCTCGGATATTGGACCATCCGGGATAAACATGTCCGCGGGAGGGAGCGGGGGCGGTTAATTACAAACCGCAAACATGTTGGAGCGACAGCTACACATCATAAATTCAGTTCGGCAGTGAGGAAGCAGGTTCCAGGCTGCACTGGCGACAAATCCTGCAACATCTCTTCGTTGGAGTTGGGACAACGAACGTACTGGTGTTTGCTGGCCATATTCGGTAGGAACCAACTGGGGTACAAGGAAAATGCGGATACCTCTGAACAAGTAACATATCCTTGCCTATGTGAAAACGCCGCACTGTTCAAACCGCCAAGTCCTTCACACCGCAAACATTTTCTGTCCTTGAAAGTAACCACTCCGCATCTGAGGTATCTTTCAAAAGGGATGGGGCCACTGGCAAAAGATTTGACCGAAGCAGCCACAGGTGAAGCTAATGTATGTTTCATCCAAAGTGACCAAAAACGGACATAATTTATATTGCACGTGAATTGTTCAAGAGGAGCCCCTTGACAGCCAGCAACCTCTCTCTAGATTCAGCAAGGTACCAACCATCGTCCCGGGTCGAGGGTCAGTTCCATTTGGAATCTTGAACTTAGCGGTACTCACAAAGAAGACACCACGCTTGCTCATGTCCTTTCGTTGCGCTTTAGAAAACTATCCACGAAGCTGCCCCTTTCCCGATTTGAGGACACCCCACCTTTGCAACGCCATCTGGCGCAAAACTTAAGCTGCTCACTTGGTGTGCTCTGACTGGTTTGTCATTGTTGGACAGGGTTGCTGACAAACATTGATGCTGCCTTTGTTTAAGCAATGCACACCTGTCAATCTATGAAAACGACGCACGTGAGCAAATAATCAAACTGGCTAAGTCTGACTGACATAGTTCAAGGTGTACTCACAAAGTATAAAACACACACAGACACACACACACACACACAGACACACAGACACACAGACACACACACACACACACACACACACAAACAAACACACAAACACACACACACACACAAACACACAAACACACAAACACACAAACACACAAACACACAAACACACAAACACACACAAACACACACAAACACACACAAACACACACAAACACACACAAACACACACAAACACACACACAAACACACACAAACACACACAAACACACACAAACACACAAACACACACAAACACACACACACACACAAACACACACAAACACACACAAACACACACAAACACACACAAACACACACAACACACACAAACACACACACACACACACACACACACACACACACACACACACACACACACACACACACACACACACACACACACACACACACACACACACACACACACACACACACACACACACACACACACACACACACACACACACACACCCACACCCACACGCACACCCACACCCACACGCACACGCACACGCACACGCACACGCGCACGCACATACGCACATACGCACGCACACGCACGCACGCACGCACGCAGACAGACGCAGACGCAGACGCAGACGCAGACGCAGACGCAGACGCAGACGCAGACGCAGACGCAGACGCAGACGCAGACGCAGACGCAGACGCAGACGCAGACGCAGACGCAGACGCAGACGCAGACGCAGACGCACGCAGACGCACACACGCACACGCACACCGATACATGAGATGGACATATGCACTTGAATTTGGTCTGCTTTAAATGCACAAACAAAAGTGCACACTCACAGTCAAAGACAAGGACAAATGCAGCGTCTTGAGCCCTGCAGCAATTGAACCTTGCACATTATGAAACATTAGTGCCGTTCAATGTTTAAGGAGGCATATGATTGCAAAAAGTCAAGTGAAACAAGGCTTTATCACCATGTCTGGGAAACTGCGCTCTACCAGTCACACGAATTGCGCCCTGCCAGTGACACGTGCACTGCTTGATTCACCGCTCGCAAAGTATCCTTGGACTCCAAAGTTTCTGGCCGTGCGGTTTGCAAGTGTTGTCCCTTCAATCCATACCACAACCTCAATTTGCTCAAGTCCCCTGGAAAAACACAACCTACCTATGCCCTGCAGGGATAGATTCCCTCAATACAACAACCGAGGAGGATAAATCATATTCTTAAAATGAAGGGTGGTCACAATTTCTCGCATTCTCGTACGTCCATCCATACACCCGCGCCTGCAGCTCGCGCCTGAGCTCGGCGGTGGGGATGGGCCCCTTGGCGTGGCGCATCTTGTCCATGCGTGCGATGGAGGCCTCCCCAGCCTCGCGGATGCACGGCTTGGATGGATTCGTGCACATCCTGAGAGCATCTGAGACATGAGACATGTGAGACAGGATTGAGACATGACATGTGGCTCCCTGAGGCATCTCAGAATTGAATGTGGGGGTATGGAGTTTTTGAAGGAAATGGACATGTTTACTCCCGAATCCATTTCAAGCGTCTGTTCGGGGGCCATGCAGGTTGACTCTTCGCTACGGCGCGCAAATCTGGAACCTATCCTGAATCCCCGCACCCAAACCTAGGATTGGCAAAGGCCCCCAGCTAGCGCTGCTGGGGATCAGCCGGAAAAAAAAAAGCATCCAACCCAAACCAGGACTGCTGCTCAGAAGCTTCTTTGAGCTTCCTTTCAGCAAGCCCAGCACCTTTCGAGCAGATCGGCGGGAAAGAAAAAAAGGAACCCTTTGCTGGCTTCCCAGATTGAAACTCCTGCTGGTTTTTTTCCAGGGTCCCCAAAACATATCTTGGCTCACGGCCGCGCGCGCCGCTTGCCGCTTGACGCGCGCGCGCCAAGCTCGCCTTGGGCGGCAGCTTCACCGGCGGGGAGTTGGGCTTCACCAGCTCTGCAGTGGTGTCCGCGGCCTTCCGGTGGCCATGTCACGGCGCAGGTCGCTTGGCCCAGCAGGTGGGGTCGTCCGTTTGGGTCCCTTTGGATCTATCTCCAAAATGAACAAAACAGATCTAGTGAATGGTGGATGTATCTAGTGTTCTGTATCCCATGGATTGTTTTCGAGAAAACAAACAGGGGACTTGCCAAATCACACAGGGGGGGCTATAGCAAAACCGGCGAAGCCGGTGGGCGGAAGGTTCCAGGCTCTTTGTTCTCTTATGCCTGCTGCTCTTCTTGCTGTTGGGCATCTTTCTTCATTGTTTCTTCCTTTCTATCTTGCTTTCTTCCGCGAGGGCGGGCGCGTTGGACGCGCTGGGTGCAGGCGTGCAAGCATCTAACCTTTACTATATTTTCTGTATATCTCTCTGTTTATACACAGAACCTCACTTTCTACCTGTCTCTCTACCTATCTATCGAGTTATCTATCTAAACTGCTATCTTGTTGTCTATCTCAGCTCCCTGACTATCTATCTGACTTTGTTCTATGTGTCTACCTATCCCATATCTATCTAGTCTGTTTATCTGTCCACTTTTTACGCATCTATATATCTATATATATATATATATATCCATCAATTTGTCTAACTGTCGATTTATCTATCTAGCTATATATCTATCTAGTTATCTATCTATCTATCTATCTAGCTATCTATCTATCTATCTATCTATCTAGTCATCTATCTGTCTATCTATCCATCCATCCATCCATCGATCTATCGATCTATCTATCTATCTGTCTATCTATCTGTCTATCTATCTATCTATCTACATATCTACATATCTACCTATCTATCTATCTATCTATCTATCTAGCTAGCTGTCTAGCTAGCTATCTAGCTAGCTAGCTATCTATCTATCTATCTATCTATCTATCTATCTATCTATCTTATCAATTTATCTAACTATACTATCAATTTATCAATCTATCTATCTATCTATCTATCTGTCTGTCTGTCTGTCTGTCTGTCTGTCTGTCTGTCTGTCTGTCTGTCTGTCTGTCTGTCTGTCTGTCTGTCTGTCTGTCCATCTCTCTATCTGTGTATCTGTGTATCTGTATGTCCGTCTGCCGATCCAACTGTCCCTCTGTCTACCTGCCTTTCAACCCACTTTCACTTTCCATCTAGTTAACTTCCATCTAACTTTCTTTCAGACCCACCCAAAAAGAACGGGTTTCCTTTTGGTCTCCCTTCAAAACCCCTGGTACTGACCCCCGAAGACATCCCCTCTCCTCCAGTCAAACATGGTGCCCAGTCTGTTTGGGGTGATTCCTGTAGCCGCAGGGGAGGTGGCTCTCTCGCCTGGCGCCCGAAGACCACGAGGTCCAGCAGGGAGTTGGCGCCCAGGCGGTTGGCGCCGTGCACGGAGGCGCAGCCCGCCTCTCCGGCCGCCAACAAGCCCGGCACGATCTCCCCCTCCACGTTGCGGAGCACCTGGCACTGAGAAACCAATGGGGTATGATATGGTGGAAACGGTTTTTCAAAATAGGCGACCCTTTGGGGTGAGTTGTCAAAAGGAAATCAAAAAGAAGGGAAACCAGCCATGTTGGGGGATACAGCTGTGTACATATAATGAGAGGCTTGCATTTGGATCTTAGACTGGTCCCCAAATACTCCTTCATTCCGTGTGTTGGCCGGGTATCCATGACGGGAGAACCAGCTGGACAAATGAACCGTGGTAGATAGGCGGCAAGCCATTGGAAAGAGTTTGGCACCTGTTTGAAAGGCTTCTTGCATTGCAGCCTTCCAACGACTAGGCTTGATCTGGAATCATTTGGGTCTGTCTTTGTTTGAGGGTACCTTTTTGGGTGTGCCTTATTCTTGTTTAATTTTAAGCAGCGCCACTACATTTCACGTCCGAGGCTTCACATTTCAATTGAAGTGTGGATAAATCAATTTGTGCGAATTCGCGACAACAAAGAGCAAACTGTCCCCTCTGATCCTCCAGTCAAACATGGTGCCCAGTCTGTTTGGGGTGATTCCTGTAGCCGCAAAAAGGAGCAGAAAATCCAGGTTGGGGGGTGGCATGACTACTTACACAGGGTTTCCGCCCGTTGCGCTGGTGGTTGATCCTGGTTCACGAATTCATCCACGGACTGGTTGCAAGTCTCCAAACTAGAGTCACTCAGGCTGCCGAAGAGAACGAAAACTGAATCAACCAACATTTAAACATGGTCCCGGAATCCTGGACTTCACAAAACATGCATGCCCCCAACAGGACGAATTTAAGAAAGGCTCATGATAGCAGCTGGATGTGTTGGCCACCTTTAGGAACGGAGATGGTTGACGAGGTTGTGCATTTCCAAGCGGGTTCTATTCCGATCAACTCAAAGAAGAACTCCTAGTTGCACGAATCAAGAGGGTACAGCTACTTGCAAGGGACCTCAACAGACGGGTGTAACCAATTGGTCGCGCAAAATTGTGAAGGGGCTCAACGCGAATTCGTGGAGAGCTATTCAAACTGGACCGAGCTTCCGCAATGCCAATTAAACAAACGCCACAAAGAGCGCCAATTATGATTTAAGCGAAGGAAGTTGGGGGATGGGCTCAAAAAGCCCTCCAAAGAGACCGCGCCTGGGTCTTCCAGTCTGTAGGGATGCCGCCCATATTATAGTGCACCGTGGGCAGCACTGGAGCAGGCTCCTTCACTCTCCGTCCAAAGCCAATCGATCTACTTGGATAATCTGCTTAATAAGTGAGTCACAATCAAACCCTGGTCCAAAAATGGTGAACCCGGAACCATCTAAAGAATTGACAAGGCGGCCGCGCCCATTTATGGCTGGGATTTGCATGGCCACTCGTGTTCAGCTTTGCCGAATCAGCAATGAGTCAATGAGTTGTAATGTTTCGACCACCCAAGATGTAGAGTTGACATAAATCCAGCCTCCTTTACACAAGACATGCCCGAAGGGTCCAGTGCAACCCCCGGCGATCCGATCATCCAGCGTTGGCTGTGGAGGGAGGCCCTTGGAAGGGAAACCTCTTGGATTTGTTTGAACAGGAAGCCAAACAAAAGCCAAAAATCATGGGGAGGTGACAAACCCACGTCATGGGCAAGTCTCAACGTTGGGGACCCCTACAGCGTACTTGAATTCTGTGGAAAAGCCGAAAACTCGAAGGAATGCGAAGGGTCCCCTTATACCTCAATACGCCTCCGTACTAAGCTAATACAGAATCCTGCCACCAGAAGTTGGTGATGCTCAAACACAGAAACGCAGTGTTAACAATATTGGCGAGTATTGTTAGTTTCCGACAAATCTCTCCACAATAGTTTGGTAGTGCAGCTCAACAGTTCTGACTAATTATGGCGATGCATCCTCCCTGTTCGATACATGTTAGTTCTATGTTGGAGGGATCCTTTTCAATCAGATTGAGCCACAGTACTTCACAGAGGGTTCCTGGTCAACAATTCTAGGCAAGGGCTCCTTTTCAACAAAAACTAGGCCTCTGCACCCGCATCCCGGAGGCTGCTTTCCAACAAATAGTGTAGTTGACACCTTGGATTAATAAACCCCTGGTTGATGAGTGAGGGGGTTTCACTAAGGCAATCCTTCGCTTTGCGAACGAGGACTACTCCAGGGTTCACCTTGTATTAGATAAGATTAACAAACTGACGGACTGGTCCATAATTCACTTCACCATACTTCTAGGGGCTGATTCCAGCCATTCTTCTCCACCATCGTTTTTGTTCTTCTCAAAAACCAGCTGTTTCCCCTGGGGTTCTGATGGTTTTCTGGAAAGAAGGATCCCTGAAAAGAATGGGGAAGTGTCCCCTAGAAAACTAGCTCTTTTACGACTGCCAGTCCTTGGTGACGTCCACGCCTGCGAAGATCTTGGCAGTCTCAGAGATGCCTGGGAGTCGCTCTGCCAATGTCTCGGGGGGCAGGTGATCCAGGTGCAGGTAGATGTGGTCCTGCGATCGCAAACGTCGCCCGCAAACACGTCAGCTTTTGCTCAACGCAAAAACACGTGTGAAGCTTGAGACATGAAGTGATGCCATGTGTCTTCTTGGAAGTTGCCAACATGAAAAACCAACTTTCTCTACTACAGTAGATTGTCTTTTGCATGCACACCCAACGGGAAGCACGGCAAGTTGCAGGAAATCAATGGTCGCCCGCTTGCTACATGTAGGCAATCGAGTATCGAGCAATTTGCCCAAAGCGCGGCCGCTTAGAGGTCTCGGCCATAGGTGGGGGGGGGGGTGGCCCGTGATGGATCAGCAATCAGACTGAAACACTGTCCATGCTTCGAACATCTGTCTATAACCTCCCCTCCATGTCTGGAAACGTGATAAAATTACCAAAAAAGGTCACTGCATTTCCCCCTCAAAAGTTGCAATGTACTGCTGGTTTCCATTGAAACTGCCACTTTCGGAGGTTCCAAAAGTGAAATGGAGGAAACCCTGTAAGAGTAAGAAACATCACTGCCACTTTTGGAGGCTCAAAAGGGAAATGGAGGCTAGGTCCTCCAGTAGAATGGTTAGAATACGGGTACCCTTTTTCTTGTAGTCTCTTTTAGTAGGGGAACCGAATCTCCCGGGTGAGAACGGGCACCAATTGCTGCGGGAGGAGGAAACCCTCCGGTCCTTGTTGGGGCCCACGCCCCGGCCCTCGCGGATCTCCAGCGTCATGGCGCGGCTCACCACGTCGCGGCTCGCCAGGTCCTTCGCGGTGGGCGCGTACCGCGCCATGAAGGGCTCGCCCTGAGCGCTCGGAAAGGCGGAAAGGCCGAAAGGCGGAGATGGTAAAGTGGGAACGGGCGGAAAAATGAAGAAAATGCAACCATTCCCGGTTGCTAAACTGTTGTTTCCTTTGTCAAACATATTGGGCTATTTGGCACTCCCCCTGTTGATCCATATTGATCCCCAAGATTTAGTTGTATGAAGTCCGGCTTCGGCATGCGGAGGGAGTGGAGACCTCCGAACACTAAGGTGGAAGGAGCCCCAGCGGCGGAAAGTCGATCTTCTTCTGTTCGGTGATTGATCCATCACCGGAAGTTGTGTTTTACACATGCTGAATTCGTGTGGCGTCTGCCACATTTCTTGGTGTGTGTCCCACAAAAACGTTCAATCACCTCAAACGGGCTTTGAGCACCAACACATGTGCGTTGGGACATAGAGGGCGCTCAAAGCACGTCCGTGCCCACTGTTCAACACACATTTGGCTTCGTCTCTAAATGGGGAGCTGTCATCGCCCGAAACAAATCGTCCAAAGACAACCACTGGTGGACTCGCCAAAAAGATATGTGTAAGCTCCCTGTAAAACACATTGGACATGAAAGCACACATGTAATCTTGGATGTGTGTGTGTGTGTGTCGCTTTGAATGAAACATGTCAAACTCTGCCAAAGTTTGGCTACCCTGCAAAACCCATGGCACACGGGTCTGCCTTTTTTTTTTTGGGGGGGGGGGGGTAGAATGCCTTGTTCGTCTACATTTAAAGATAAACCAACCAACCTTAAAAAATGACCAAAAAACCCACACCTCCCCTTCGCATTTGACGCGTGCAAGGCCTCGCTGTTCCTCAGGATGCCGCCCTCGCCGCGGCAGCCCTCCGTCAGGAGGCACCCGGCAGGGAAGATGCCCGTGGGGTGGAACTGCACGAACTCCAGGTCTGGCGACGCTCAAGTGGGGCCGCCCCCGGTTCAAGGGAAAGGCGAAGGCCAGTGCACAACGGATGCCTTGGGAACGGGAAGGAAGACATAGACAAAACCTAAAGGAAAACGGAAGGACACCTATGGATGAATCCAGGAATACCTAGAAAGCAAAAAGGCAGGAAAGCAACAAAAGCCAGAAGCGCCCGGTTTCCCCGTGTTGTGTTTTGAAAGGAGACTGATCGAGGAAAGGAACAATAGGTGGCCGATAAATGGAAGGTCCCTGATTCAAGTCCCCGGAACAAACCTGCGGGCTCCAACTAGAGATCCGCCTATCGAAAAAGAACATGCCCCCCCCCAAGCCTCCAAGATATGTGCCGCACTCGTCCAAACTGGACAGAATTGCCAAACCCAATCACATCTAAGAAACCCACTTAATTTCAGTGTGCACAAAGTCGACTCTCCGTGGGACGTTCACCCGTGGAACAAGGTTCATCTGCCCCTGGGGATAGTTGGGCCCAAATTGTGTAAACAGCTTGTTTTTGTTGCACCCCCGATAAAACATGAACAGAACCAACCAACAAAAACCAATCCGCTCCGTGAGGCTACTCACTCCCCTCCCCCAAGTTTGACAACCAAGCCTGTCCAGGTGCTTCTTGGGTCATTTGTGAGATCGATGGCTCTAATTTGCCCATTTCCTCAGTTCGCCTAGGGGACGGTCGATCCCATTGCAAGGAACCCGGCAAGGGATCTGGGGGCAATCCACTGAACTGGGCGTGTATTCTGTCTTTTAAGGGACCCAACAAAGATGATGTTACTCCCAACTTCACCCCAAAAGTGGTTTGTGACTTTTCTATCAAATCAACCTAATTTCACCCCAAAAGTGGTTTGTGCTTCTTCTATTTTTCAGGGACCCAAGAATTTCACCCCCCAAAACCCACAAAAAAGCCCCGGCGGCCAGCAGGCGGCTGTGGTCGCGCCTTGCATGGGCAGCCCGGCGCGGGACGCCATGGCGCTGCCGTCGCCCGTGCAGGTGTGCGCAGAGGTGCAGGACCTGCGGCTGGGATTCAACCAGCCCCATCGAAGCAAAGGCAAAAACATGGCTTTGAAAAAGAAAAAACAAAACGTGGTTAAACAACTGGGAAAAAATAAGCTCAGGTGATATCCCCAACAGCATGCGATGCTCTTTTTAGTGCTCACACCACCCCGCAGCCCTCGCAGAACCTCGTGGGGGCCCCCCGGACCACCCCGGAGCCTATCTGGGCGCTTTCAGCTGTTGGGGAAAAACAACCAAAACTGGAAAACAGAAATACGGTTTCCCTTCTGAACTGTTGAAGGGGGCCATTGTTGAAACAGCCTCGTTTTGGCTTCCCTTTGAAGGGTCCCTGGCTGTTCAAACTGATTTGGCCCAACCCTGAGACGACCAGAAGAAACTGGCACTAAACCCTGAAAATACGGGGGCCCTGACAAGACAAGCCAAAGGAAGCAGCAGGGAGCTGGTATGAGGCATGGAAGCCACCAGCGACCTCGTTGAAATCAAGTGTGTCACAATCTCAACCTTGGCGTTGAAGGGGCCTACCAAGTCATTGCAGTGCAGAATCAAGCAGGCAACCGAACGCATTTATACGTTGGACTGTTCCAAACCTTAGACGGGATTTGACTGTGGCTCAAGCAGGCCGTGCAACAGGATACAGAAACCTGTGGGTAAATGTTTGGCGCCACGCCTGAATGATGCAGGGTCCGTCTTTCAAGTTTCTATGAGAAAAAAGAAAGAACCCCGCGCTCGCGCGAGACATCTTTGGAAAGAAACAAATTGAGAAAAGCTACATGCCACTCGACTGACCTCCAAACAGGAGAAGGGTCCAGTAATTACCACGTCCTCGGCATCAAGTGGCGACCTATCCCCGCCCTTTTCCGCAGTCGTTGTGACCCATCCCACTCAGGATCTCGCTGGTAGGCGCGTCCAAAGCCGCCGGTGGCAACGATGGTACTGTGAGCTCCGAAGCGGTGGATGGACCCGTCCTCGCCGCAGGTGTCTCCGGTGTCCCGATAAAACCTTGACCCCTCTCCTATCTGTTTGCCGCGCAAAGAGCGGAGGCTTGGTCTTGGTCCGAGTAAGCTAGTTGTTGAATTCCGCCATTTAAACGGTGCAAGCTATTCAGAGAAGTGACATCTGCAGACCACAAATTCCAAATGTTCATTTCAGATTCGGGTCGCAAAGGACAACTGCAAAGTGGAAAAAGAAACAAGCATTCACCAAACCATAAAGGATCCCCACTGCCTTGAAACCAGGTCTCTGTGGTTGCCAGGGTGGTGCAGCAAATGTGCGCGCCTCAAAAAGGAGATGGGGGATTGTCCCTACGACAGGAACCTTCTCCATGGGATGTAAAAGCTGAGCCCTTGCACCCGTCCCGTCCTCCATACACATGGCGACGCAGCCCAGGCATCTACCGTCCTCGCTCATGATCAGGTCCATGGCGAAGTACCTGAGACGACTCCGAAATGTGTCCTCTTGGGCTGCAGACGAACATGGACGCCAAAAACCCGTCGTGTTCAGAGGGATGCCCTTGAAACATGCATTTTGACGAAACTGGGTGCACGGATACGCCGTACCGAAGTTGGGCAACACACGGGTCAACACACGGGTCAACACACGGGTCAACACACGGGTCATCACAATCATTGTCCTCAGGCCCATTTGAGAAACGTCAAAATGATGTAAGCATCAGTGAGTAATCATCCCAATGAAGGGCCAGCGAGATGACCTGCAAAAGTTGTATGCGAAAGCTCACGTTTCATGTTCAATAAATGGACATTGATGCCACAGGGTTGCCTGTTGATTCTTAGTCTGTGGCCTCAACTCAATTGCGCATCCATTGGTCCATGGCAAGAAAGGACGGCTGTTTGGTTGGCCTGTAGGGAAACCCATCCGAATCTGGCAGAATCTGGGCTCGAAATTGATCGTTGGGTCCCAGGTCTTAGAAATGGGTCCTGTTCCTTTCCCCTCCCTTCCCAGGTGCTCGTGCAATCTCCCATGTTCTGTCGAGCTAATTGCTGCACAACAAAGGTGCTCCACGAAGAAGAGGCAGTCAAACTTGAGTGCCATGCCATACCTCAGCGGAATCGACTTCACACGAAACATCGCCTCACAAACTCACCAAGCTGGGTGAAATATAATTGCTGTTCGGTCATACCAAGTTCCCCTGTCAGGTTGAAGCAAAGATCAGAGTCCAAAAGGCAACAAACGAGGATAACGGAGAACAACAAAGGCCAAGAGCGGCCAGATCTCAGACCAAAAGACACCACTCGAAGCAAGGCTCAGGGTGTGCAAAATGGCGTGGCCCGTGCGGTCCGCCGCGGCAGCACAGCGGTAGGCCTGACCGCCCTTTCCGAACCTCAGCTCAAACATTCCAGATTTCGAATTCTGTGCCAAAATGACAAGCATTCGAGTTCCAGACGACAGCTTTGATGCTGCCTTGTTGGGATCCATCTCTTCGGGGCATCAAAGTGAAAAGAGCACACTAATTAGTACACTTGTACACAACGTCCATCGCCACAACTCACCGAATTGGTAGGTGTTTGTTTATCATGCTTGTCCACATGCCGATGAAGAAACATCGGACAACAACATGTGGCACTTAGAAAGGCACTTCAACAACGGATGAGTCACAACTTGAACGACCTAGCAAAGTGTCAACCTGTGACGTGATGGTTTAATTAACATGCCAATGGGAATCGTCGAACACCCAAACACATCCAAACAAATACACCCACACACACACACACACCACAACAAACAACACAACCACAACCACAACCAGACACGTACACACACCTGTGTCAAGTCTTGAAAGGAAAAGCTACTACAGCATATCATATATGATGAAACAAGCAAAAAGCAAGGGTCTGAACACGAACTACCGCAGTCAACATGTGGTCTTGTTGGTTTTGGTCCGCTTACGAATTCCCCCGAAGAAATCTAGTGTGTCCCAAGCTCGGGGACCCGTTTTGGATGTCCAAGTCAAATCAAGGCTAACACCAGCAAGTTTGGAGTTCCCCTCTGTGGAACACCCCAAACAACAAACACATGTGTACTTTTTGATCTTTATGCCAAGTCGGACCTAGCCAGAATCGGGTCTGGCTTCCTAAACTGGTCCTCCAGTAAGAGAGGTTGGAATACCCTTGTTGCTGTAGTCTATTTTAGTAGGGGAACCCTCCCAGCCAAAAAAGAAACGGGAAAAGGGCACCTAGCTGGGGGACCTAGCTGAGTGTGTTTGTAGACACGCTCGTATGGCTGTGGGTCAAAACCTAGGAAACCCCTGGTGAACATCGAAAATAGGTGGCAAATGGGTGTTCATTCACCTAGCTGGGGGACCTAGTAAAGAATCTACGAGAACATACGAGAACTTGACGAGGACTTCGGAGCGCCTCAGAGGCCGCGGAGTCTGACGCGATACGCTGGCCGATTGAAGCCGAAGCACCCAAAAGGGGGTTGCTGAGGAAACACTCACTGGAGCAAACCATTTTGAAACCGTCCTCCTTTGAAACCAGAGATGCTTGGTTCTTTGATTTTTCAAATGGGCATGGGTCAAAATCCCGCAGTGAACATCCCAATCCAACCACTAAAATAGGTTCTAAAATGAGTGGTGAATTCACCTACCAACCAAAATGGTACCATTGGTTTCGACCCACAGCCATTTAGGAAACACTCACAAGCCGGCCCTACAAAGAAACCCAAACCAACCATGCCCACTATTTGACCGGGCACAGTAACCAACCACATGTATCAAGCAACACAAGCCCTGTTTCAGGAACACCTCCACTTGTTGAGCAACAAAACAACACACACACACACAAACAAAACCAAACA
The DNA here is from genome assembly GCA_963377175.1 of Effrenium voratum. NCBI lineage: Eukaryota > Dinophyceae > Suessiales > Symbiodiniaceae > Effrenium > Effrenium voratum. The sequence continues at coordinate 572,170 of CAUJNA010000025.1, read as the reverse complement.
GAACCAAAGAAACCTGCCCGCTTTGTTCTCCTAGGAGCTTCAAGCTTTGGCCGCCAAAGGCCCGCTGGTAGATCTTGCCTTCCGGGGTGCGGGAGAAGGGCAGACCAAAGGACTCCAGCTCCAGGATGACCTGTGACGCCCTTTCCCCGTTGCCAAGGGACACCTCCAAGTTTGGCTCCGAGGTGTTTGTTGTTTTTTCTTTCATATGGGTTTCCCTGGTAAATGGGGCATAGAACCTAGCTAAGCCAGTGCCTTCTATATGTTCTAACCGAACGAACCTAAAATGGACACCTATGCTCCTTCATTCACTCATGGCGAAACTCCAAACAAACTGAAGCCACAGGACGAGCTCAAACACTTGTTGGGGCTCAGCATCGGCCCGCCATTGGTTTATCGCTTGGCAAACTTGTTGGTGAAAAATAAGGAGACTCCTTAATAGATTAGTAGCGGAGGCCTGTCTTGCGTGGTAAACATTGTTTTGCAGAAAGCGATTCGAATTTGACAGTCTGCCCAAGCAAGCCAGTACTTGTAAATGGGATCTGATTTAGTCTTGCGCAGTTTTGGCTCCTTATTGGTTCAAATAAGAGATCATGTTATTTATGGATATTCGAGAGTGGCAGTAGGGTGCGTGTTCTGGGACACGAATAACAATGTTGCCTTCGAAGAAGCTTGCTAGATTCCGGCATGTCTCATTTCTTTCTCTAGGGGAAGAAACGTATTCGGCATACTCCCCATCATCTGACTGGTTGCAACCTAAAATTACCCCAAAACGGCTGCGCTCTTTTACTTCCCTCCGTAAAAAGAGGAAAGGGTGACCTGCGCCTCAAACATTTTCGCACAGTTAAGGATTGCTAACTCGGAAGACACTCAAGCAACACTGAGAGATGGACCCTCTCAAATTGGCGCAAATGGCAAGGTTAGTAACGTTCAACCAGCCCAAAACCGACCAAGTAAGAACCCCTGCACCAAGAAACGCAGCAACGGCGTTTGGGAAGCGCGCGGGGTGTCGGGCGCCTCAGGCGCGAGGCGGCACATGTGCTGAATGGCGTCCTGGTCTCCCAGCCAGTCCGCGCCCTTCACAGTGTCGTAGGCATGCCACCGCCAGTCATCCTCCGTCATGTTGGCCAAGGCACCGTTGATGCCGCCCTGCGGTCGATCCGCACCCATGCCCAAAAGGGGGTTGAACAAAAGTCGGTGGAAACCATAAGTCCACGCGGATCTGAGCTTTGGAACATGCCAGGTAAGAATCAACCCACCGGCAAGCAGCCATGAGCCAACAAACAAACAAACCAATCAACAAACAAGCAACCGGCCACCAGCAAACTAACCAAATAACCAATCAACAGCACGACCCAGATCCACCCAGCTCACACCCCACACCCCACACCCCAAAACACCAAACCACCCACCAATCACCAATCCACCAACCCACCAACCCACCCACCCACCAACCAACCAACCAACCCACCAACCCACCAACCAACCCACCCACCCACCCACCCGCCCGCCCGCCCACCCACCCACCCGCCCATGAGCCAAGCAACCAACTCCTGGTAACATGACATTGGCACAGCCAGTTCACGCTGTTCATTTAAAGCTGTTTGGTATCAGTGTCCATTGTCCATAGTTCAGCTGGAACCTGAATACCTCCAAGAATGGAGGAACCCCCTGAGACAATCTTGTGGAATCCCAAGACCTCTTCGTTGTTATGATTGAAATTTGTCCAACGCAAAAACTCTGACTACGTGCCAAAAGCAACAAACACAACGCAAACACAACACACAACAGAGCCAAACCATAGTTCGTGGACATAACTCCCCAATGCACATCATGTTTGCCGAAGCGTCCTCCCATTCAAAATGTGGACAAGCGCAAACCTTCTGAAACAACAGGAAACACAGTTGAAATGTCTCTTTTAGGGAAGACACCAAAAAGGTGATGTCTGACCAGGAAATCAGTTGAAGTGTCTCTTTTTTAGGGAAGACCCCGACAAGGCGACTCCACATGTTTTTGGGGGTGGCCCTGGTTGACGCATTTAAGCTCTCCTGCGCGGCCACGGTATGGGAGCGCGTGGGGAAGACCTTGGAGATGCACGCGGTCTTCAAGCCATGGCCCACCAAGCCGGCGGCCGCGCGCAGACCTGCGCCACCTGGCACCGGTTCCCGGCACAACAGGGATCCTTACATTATGCACCTGAACATTGCCTTGTAAATGGTGCACAAAGCCGGGTGCGGGGGGGTCGTGTTCAGCTTGGGCGGTTTGGGGGGTTCCCCTAAACACCATTGGGCAGTTCCCCTATAATTGAAGTTTAACCACCACCAGCGACTTTTTGTTTGGGAGTTTGCTGGTTCAAGACAAAGTGGAATGGCAGGTGTCAGTGAGAGCGGTTGTACCGGAGCGGCTCATCTGGCTGGGTGTTGCGGCTTTTGGGGTACTTGCAGCTTGTGAGTGAAAAATACATCGATTGAGTCCAAATCGCGGGGCCCATTCTTTGACCCCATTGCAAAAACATGGACTTTGTGCTACGTTGTGGGGAATCCCAATTTCATCTTCAGGAGGATCCAGGCTGAAGGTGAAGCCAAAGTCAATTCCCGGTGAGGAGTATGTCAAAGCGTTCAAACACAATTTCTCCCGCCCATGCCCCATTTCAAGCACTAGACGTGCAAGAAACACTGAAGTCACCTGTAACCAAAGGTTCACTCTCTAGGGACAGGAACTCCGGAGTCACAATGAAAACGCACAACAGCAACACTAGGGGAGGTGAATCCAGGACTCTCATGCTTCCCTTGCTCTTCAAAATTCTGAGGGTCGTCTTGCTGTCCATAGTCATCTCCATAGAACAAAGATACAAAGATATATAAAGCATGATCAGTCCTTGAGTGCCCAACTGACGTGGACCCAATTCGGTGCGTGTGCCCCATGCCGCCCCCTTAACATGCTAGTAAGTATTGACTGTTGCCGTGGGAGGTCACACACGCTTTAAAGACTCGTTCAAGCGGCAGGGAGGCGTGAAAGCTTGGACCCCTCGGCAAGGTCTTCGCACAGCAGACGCGCATGAAGGATTTCCAGTGTGATACATGAGAGTTCATGACAAGTACCCTGTCAAAACATGGCATGTACTTCAGGCAACACAGATGCAGCCAAAGCAATACTGAGTCGCAGAAACCAATGACAACATTCGATCGGATAACAATCCCAGATTCCAAAACACCTCTCAAATGCGGGAAAGCAGCACGTTTCTTCCGTCGGAACGATTTATCTGCAAGTACAAAATCGACACACAAACCGGTGAATTCCTCTTCAAACGTCGCGAGCAACAAACATCAGGACAACTATGACTTTCTACTACCATGGTCTGCTGCGACTACTACTACTACTACTACTACTACTACTACTACTACTACTACTACTACTACTACTACTACTACTACTACTACTACTACTACTACTACTACTACTACTACTACTACTACTACTACTACTACTACTACTACTACTACTACTACTACTACTACTACTACTACTACTACTACTACTACTACTACTACTACTACTACTACTACTACTACTACTACTACTACTACTACTACTACTACTACTACTACTACTACTACTACTACTACTACTACTACTACTACTACTACTACTACTACTACTACTACTACTACTACTACTACTACTACTACTAACTACTACTACTGCTACTACACTACCACCAACCACTACTACTAGTACTACTGCTACTATTTCCCAAACTCATTCCAACCACATTAGCGAAGAAGCAGGAGCAACCCCGCAAAACAAGGAATAACATCGACTGCAAGAGTTGGGCCAAGTGCCTGCGCCAATGACAACGGCATCATAGGAGTGGTCGAAGACCTCGTAGCCGCCCACCTGCGTTGTGGTGACTGTCCTCTTCGGGACTCGAGCGGAGATGGTTCCGCCGGCGCGTGCCAAGCGAGACAACATGGCGATGAAGCAGCTAATCTGCCGGCTTGGGCGTCTGTCAGCTGGGCCAAGACCAAGTGCAACTGCCAAGTCAAGCAGAATGGCACACTGACTTATTGCAATCCCTTTATACAATGCGAAGGCCTGCAATCAAGCATTGTGCTTTGCTGGCCCTTGCCTGCAACTTGGGTTTGCAAGTTTGACAAGATGCCTGACATGAAATAGCCAAGCTCATCTACATCTCGTGTCCCTCATCATTATCCCGCCGCATGGAAAGGTGCAGAGTTCTCCTTACTTGCCCACTGGCTATGCGGGAACGAGGACACCCTTCTGCTGGTCGACTAGTCGAAAACAAGGAAAACAAACCTGGCCCAGAAGCAAAGAGGGCACCATCGGACAGGGCCTCGTTCAGACAGCGCGGCAGAGAGCTACCTCTGACCACACAAAAGCGCGAGCGCGCGTCCGTTTTGCAGTCGCCCCTGGTTGGCACGTCTGGCAAATCGATAGCTGGCCAATCTTCGGGAACCTGTGCGGCAGAAGGCGTGACGCGAAGATTGATGCGCAGTGGTCCCTCTGAACCATACGTGGGAAATCGTGGGAATGCTATTACCTGATTCATAGACGTCATTGGAAGAACACACTAGTCACTTGCCATTTATTCAGACTCAAATTGGGTCCCTGATGCTGTTTCAGACGGAAACAGTGGAGCGAGCATGCTTGTCAAATCCAAAACAACTGCCAAATAGGTTGAGCCCAAAAAAGAGGCCTCAAGGCTTCAGTGCTCGCAGGAAGCTGGTCTGGCGTGGCTTGCAAGGCCTGAAGGCCCCTGTTTGAACTGCAAACCATTGGAGATCAGTAGCGAATATTGATAGCTGAACAAGACACCAAGCAGTCCCCACACTCGAATCCATTTTGGGTTGGAAAATAGTCAGTCAACCAGCTTCCCTCAGAACACGCAAGCACATTCGCACTGGCTACTTCAGAATGCTCCCTTTCTCTCCACCTTGGTATTCTTCCCCAAACAAAACCCTTTTTTGGCTTGAATGCGCCACTCTGAAAGTTCATGTCTGGATTGCTCCAAAGCATGATTCGGCTGCAAAAAGAAAGCCAAGCGGAAAGAGCTCAGGTACAGGCGCCTCTGCTTTGCACACAGCTGAGCCCAGTTTGACCAGACAACCAAAAAAAAAAACAGAAAGCAAGGGGAGCCCTATCAGCCGAGCAGCGCTTAATTCCAACTGTTAGTTGCAAGTGAGGAAAAAGGACCGTTCCAATGTCACTCCTGTGTCTTGAAAACAGTATTTGATCTCAAAGAAAGGCACGGACATCTGCGGACAAGGTTATAGGAAGCTTCCCATTTGCCGGTGAGTCCTTTGCCAGGTCCAGGGATGTGTTTGGTATCACCAAAATGTCTGCCAAAGCAGTTGACTCGGCTTCAGCTTCCAAGGTGTTGAACTTGGCTCAGTCCATTTCCCGTGGCTCGCTTGCGCTTGAATTCAAAACAACGCCGTCTTGGAACCCAACATGGTCCCAGGTAAAAGGGAGGGAGTCCCAATGGGTTCCAAGTTTTGTGTGGGAGGATACAGGGGATTGACTCCAAACGGGCAAGCTTGAACCTATTGGTGTTTCCTTGTGACTTTCCTTTTCAACACCCCCAAAAAATGACTTTGGAGTGAAACACCAAGCATCAAAACAGCACTGCCCTCTTTGTTTTTGTTCGTGCAAGGGTATAGCAACTTGGGATGAACAAACTTGGGATACGCAGCTCGTCCTTTGCTTGGCCTTAGCCACCCGGCCCCCCCCCCAAACCGGCCTGCACTTTGGCAGGCGACGGGTAACCCAGCAGCTCCACCCTTGACCGAACCTTAGCCGAGACTTTTGGTCTTTCAGGCGGCCTTGGACTCAACTGCATGTGGCTGTGGGTCAAACGCCCGTACCCCCAGTGAACATCCCAATCCCAACTAAAATCGACTAAAATGGGTGGTGCACCTACCCCAAAATGGCACCATTGGTGTTGACTTCGCTTCCTTCAAAACCCTCCGCAAGAGTCCCTAGTTTCGACGCATACCGAACAAATTATCAAACTGAGGCTCTGACTGCCGCAACAAGCCGCGCGAGCCTCAGTAACATGCTGGGTGCATCCCCAAAGTGCCTCTTGCCTCTCTGGCCACAAACTGTCACAGCAAACGGATGTATCAACTCTGAATGATAGCTCCCGCCCCTCTACCATGGATCCAGTTCTAGCGATCAAATGGAACAGAGTACCTGCTATCAACGTGTTGCATTCGAAAGTTGTATGTTTCACACGCGATTGACTGTTGGTTGTCATGTTAGGCCCATATTGGCACCATGCTACTCTCCCTACTGACAAACATTCAAATATCTGACTGTCCATGGCGCTTCCAAAAAGAAATCGTTACACCAAACTCACCCAGATACTGCATCCCGAGTTTAAAGATTCCGGCGTCATGGAGACTCCACAGAGGAGACATGATCCGGAGAAGCTGGTGGAGAATGTGATTCGTGCGCGAATTCTGAATCCTGAATCTCCCGAGATTATAATTAAATCCCGAAACCCGAATCCCGAACTCGTGAGTTAATCCCAAGAATGTGATTAAATCCCAAATCCCAAAAATTGGATTAAATCCCGAATCCCGAAAATGTGGTTTAATACCGAAAAGTGATTAAATCCCCAATCCCGAATCCTAAAAATGTGATTTTCCTGAAATGTGATAAATCCCGAATCCCGAATCCAAAAAATGTGACTTGTGATTAAATCCTGAATCCCGAAACTGCGCACGACGTCCTCCAATGCCTTCGCACTGTGCAAAACATCTGAAGACTTCTCGTTTCTCCTTGACCAAGCAGCTGCACATGTGCTCAACGTTCAAACCCAAGCGTAGAGGTTGAATAACTTCTTCCCCCCGCATCATCTTAGGCAAGGGACAACATCTAATGTCCCTCCCAGATTAACAATCCGGCTCCATTAACATAGGGGGTGTTCCCCTCCAAAAAGCGATGGATCGCTTGATGAACCAGGGGGGGTTTGCTAATTCCGGGGTTCCCAATTAGATATCAACGAATCTCCATCTCACTTGCCCAAAGGACCCAGAAATAAAAGGTTAATCTTTTGGGGCCAAGACTAAAAATGGACCAAAACTGGAAAACCAAAAGGTTAAAAGGTCGGCTTTGGGCAACTGAGCCATTGGTGAGGATCTCGGCGTCATTTCCGCTGGGGCTGCACGCATGCGCGGGCCGAAGGTCTGGCGCGTGTTGTTCTCGGGGGTCCGCCGGGCTCTGAGAACAAACAAAAGCATGCTTGGGGGGAGTTCGGGGTAATCCACAAAATCAAATCCAAAGGTCAGAACCAAATTGGAATCTTGTGCAGGGGGGTTCCCGTGCCACTTGGGTGCAGAGCTGCGGTGAGGTTGCCGAGGCATGTGTCCCTCACATTCCTAGCAGACCTGGCCAGAAGTGGGGATGACCAAAGGCTTTCATATGTAGGGGTTGCAAGACCGCGGCCTTTCATTTTCAGAGCGTGCTCTTGCTTTTGCTACAAAACACCTGCAAACAGGGCCTGGCTCTCAGAGGGGGTTGCCTCGTGCATTCCCCCTGAATCGAGATTCGTCCTGTATTGATTGGGGTTGACATGTTTTTGAGCTATCCGCAAACAGCGCTTGGGGTGCTGGAGCATGGCGCCTGGGGTTCTGCGCCTCTAGCGCATGTGCCAGTACTTCACCAATCCCAAATAAGGGCTCTCTGTGAAAACAACTTCATCATGCGTGAGATCACGGACTCGCTTTGTAAGGTGACGACAATTCGTCCAGACTCCACTAGAACATGCTCACAGGGTGGCGTCTGAATTTCAAATGGCACCATCTTGCTTTCCACACCTGGGTGGGAAGCCACCAAGAAAAGGGGAGCCAGCTCTAAGCCAACCTACGACCATCAGAAGCAACCAGTCCCATCCCCAAAGGCGGCAGCTTTGCCTACTTCGATGTGTGTCTCATCGCTGCCCCAATTCTCCGAGTTCGCGTTTCCGAGCTTTCCAACTTGGGACTTCGGCAGAAATGGGCTCGCAAGTGCGCTTCCCAAATCCGACCCTTTCCAACCATGTTTTGCTCAAGTTAGGGGAAACCGCCGTGAAGTGCGCCAATCTGATAAACCTAAAACGAGAAATCCTCTGAGCCCAGTCTGAAGTCTGGCCTCCTCAGGGCTGACGCCGACGGACCGCCCAGTCTGGTACTGAACCTCTCGACAGAGGCGGAATGGGATACCGCACGTGGGAACCCCATAGGAATTGAAAGGTTCCCGGAGCCACTCGATGCATCTAAACCCAAAATCCGATTTTCCGTCCGTTCTTGTCTGAGTTTTCCTCCGAACACCAACCCTTAAGCTTGGGCCCGACACCGTGGCCATGAGTCAACGTTTGGACCTCGCTTTGTGCGTCTTCAGTGGCCTTCAGGACCGGAAAAGCGCAGCGAACGGGTCTCGTTTTCTTGCTGGTTCTCCGCACATGACCTTCCGGTTTACTCCCCAAGCCTGGGTCATTCCCTACCCGCAAGTACAGGGACGCCGGAGCCGTCAGCCCAGCTCGAAGGCTTCGATCGCGCCTTGGCCGAGTGCCGGACCCGCTCCTCAGAACTCGAGCCGGTCTGTCATGCCACATGGGGCCACACGAGATACTTACAAGTGGTCGTTTTAATGGCAAGGGGGGGGCATCCTTCTGGGCTTAGCAAGTACGGGGCGGTGACAGGCAGAGTTTTAGTGCCAATCCAACTTGCCATAAACTCTATGGGGGGACCAGGGAAGGCTGCCCAGTCTCAAACATATGCACATTCCCGACTCAAGCATTGCTCTTAAATCTGAACGGGGGGGTTAGTCGGCTTCGAGGGCAAGACGGATCGGTACCAGCGCCCGTTTGGGTCCCTATGATCAAATGATAGATATCCCACAAACACAAACACACGAGGGATGGTAGTCCACAATATTATGATGTGGTTCGGACCATCCACAATAAACCTCTACGATACGAACCTGAATAATAAACATAAGGTTGTGACCAGATTAAGTCAATCAAAAGGTTAGCCCCCCCCAGCTTATTGTAAGAGTTTTCGCTCGTTGGGTTCAAGCTGTTTCCCACCCCGCCCGACCCCCCCCACCCCCAAACCCCCCGTTTCACGAGAAACGCACCTTCCAACCCTTGCCGTCCTCTGCGCCAGAGCCCCAGCGGTGCGCCAGGCCAAGAGCGTCAAGGAGGCGCTGCCTCGAGTGGCCATTGCTCAAAGTCACCTGGGTACGGGTCAAAATGAACCAACAGGGGACCGCAAGTTTTAGGCCATGCTTCCCTTTGCCAGGGTTCCATTTTGGGTACCTATTTTTGACCCACAGCTTCCTGAAGGGCAGGGAGTCTGACCATCTTCTCAAGGCGAACAGGCTGATGAACAATCTCTGGAGGAAGGGACGTGTTCAGACCGTGGCCTGCTCCCATGTTTCGGGCCACAAGGTCAAACGCCTAGTTGTTGTTGCTCTTTTTTCGGGCGGGGGGGAGCGGTTTTGGGCAGTGAAGTCTTTTCTGGCCGATGCACGTCGATCTTGTGATTCCGCAGTCCTTGCGCTGTTTGTGGGGCTGGCAAACCTCGAAAGCTACACTTGACCGCCCATGTGAAATTTAACCGCTGGAGGCTTTGGCACAATTCCACCGGAGCAAACAGATCAGAGCCTTGGCAATGAGAGCCAGACATGTGGCCATGGGTCAAAACCCAAATCGTACCCCCAGTGAGCATCCCAATCCCCACTAAACTAGACTAAAATGGGGGATCCCATTGGTTTTGACCCGCAGCCATGTGTGAAACCTCCACAGCAGGTTGGCTTTGGTGCCCCTGTCAAGCCGAGAGGTGTGAGAGCAAGGCTTCCCGGCGTCTCTTGGACTGGGTCCGCCTTGAACTCCTGGCAACGCAACCCGGCCATGGCAAGGGGCGCCGAGAATGCGCATCCAAACCAGGAAAGAAGGGCTCCGCTGGAGGTGTGGGTTTGATTTTGAGACAGAGACCCAGAGATGAAGACTGAAAAAGAGGACTTGCTGTTTGCTCCATTCAGGCGCCATGTTTGTGGAAGGGTAAACTATGAAACAGGCCAACCATAGAAAGCAAACTCGTTGTGTGCCTCAACTGGAATGGAGATTTGGCCCTCATAACCCCTGTTTTTGGTGTGTACTTGGGTGTGTGGGCACTCCTGTCGTTCTCTGTACAAATTGCTTTAATGTCGTAATAATCATGTGAATTGGTAAGCAATGCAGATATAGACTCCGGGACATTGTGCCTCTTTCATCATGGTTCTTCTCTCTGTCACCTCTTCATTCTGAATTAGTGTTTAGTTCACTTCTAAACATATCAGCAACTAGGGGGTTCTATCCAGGTGTTCTTTGGGGTTTGACAGACGGTCGAGAAAGTTGCCACGCCTCGTAGCGGACCAGCACAAAGTCCTGGTGGCTGTATATATATATATACACATATATATGTATGTGTATGTATATATACATATATGTATAAACTCTATATACCATGAATTGGTTTGACAACACTGCGAACGTAAACGACGGGGAGGGCCACGTCCGTCTAAACAGGAAAATGGGCAACACAAACGTTGGCCCGTGTCCCTCGGCCGGTTTGACATAGCAAGCCAACCAACGTCCACAACAGAACCTTGCCAAACTCAAGACCGGGTTGAACGGAACAGCTGGAGCACTTGCCATTTGCGCAGGGTCGTTGCATATCTCGTGAACACCCCTTCTGGTTGTCCAAACATCCTGATTCATTGCATGGTAGATGCTCAAAAAGGCAGAAAACCCGGCTTAGGGGGGACATAGATTATGTGCCAAACCAAGTTGGACCAATTGGGGGATGCACTTAACATGCAAAGTCTCACCCTCAACTGAGCAACTTGGGACCCAACTCACACAACTGTCGGTAGCCAAGCCACAACCATGCTTGGAAACCTCCCCGCCCATGTTCAATCCCTTAACATGGCCATCTGCCAGACCTCGAATGTCCTTGTGACACGCTAGGTACTCATCCACGGTGAGTGCCCAGCGCTGCACCGCGGCATCCACGTAGCCCGTGTACCTGGCGCGGGGCACAATCTGCTCTGGGGAACTATGATGAGCCATGCATCCCCCTGGTCTGGAAAAGGCAGAGAAAGGGTCAGTTTCTGAAAACAAGGATGGGGTAAGAATACAATGGAGTAGCACCAACAGCGAACTGCAGCGAGTAGATGTCTTGTCTCACAAACAAATTTGCTCAAGAAACCTTGGCCCACTTCTGGGGTACTCAGAAAACAGACAATGCAGGGTGACAACAAAAGCTCGACAAGTTTGCTTGTTTCAGAGCCCAAGGCTGTCCTGAGTCAAATCAAACCGTCCCAATCGTGCGTCGGACTCCGCCTGAGGCCCTCCTGGGAAACGTCCAGGTACAGCTGCTTCCCAGGGCTGAAGTGACTCGGAAAGCGCCCCGCGACCTGAGCCCGGGAGCCGCTGGAAGAGAAGTGGGTGTCTGACAAACAAACAGCACCCTACCAAAGGGGAGCTCAACCACATCGGCCAATCATGGGCCAATTTAGGTGTTGTGTGGGTACCTTTAAGGGACGGAACAGAAAAACCACGCGGCCTCTTGGGGGGGAGCTTCCCTGTGGCAACCCCCGTTCTCCGGGGGTTGCAGCTGAGCCACTAAGCCCAAGGCCCAGGAGAACACCTGGTCTTCCGCGCTCGACACGTTGGCATCCAGGCCTGAGCGGCTCACGGGGGGCAAAGCTGCAGCTCCCAAGGCGAAAACGAGCCATCGCCATTCTCCGGAGGGCTTTCCGGCGATAGGGAGACCTTGTCTCAAACCTCTAAACTTTAACTTATCTAGCACACTGGTCAACACCCGGCGCGCGGGTGTTGGGTGAGGTTGCCAGCGTGCTGGTGAAACTGCTACATCCAGCGAGACTGGCAAGATTTGATCTGCTCCGTCCGATTAATGCGTTAGAGCGACACGTAACGAAGTGGAGCAAGGATAATGACAAGCGACTGCATCACTTGATATGACAATTGGTCCAAGAAAAATATGATCGGATGGGTTGGTGACCGGTGAATCAGATTCAAGTGGCCATCCAAAAAGCTTCTTGTCTTTCATAGACAGATCTTTGTCCATTCAGAAAAATGAGGACAAATGCAGTGGACTCTTCTAAACGTTGCGTGAAACATTCAGAGGATGAACAAGCAGAACCATGAAGCTCTCTAATAGATGACGCAGAAATTGGGCACTGCATTTGCTGAAAATGGCATTGCCAGTGTTCAAGAGCAATCTCACGGATGAAAAGAAGAAACAGTTCGAGCACGGCCATTCTCCTCATGTACACAACCCAAGGGAAATTGATATGTCCGTTCTCGAAGAAACAAATATGTATCCAAAGATCTCAGCTCCGGTCAAGAAGAAGAAGAAGAAGGGCAAGGCTATGCCGGTCGCGACTGGCTCGCTCTTCCGAGAGTGAAACAGAGTCCACCTTTTGTGAGGAAGTGGTGGATAGAGATGCTGAGACGGAGTGCGCACCTGCGCTTCCAAGAGGGGAACTTGTGCCAGGTGCGTCACTTTCCAAGATCTGGTTGAGTTTGATGGTGATATCGCTGACCAGTAAGACCTGTACCAAGAGAGCATCATAGCCGCTGCCAAAGCAGGGGAGCTTTGGGAGAAGCATGTTCCGAGTACTCAGACCTCCGTGATCATTCCATTTGCCGGAAGTTTACACCATGGACATAGTTCTCGAGGTCGCTGGCTATACAGCAGCGTCCATTGAAGAAGTGTTGCTGCGGATTCCCCACAAAGCAAGAGAGACGAAGGAAGCGAATCAACACCAATTATGGCGGGGAATGGCAAGTGTCACAGTGGAAGGTCCTTTGGTCCCCCACGTGTGAATGCTGGCGTGCAAACACATCTTGCTGTCACAACTGGGGGCCTGGCCCATGTGACCGAGGAAGGAGCGGACAAAGTCAAAAGGATTCCGAACCTCGAAGCATTGGTCAAAAGGAATCGAACATCTCCCTGCTCAGTGCTTGTTCTTGTGTTCTCTGAGGCTTTCATAGATGTTTGGGAAGCGCGTGCGTGTTCAAGCCAGTTCCTATGTTGTAATAGTTCTGAACGAAACGTGGGATTGAGGGGAAGGTAGCGGAAAGGGTTCATGAAGAAAGCCGCAGATCCTCCTGAAACCTTACACAGTGCCAAGCCCAAGAACGAGCAGCAGCATGGTAATGCCAAGCCATACAATACACAAACAAGCAGTGACACATCCTCATTCCTCAGACAAAAAAAGAGACGCTTCTACAGGCTGGAATGGCAACGCTCACTGTAGGCGCGGGGATGAAGGTTTAGCAAGCCCAACCCTGCTACTCATTTGGATGAGAAGCTCTCCGCTCGATGCGAGTCATGGTGAGGCCTTGTACGTGCCGTTGAAAAAACCATGGTAAAGCCACAAATCAGTCGGGTTTGGCAGGAATCAAAACGGCGCACGCCCGTCGAAGATCCGCCCAAGCACACTAACTCCGTCCCACATGTCTTTGCTTCAGGGAATTCGAGTACAGCAGCCAAGCATCGGGTATCCAAGCGATTCAACCGACCCCTTGATTCACAGGTTGGGTGTCTGCTCTCCAACGTCGCTCCATTTCTTCTGATGCCCAGTCTGTACAAGCGCATCGCGTGCCAATTGGCAGGCCGTGCGAGACTCGCCCCAAGTCGGCAGAGTTTGCACGCCCACGCCAGGGCAAGGCGAGGCTGCGTGGACGACTTTTTTAAAAGGCCCACCCACCCGCATCCTCAGAGTCTACGACGAGTCGCGCAAGGTGGTCCTTTTGGCATACGTTGTTTGGGAACATGTTACACGGGTAAACGCCCAAGGCATTTGCATAAGAAAGGCTATAAGGACCACCCTGGAGTCATACACCCTTACAGATCTCTGGCTGCTGAGCCTCTGCTTCTGCACATCTCACCTGGCCAGCACAGCGCTCACTGCGTTGTTTTGGTCTTTCAGGGCCGACGTTGGAACGGGGAAAACGCGGCATTTATCGCAATGTGAGGTCGGCCTCAATGATGAGCCGTGAGGGTTGGGTGCATACCATCCCTACCCAGACTGAACAACTCAGCCTACCACATCCCCTGGCCTTATACGCGCCGGTAGGCCACCAGGTACTCAGGGTAGATGCGAGCGCCGTGGTAAATGATGAACTCGCGAAAACGTGCCTCAGCTGCCCCCCCCCCCAACAAAAAAACAAGAGCTTGCCAGGTCACACGGTCCAAATGACTCTCACGGCTCGCATGCTGGCACCCTGACACCAGCTTACAGCTGTGGCATTCTGGAAAAGTTGGTTGTGTTGGATGTAGATCATGTGGCACGTTGCCGGACAAAGTTCAAGTACCGCACTGGCGCAACTGATCGGCCAGCTGGCAATGCGACCTCCGGTTTCAGCGATGAGGCTATGGTGAAGTACTGGCGGATTGGAGTCCGGGATCAGGGCCAGCTCTCCTTGCAGCAGAACGGGCTACCCTCTCCCCCAATTCAAAACAGAAGGTGGGTGAAGCAATTGCACAGTGGATTGAGCAGCGTTTGCTCAGTGGGTTGCTTGGTGGCTTGTGCTATGATGCGTGGTTATTTAGTGGTGGTGAATCGTAGTGCTACTCTGCAGCGCATAGCGGAACAATTTTCATTCGATCGTTGACACCGGCTATGTAATTCTTATAGCTAGCGGCGTCGTTGGCAACCCAAGGTCTTTGCTACATGTTGGCGTCAACCCCACGAAAGGGCCGTCGGTTTTCCCATATTATCAAGATGAGGCCTCTGCACACACACACACACACTTGCCAAATGGTAAGTGTACCCGCTCAAGAGCACCTGCTCAGCGGCTTGCCAAATGGTAAGCCGCTCAAGTGCACCCGTTCCCTACCAAGGATCACTCGAAATCACACACAAACTCAAACGTCGAGAACAGATGAACAGCCAGCCAGCCAGCCAGCCAGCCAGGCAGGCAAACAGGCAGGCAAACGGATGGGTCCAGAAAGGCAAACACACAAACAACACGACAAAACAAACAAACAAACAAACAAACAAACAAGCAAACAAACAAGCAAACAAGCAAGCAAGCAAACAGACAAACCAAACCAAACCAAACCCAAACCCAAACAAAAACAAAAACAAAAACCAAACCAACCAAACAAACTATCACACAGACAAACACGCCAAAGCAAACCCAAACAACCATAACAAACCAAAATGCAAAAAGCAAACGCATAACCAATCGAACAGGCAAAGTAAACTATATAAATCACGCACACAGTAGATCAACACACAACGACTCGGCATGACACAGCACAAAAGACACACTCGAATACATAACTACAACAAAACAAAGCAAACCACGAGCACTCAACTTCACACAACATGGAACAACAAGCAAGCCAAAGAAGCACAAATAAGAGCACAAACAAACAAACAAACAAACAAACAAACAAACAAACAAACAAACAAACAAACAAACAAACACACAAACACACAAACAAACAAACAATCTAACCAAGCAACAAACAAGCAAACAAGAAACAAGAGCGAACGAACGAACGACCGCACCCACAAACGAACTCGCAGACCGCTGAAGGGGCGCCCGTTGACGTTCAACCATCCGCTCCGCGCCCACAAAGCCAAAGCAGGGCCAATCGACTTCTCCACATGCAAGGCACGGCAATAAACATGTACAAACATCAGGACCTTGGCTAAAGATGGGTTGTGCAAGCTAACGTTAGCTTATGCGGCAGTCAGACATGTCAAGCTTACGCGCTGCTTACATGTCAGCGTTTTGAGCGACTCGCATCAAGAATTGCTTCTTCCGCGGGCAAGTTTTTCTATGCAGCCGCCACCCCTCTACTGCAGATCAAGGAACGCCTTTTGTGGCATCATGTTGCGGGCGAGAAGGCAGCCGCGCCAGGCAAGCAAGCTCACGCAAACCTTGCGCGCCTTGCGCGACGCGTGGACCCCGTAGTTTTGCTGTGTCTGAGCGGTAACCTGTGTGTTTTGGAAATTCGACGGCTAAGTCCCTGGCATTCAACAACTTCTGCAAGCAGTCAAAGAATAGCTTACGCATGCGCATACGCAGCATGTTTCCCCAAACAATGCTTGCGCCGGCTTTCGCCGTGCAGGGATTTGCTTGCGAGTTCCCTTGACACAACTCTGGCTTGGCCTGTGAAGGGGGGGCTTTTGAGCTGCTGAAGTGGATGTAGGGCAACAAATGAGCAACTAGGTCAGCTGCTCACAAGACAACCTGAAACGGTCCCTGTCAATCCCAGAGCCGAGCCACGCTGGGCCGAGGACCAGATTGACCGGGACGCATCCAGGTCTCTGTCACCATCCTTCCTCAGGAATTGTCGGAACCGCAAGTTTTACTGTGTGGTTGTGTTTGTTTTCTTGGGGCCTCGGTGGTGATGTGTTTTTGTCCACCAGCCATTTGTGAAAAGGTTCGTTAAGTTGCTTTTGGGGCCCGATATGCCAGTGATCTGACTTCGGGCGGCACGCCACATGGCAGGCGTGATCAATATCCTTTGTGCCCCTGACTTGCGTGGGAAGCGGGGCATGCAACCCTCATGGCCGGATTTGGAAACTTTAGGGGGGAAGGGGCACTCATGATGTGACGATGGTGGTGATGATCATGATGGCAATGACGGCAATGACGATCATGATGATGATGACGATGATGAGGATGATGAGGATGATGATGGTGATGATGATGACGACAGTGACGGTCACGGTCACGGTCACGGTCTGTCACGGTCACGGTCACGGTCACGGTCACGGTCACGGTCACGGTCACGGTGGTGGTGGTGGTGGTGGTGGTGGTGGTGGTGGTGATGTTGATGTTGATGATGATTCCGATGACGATGACGATGACGATGGTGGTGATGATGATGATGATGATGGTGGTGATGGTGATGATGGTGGTGATGATGACACTACCGATGGTGATCATGATTATGATCATGATGGTGAAGATGAGCTGCTTAGCCAGCCGATCAGCCAGCCAAGCAAGGAGCAACTCAAGCTCAGGCGATCTTCCTCTACTGTCATCCTGACTTGGTGCCCAAACAAAGGCGCCAGGCTTGAGCTGCTGCCCGAGTCTAAGGTATCTTGAGCGACAGTAGTCCAAGACTCGTTCGAATGTAGCATCCCAGCAAGGCCCGGCACACCAGGATGTAGCACAGATTGCCTCCGAAGCCGATGGAAAAGACTCGTGCTTGTCAGTGAACAAATGAACTGAGTGGTGCCTCCGATGCAGGCGTCTACACCTTTCACTTGCTTGTTCTTTGTATACCAAAAGATTCGGACCATAGGCTCGTTGACCTTTTGTCAGGCCAATCCAATCTGGAGACCAAGGTACTGCAACCACCAGGCACGTCAGCTGCAGGCTTCTAGTGCCCAGCTTTTAAGCCTTCAGGCTGGGTGCCTTAAAATAGGGGGACCCCCGACCATGGACCGGTTGGTTTTCTCCAGTTGGTTTGCCCAAAAACCAAAAACAAAAGAGGGGGCCCCGGGCCTCGAAAAACGACACACCCAATTGCTTTGGTTTCAATACTCCACGTAGATACGTCCCCATCTTGCGGAATATGTGGCCTGACCGAAAGCCGCCACAGACGAGTCCGCGGGTTTCAATGCAACTGCCACGATTTTGGGCTCCTATTCAGCCATTCGAAGCATCTCGCTCAAGCAAAAACACGAACACCGTCAGCCTTGTACGATCTTATACGCACACCTCTGCGTGCTCAATGATTCCTATATAAACGTGAAATCTAAGACCCTCACACCGGCCCGTTCAGTAAGCTCAATTTAACGGGAATGCAGAAATCGTAATCTTCCTGGTTGGTTGTCCCGCAGAGAGTATCCTTCCCTTTCGGAGAAACATGCCCCAATGAACCCACAGGGAACAATTCATCAACGCAGGGTCGACACTACCCCCAAGAACAACTCGCTTGCCTGGATGCTGGATGCCAGTGTCGTCGAAGAGCAGCTTATGAAGCTCCTGGGATCTTCATCGCTATTTCAGGCGCAAGGCTTTTCGCTACAAAAGAGTTGGTCACTGACCTCCCCAAGCCGAGAGACATGAACTCGGCTACCAGGTGCATCCCCGTGCTTAAAGTAATGCGTGAGTTCTGGTCATGCGGTGGCATAAAATATATGGTTCTTAGCACCGAGATCAAGTGTGAGATCCGAGTCAACTTTATACTCCTGTGGGTCACGAACCAAGAACAAACTGTTGACAGTTGATCACCATGGGAAAAGGCGACACTCGCCTCGATGCATTCAGGTGTGTGTCTGTGGCAGAACTGCCTTTCTTTATTGAGAGGAACCGTCACTGCTTGTGCTGCTGTTGATCCTTCCATCGTCAACCAACTCGACATTCCACATATCTTCAACAAGTTTGGAACAGCCACAACATTCATATTGCTATACAACATATTAATGTTCTATATGAGCCACGGTCGATGTTTGCTGCATGGTTGAATGATCACGTGCTCCCACCTCGTTCTCGAACCCCGCACTCGTTTGAACTCATCGACCTTATTTTCCAACGCCCTATGGCCCTGTGTATTTGTGAACTCAACCACCCGTATGTCCTGGCCCTGCGGTGTACTCTGTTGCCAATGGCTTTCCATCAAAAGCACGAGCTCACGATTCGAGGAATCCGCACCTTGTGCTCGCCCAAGCTCTTGTCCGGTCTGGCGGAGATGCAACCCTGTGGGAACAATGGGCATGTTCAGGAAACACTGAGGAAAACCCAAGCGCGACCCGATTCAATCAACACCTGGTAAAGGAGTATGCCCAAAAGAGTAAAGATTCAGCGGATAAGGTTGTCATCGAAGGTTTGCATCTTGACTCAGATGGGGATTTCCACAAGTTCGAGTATCCCCTTGGTTAATCCTAGGCAGTCTGAGGGCACTTGCCGAGAGATGTTTCTATCTATAACTCGTCGGTCCTTCAGACAGGATGACTACCAGGTGACAAAAAGCGCCATTGCTCGGGTTCAATCAGAGCTGATTGACTTTTCTGTGATTCGGAGTGCCCCGAAAACGAAAAGCGGAAGAACTTGTGTTGCAATTGTTGCCTGCGCGAAGCCCCAAACAACATGTGCGTGACTCAGTCAGATGTATGCAGTTGCGCGGTGGTTTTTGTGATAATGAACACATGCGGACGCAACGCCTTTAAACCAATATTTCTAGAGAGCGGCCGGCCATGGGGCCGGGAGGCGTGAAAGTGTCATGTTTAGGACTTGCAGGACATTTGACCTTCACAGAAGAAGAGATAATGATCTTTGTGACTGTAAGACATGTTCCAGGATGAAGTTAGGGTCTGACATACTTGTTTCTTTGTTCTTTCCTTTTTGTGTTCAAAGATTGTTTCTGGTTTTCTTGAGGTTGTTGTTTTGAAAGTACAAAGGAACCATACGCAAACAACCACCAAAACCCTGTGTTTCAAAAAACCATCCCCCATGAGGTGCCCTTCTGGAGAGCGGCGGCTCGTGGCAAGGGTTGCATTGTTTTTTTCATGCTTGTTTTTGCGTGTATTTTTGACATTGCTTTTCTACAAGTTGCACTTTCCTGTATTTGTAGCGATAGCAAAGACTGAAAGTGAGCAGATGCAATGGATAGAGGGGACGCAATGTACTGTCCTGCTTGTTCAAGTGTGTGGCCTTTTTGCGATCAATGGATTCGTTGTGGAGCTTGTTTCAAGACTTCACTGCATCTTCTTGACCTGGATTTTAGTAGGCACGTCCCTTCCAAGCAGGATTCCAATTAGAAGTTAATTGGAACACCTTGATATTAATTGTGAGTTTAGATGCGTAATGGGATCTTATCCAAATATGATTTCAAGTAGATGTTAGTTATATGCTTGTTTTATTATTTTAAGTTTATTGTAAGCGGGAATTCCTTCCAAAATCTAAATGTGTGTTTTTTTTCTCCCAACTATAACTTTTAATTGACAAGTGTATAACGATAATTTAGCAAGGAATGACAAGCTGGTAGCTTCTTTTATCTTATTCAATTAATTATAGTTATTGTTTTGAATCAGACATTAGATGGGATTGTGTTTTCAAGTATCTAGGAGTTTAACTAGATTTTAGCTATATTCCAAATAATATGCTAAGGAACGACACGCTGGCTGTTTCTTTCAGTCCATTTGAATAGAACTCGGTTGCGGTTGGCAAGTGAAATGCCCAGGCCACGATGGGCAATGTTTCCTTCTTGCGGATATGTGTTTCTTCTTGCTGACACCAACCTTAAACCAAAACGAAAAACCAAAAAACACAAAAACCGACAAAGTTTCAGACCCTATGTATCCATGCTGGGTGAGTTAGGGTCTGACATTTGTTTGGGTTTCTCGAGCCTTTTTTTTGTGCGTTTTTGGCACAGTGCAAACAACTTTTACAAAACCCAAAAAATCAGACCCTATCTGTCCATGCTGGCTAAGTCAGGGTCTGACATTTGCTTGTTGTTCTCGAGGATGTGTTTTTCCCGGAAGCATTGCGAAGGGTTCTTCTTCTAAAAGCGGCTGCCAACTTCACCTGCCAACTTCTCATGCCAACTTGTCGAGAGTTACTTCACCTGCCAGCTTCTCATGCCAACTTGTCGAGAGTTACTTCACTTGCCAACTTCTCATGCCAACTTGTCGAGAGTTACTTCACCTGCCTACTTCTCATGTCAACTTTTTGAGAGTTACTTCACCTGCCAACTTCTCATGTCAACTTTTCGGCTGTTATCTCATTCTACTAAAAGCACAAGCTAATTTGTCGGGTGTTACTTCACTATCCTAAAAACACAAGCTAACTTTTCTGTTCTACCTTCACATCTCGACTCTTAATTCTTCTTCTTTTTATGGCGGGGGTAGGCCCGACGGGAGCTTACGAAACGCACCCCTCTGCGGAGATCGTGCGTGTCGAAGCGCTCTCGCTGTGGCGCCGTGCGAATTTGTCTTGAGCCCGATGAACCCTCTGCGGGGATCGTGCGTGTCGAAGCGCTCTCGCTGTGGCGCCGTGCGAATTTGTCTTGAGCGCGGCGAACCCTCTGCGGAGATCGTGCGTGTCGAAGCGCTCTCGCTGTGGCGCCGTGCGAATTTGTCTTGAGCCGGCGAACCCTCTGCGGAGATCGTGCGTGTCGAAGCGCTCTCGCTGTGGCGCCGTGCGAATTTGTCTTGAGCCCGATGAACCCTCTGCGGGGATCGTGCGTGTCGAAGCGCTCTCGCTGTGGCGCCGCGCGAATCTGTCTTGGTCGCGGCGAACCCTCTGCGGAGATCGTGCGTGTCGAAGCGCTCTCGCTGTGGCGCCGTGCGAATTTGTCTTGACCTTGGCGAACCCTCTGCGGAGATCCTGCGTGTCGAAGCGCTCTCGCTGTGGCGCCGTGCGAATTTGTCTTGAGCCCGATGAACCCTCTGCGGGGATCGTGCGTGTCGGATCGCTCTCGCTGTGGCGCCGTGCGCATCTGTCTTGAGCCCGATGAACCCTCTGCGGAGATCGTGCGTGTCGAAGCGCTCTCGCTGTGGCGCCGTGCGATTTTCTTGCTCGCGAAACGGCTTTTGGAAGTTGTCTCGTGGTGTGCGCGCCTGCTTTCGCAATCCCGCGGTCCCGGGTTCGATTCCCCCCTGGTCCGCGGCAGCTCCGGCTTGAAAATCGCAGCTTTTAAGTACAAACGTAGTACGCGGAGCGTGCTCCTGCAGCTCCGGCTGGAAAATCGCAACTTTTAAGTACAGACGTAGTACGCGGAGGCTGCTGCAGCTCCGGCTGGAAAATCGCACTTTTTAAGTACAGACGTAGTACGCGGAGCGTGCTCCCGCAGCTCCGGCTGGAAAATCGCAACTTTTAGATACAAATGGCTGGAAAATCGCAACTGTAAATTGCAAATGTAGCACGCGGAGCGCCTCCGCCGCTCCAGCTTTTTGAGGGTTAATTACTTCACCTGCCAGTTTCTCATGCCGAAACTTCGAGAATTACTTCACCTGCCAGCTTCTCATGCCACCTTTTCGAGAGTTACTTCACCTGCCAACTTCTCGTGCCAACTTTTCGAGGAGTTACTTCACCTGCGAGCTTATCATGCCAACTTTTCGAGAGTTACTACACCTGCGAGCTTCTCATGCCAACTTTTCGAGAATTAC
Organism: Effrenium voratum; assembly: GCA_963377175.1. NCBI lineage: Eukaryota > Dinophyceae > Suessiales > Symbiodiniaceae > Effrenium > Effrenium voratum. The sequence continues at coordinate 550,015 of CAUJNA010000025.1, read as the reverse complement.
TTTACCTGCCAACTTCTCATGCCAACTTTTCGAGAAATACTTTACCTGCCAACCTCTCGTGGCAACTTCACCTGCCAACTTTTCGAGAATTACTTCACCTGCCAACTTCTCATGCCAACTTTTCGAGAAATACTTTATCTGCCAACCTCTCGTGGCAACTTTTCGCAAAATTACTTCACCTGCCAGCTTCTCATGCCAACTTTTCGAGAGGTACTTCACCTGCCAACATCGCCTGCCAACCTTTCGAGAGTTACTTCGCCTGCCAACTTCTCGCGCCAACTTTTCGAGAATTACTTCGCCTGCCAACTTCTCATGCAGACTTTTCGAAAGTTACTTCACCTGCCGGCTTCTCACGCCAACTTTTCGAGAGTTACTTCACGCGCCATCTTCTCGTGCCAACTTTTCGAGAATTACTTCACCTGCCAGCTTCTCACGCCAACTTTTCGAGAGTTACTTCACCTGCCAACTTCTCATGCCAACTCTTTGAGAGTTATTTCACCTGCCAACTTCTCATGCCAACTTTTCTCTTGAGTTACTTCGCCTGCCAACTTCTCATGTCAACTTTGCGAGAATTACTTCACCCGCCAACTTTGCCAGCCAACTATTCGAGAGTTACTTAACCTGCCAGCTTCTCATGCCAACTTTTTGAGAATTGCTTCGCCTGCCAACTCCTCATGCTAACTTTGCGAGAGTTACCTCACCTGCATCAACTTGCCTCTATGCTTCCGGGCCACTCGTCGTCTAGTTTGTTCCCGGAAGCATTGCGAAGGGTTCTTCTTCTAAAAGCGGCTGCAAACTTCACCTGCCAACTTCTCATGCCAACTTTTCGAGAGTTATTTCGAGAGTTACTTCACCTGCCAACTTCTCATGCCAACTTCATCACCTGCCAACTTCTCACGCCAACTTAACCTGCCAACTTTTCGAGAGTTATGTCACCTGCCAACTTATCATGCCAAATTGTCGAGAGTTACTTCACCTGCCAACTTCTCATGCCAACTTGTCGAGAGTTACTTCACCTGCCAACTTCTCATGCCAACTTGTCGAGAGTTACTTCACCTGCCAACTTCTCATGCCAACTTGTCGAGAGTTACTTCACCTGCCTACTTCTCATGTCAACTTTTTGCCTGCCAACTTCTCATGTCAACTTTTCGGCTGTTATCTCATTCTACTAAAAGCACAAGCTAATTTGTCGGGTGTTACTTCACTATCCTAAAAACACAAGCTAACTTTTCTGTTCTACCTTCACTTCTCGACTCTTAATTCTTCTTCTTTTTCTGGCGGGGGTAGGCCCGACAGGAGCTTACGAAACGCACCCCTCTGCGGAGATCGTGCGTGTCGAAGCGCTCTCGCTGTGGCGCCGTGCGAATTTGTCTTGAGCCGGCGAACCCTCTGCGGAGATCGTGCGTGTCGAAGCGCTCTCGCTGTGGCGCCGTGCGAATTTGTCTTGACCTTGGCGAACCCTCTGCGGGGATCGTGCGTGTCGAAGCGCTCTCGCTGTGGCGCCGTGCGAATTTGTCTTGAGCGCGGCGAACCCTCTGCGGAGATCGTGCGTGTCGAAGCGCTCTCGCTGTGGCGCCGTGCGAATTTGTCTTGAGCCCGCGAACCCTCTGCGGAGATCGTGCGTGTCGAAGCGCTCTCGCTGTGGCGCCGTGCGAATCTGTCTTGGTCGCGGCGAACCCTCTGCGGAGATCGTGCGTGTCGAAGCGCTCTCGCTGTGGCGCCGTGCGAATTTGTCTTGACCTTGGCGAACCCTCTGCGGAGATCGTGCGTGTCGAAGCGCTCTCGCTGTGGCGCCGTGCGAATTTGTCTTGATCTCGGCGAACCCTCTGCGGAGATCGTGCGTGTCGAAGCGCTCTCGCTGTGGCGCCGTGCGAATTTGTCTTGACCTTGGCGAACCCTCTGCGGAGATCCTGCGTGTCGAAGCGCTCTCGCTGTGGCGCCGTGCGAATTTGTCTTGGTCGCGGCGAACCCTCTGCGGAGATCGTGCGTGTCCAAGCGCTCTCGCTGTGGCGCCGTGCGAATCTGTCTTGACCTTGGCGAACCCTCTGCGGAGATTTCGCGTGTCGAAGCGCTGTCGCTGTGGCGCCGTGCGAATTTGCTTGACCTTGGCGCACCCTCTGCGGAGATCGTGCGTGTCGAAGCGCTCTCGCTGTGGCGCCGTGCGAATTTGTCTTGACCTTGGCGAACCCTCTGCGGAGATCGTGCGTGTCGAAGCGCTCTCGCTGTGGCGCCGTGCGAATTTCTTGCTCGCGAAACGGCCTTTGGAAGTTGTCTCGTGGTTTGCACGCCTGCTTTCGCAATCCCGCGGTCGCGGGTTCGATTCCCCCTGGTCGCGGCAGCTCCGGCTTCGAACATCGCAGCTTTTAAGCGAAACGTGACCCGCAGCTCCGGCTGGAAATCGCAACTTTTAAGTACAGACGTAGTACGCGGAGGCTGCTGCAGCTCCGGCTGGAAAATCGCACTTTTTAAGTACAGACGTAGTACGCGGAGCGTGCTCCCGCAGCTCCGGCTGGAAAATCGCAACTTTTAGATACAAATGGCTGGAAAATCGCAACTGTAAATTGCAAATGTAGCACGCGGAGCGCCTCCGCCGCTCCAGCTTTTTGAGGGTTAATTACTTCACCTGCCAGTTTCTCATGCCGAAACTTCGAGAATTACTTCACCTGCCAGCTTCTCATGCCACCTTTTCGAGAGTTACTTCACCTGCCAACTTCTCGTGCCAACTTTTCGAGGAGTTACTTCACCTGCGAGCTTATCATGCCAACTTTTCGAGAGTTACTACACCTGCGAGCTTCTCATGCCAACTTTTCGAGAATTACTTTACCTGCCAACTTCTCATGCCAACTTTTCGAGAAATACTTACCTGCCAACCTCTCGTGGCAACTTCACCTGCCAACTTTTCGAGAATTACTTCACCTGCCAACTTCTCATGCCAACTTTTCGAGAAATACTTTATCTGCCAACCTCTCGTGGCAACTGATCGAAAAATTACTTCACCTGCCAGCTTCTCATGCCAACTTTTCGAGAGGTACTTCACCTGCCAACATCGCCTGCCAACTTTTCGAGAGTTACTTCGCCTGCCAACTTCTCGCGCCAACTTTTCGAGAATTACTTCGCCTGCCAACTTCTCATGCTAACTTTTCGAAAGTTACTTCACCTGCCGGCTTCTCACGCCAACTTTTCGAGAGTTACTTCACGCGCCATCTTCTCGTGCCAACTTTTCGAGAATTACTTCACCTGCCAGCTTCTCACGCCAACTTTTCGAGAGTTACTTCACCTGCCAACTTCTCATGCCAACTCTTTGAGAGTTATTTCACCTGCCAACTTCTCATGCCAACTTTTCTCTTGAGTTACTTCGCCTGCCAACTTCTCATGTCAACTTTGCGAGAATTACTTCACCCGCCAACTTTGCCAGCCAACTATTCGAGAGTTACTTAACCTGCCAGCTTCTCATGCCAACTTTTTGAGAATTACTTCGCCTGCCAACTCCTCATGCTAACTTTGCGAGAGTTACCTCACCTGCATCAACTTGCCTCTATGCTTCCGGGCCACTCGTCGTCTAGTTTTTGAAAGTGCGAAAACCTACAGGAGAAAAGAATGTCAGACCCCATGTATCCATGATGGCTGAGTTAGGCTGTGACATTTTGTGTTTCTTCGGTTTTCTCGAGGTTTTTTTGTCTTTTGGAAAACTGCACAAACCTCGAGAAAACAACACAAAAATGTCAGACCCCATGTATCCATGCTGGCTGAGTTAGCTTCTGACATGTTTTTTTTGCTCTTTTCTTTTTGGTTTTCCCGAGTTTTGTGTTGGTCTTTTGGAAAAGTGCAAAAACCTCGGGAAAACCAAACAACCCAAAATAACCAAAATTGCAAGCCCAATGTTCTGGGGTCCCCATCTTGAGGTGATGAGGGGCCCATGGGGACCGCAATTGTTTGCTTTTGTTTTTTTCTCGAGGCTTTGTGCTGTTTTACCGCTGTGCCAAAACTCAGTCCCCATGACCGACCCTTCTGTATATCTAGGGGCCATATGTTTGGAACAATGACTTCACACTTCAACAGGGATGACTCCAATTGTCTACGCTACACAATCCAACTAGGATCGGGCAGATGTGCTTGTTTTGTCATGTGTGCTGGCGTTTGCCTAGCATGTGGACCGTGTCATGTGGACATGCGTGTTCTAGCACAGGCGGCTTGTTTAAACATCGGCGCAGGCCGTGGCAGTGATAGCCTTAGGGAAAAACTGCTTGAATTCAAGTTGAGACTGATTCTTCTTGAGGCCTCCACAGCTTTGGTAAAGACAAGGCAGCATAAGGGGCGAGTCAGGAAACAGAGTCAGGAAACAGGTTGGACAAAGTCAAAACACGGGTTGGTCCAGGTCAAGGGTGAGGCAGGAAACGACGTGGAAACAAACGGACAGCGCGTCGGGGTGGTGCTAGGGACGTTGTTCGGCTTCCCCGCTTCGTTATATGCCAACGTTGATTCGCGTTTGTATTCGCGCATTTGTTCCATTAGTGTCTTGTTCCTCCCCTGCTTCTTTGTAGGGCCGTTGTTCAGTTTCGTGATCCCTATTTGTAACCGCGCACTTTCTTCATTACTGTCTCTATTTGTTTTCCAAACGCGGCCCCCCCCAACCCTGTTTTCTCTGCGGGGGGCTGCACCCCCCCAACTTCGTTATAGACGCTAAAAACCGAAACCTAAACCCTAAGAACCCTGAACTGAGCCCTTGAAACCTAAACCTAACCTTGAAACCTAAACCTAACCCAAAGGAGCCCTAAACCTAAACCCTAGGCGCCATGAACCTGAACCTAAAACCCTAAACCTAAACTCTAAAGCCCTAAATCTAAACCCTAAAAAACGCAAGGCTGTTCCTTGATCTGGGCCAAGACGATATCAAGGAACAATGCACACAGCAAACGGCAGAGCGCAAAACACAAAGTCTTTGGACTACAGAAAGCATCACACATGTCGCCCCATGTCTCCCCTCTCTCCTGGTGTGAACAGCTTTGCGCACTAGGTTGCTCCTTGATCCGAGCCATGACGATATCACAGAACAATGCACAAAGCACGCCGCAGAGCGCAAAGCACGCAGTGCAAGACTTGCATCCCCAGCATCACCGCAAATTCAAAAAGCACTAGCCACAACATTCCTGAATCGCGTTTCCTGACCACGCTTCCACGTTTCCTGACTCACGTTTCCTGTTGTCTTAATATCTATAACTTGCTTTTCTTGACTTGCCTCTAGTTGTTTCTTGACTCGCCCCTGTCCATTTCCTGACTCATGTTCCTGACACGGTCACTTGTTTCCTGCTCGGTCTAGTCTCGACAAAGGCAAGCAGCGTTCTGAGTCGCATGCTGAAAGTTGGCTCCCCACTCCCCTTCAGAAACAAAGAGTTGAGCTGCTTAAACTAGAAAATGCCTGCGGCTATTTTGACTAGCCTAACAGCAGGCCGGTAAATTAATCATCTCTCATGAGCTTGCTGCAGCAATAGGGATCTTTCCTCGGGACGGGATTAAAAGACAGAGCAAAAAAGCAAGCTGTTCTACTGGTCCTCTATTTCCGGAAGCGATATACAATGTCTTCTCGGAAAAAGCTCATGTGTCAAGCCAGGGACTCCTTTGGCACCGTAGCTTCGCCAGGAAACCCGAGACTCAACCCTGAGCTGCTGACGTGCAGTACTGGTCGTTCTTCCCGATGTCCTGAGGCCAGGCTTCATTTGAGCTTCATCGATCACTACAAATCCGTGGCATAGCTGACTGGTGATGTGAAGTATCCGCCGACAACAGGCGGCGTGTTGGACATAAGAAATGCTCCTTACCTCTTTACCTGTTACCCGGGGAAAGGGGGAAAGGATCTCAACAGCGAAAGGGGGGGAAAGATCTCAGGGAGGAAAGGGAGAAGATCTGGGGAAAAAATGCCTTAAGGGGGAAGGGGGGGAAAAGATCTTTGGGAGGAAAAGGGAAATCTTTCTCGGGGGGAACAGGCCCCAAGGGGCAATCGGGGGACAGGATCTCAATCGGGAAAGAGAGAAAAAAACTTTGGGAAGAGAAGGGTGGAGATCTTGGGGGGAAAAGGCCTTAGGGGGGAAACGGGGGCAAGGATCTTAAGCGGGAAAGGGGGGAAGAGATCTTAGGGAGGCAAAGGGAGACGAACTCAGGGAAAAGGACTTAGGGAGGAAAGGGGGGGAAAGATCTTTGGGAGGAAAAGGGAGAAGAACTGAGGGTGGGAAAAGGCCTTAGAAGGAAAAGGGGGGAAATAAATGATCTCAACAAGGAACTGGGGGGGGGGAAAGATCTTAGGGAGGAAAGGCAAAAGATCTGGGGCAAAAAGGCCTTTAGGGGGGAAAGAGGAGAAATGATCTCAACAGGGCAAGGGGTGGATGTTGGACATAAGAAATGCTCCTTACCTCTTTACCTGTTACCCCTCCCCTAACCCCTTTTCAGGGGCAGCATTTCAGACTATTGCGGGGGGGGGGGGTCCACGTACCACGCGGTGATTCGAAGACGCTTCACTAAATCTGTTCATTGTGCGGGCTTGCGCAACTCAGTTTGTCAAAAACATTGGGGTGTTCGATTCCCCCCGGGTGCGCTTTCGCATCCTTAGCAGCTCCAGCGGCACATCGCCAGCATCACCTGCATCATCCGCATCAGCGCCTGCCAAGGATGCGGATGATGTAAGTGATGCTGGGGATGTTGCCTAATGCTGGTGAAGGAAATGAAGGGGGGGAAAGGGGGAAAGGGGGGGAAAGATCTCAGGGAGGAAAGGGAGAAGATCTGGGGAAAAAAATGCCTTAAGGGGGAAAGGGGGGAAAAGATCTTTGGGAGGAAAAAGGAAATCTTTCTCGGGGGGAACAGGCCCTAAGGGGCAATCGGGGGACAGGATCTCAATCGGGAAAGGGAGAAAAAACTTTGGGAAGAGAAGGGTGGAGATCTTGGGGGGAAAAGGCCTTAGGGGGGAAACGGGGGCAAGGATCTTAAGCGGGAAAGGGGGGAAGAGATCTTAGGGAGGCAAAGGGAGACGAACTCAGGGAAAAGGACTTAGGGAGGAAAGGGGTGGAAAGATCTTTGGGAGGAAAAGGGAGGAGAACTGAGGGTGGGAAAAAGCCTTAGAAGGAAAAGGGGGGAAATAAATGATCTTAACAAGGGGGGGGAAAACATAAGAAATGCTCCTTACCTCTTTACCTGTTACCCCTCCCCTAACCCCTCCCCAGGCAGCATTTCAGACTATTGCGGGGGTGGGGGGGGGGTTCACGTACCACGCGGTGATTCGAAGACGCTTCACTAAATCTGTTCATTGTGCGGGCTTGCGCAACTCAGTTTGTCAAAAACATTGGGGTGTTCGATTCCCCACGGGTGCGCTTTCGCATCCTTAGCAGCTCCAGCGGCACATCGCCAGCATCACCTGCATCATCCGCGTCAGCGCCTGCCAAGGATGCGGATGATGCAAGTGATGCTGGGGATGTTGCCTATGCTGGTGAAGGAAATGAAGGGGGGAAAGGGGGAAAGGATCTCAACAGCGAAAGGGGGGGAAAGATCTCAGGGAGGAAAGGGAGAAGATCTGGGGAAAAAATGCCTTTAGGGGAAAGGGGGGAAAAGATCTTTGGGAGGAAAAGGGAAATCTTTCTCGGGGGGAACAGGCCCTAAGGGGCAATCGGGGGACAGGATCTCAATCGGGAAAGAGAGAAAAAAACTTTGGGAAGAGGAAACGGGGGCAAGGATCTTAAGCGGGAAAGGGGGGAAGAGATCTTAGGGAGGCAAAGGGAGACGAACTCAGGGAAAAGGACTTAGGGAGGAAAGGGGGGGAAAGATCTTTGGGAGGAAAAGGGAGAAGAACTGAGGGTGGGAAAAGGCCTTAGAAGGAAAAGGGGGGAAATAAATGATCTCAACAAGGAACTGGGGGGGGGGAAAGATCTTAGGCAGGAAAGGCAGCAGATCTGGGGCAAAAAGGTCTGTAGGGGGGAAAGAGGAGAAATAATCTCAACAGGGCAAGGGGTGGATGTTGGACATAAGAAATGCTCCTTACCTCTTTACCTGCTCCAGGGGCAGCATTCCAGACTATTGCGGGGGGGGGGGGGGGTCCACGTACCACGCGGTGATTCGAAGACGCTTCACTAAATCTGTTCATTGTGCGGGCTTGCGCAACTCAGTTTGTCAAAAACATTGGGGTGTTCGATTCCCCCCGGGTGCGCTTTCGCATCCTTAGCAGCTCCAGCGGCACATCGCCAGCATCACCTGCATCATCCGCGTCAGCGCCTGCCAAGGATGCGGATGATGCAAGTGATGCTGGGGATGTTGCCCATGCTGGTGAAGGAAATGAAGGGGGGAAAGGGGGAAAGGATCTCAACAGCGAAAGGGGGGGAAAGATCTCAGGGAGGAAAGGGAGAAGATCTGGGGAAAAAATGCCTTAAGGGGGAAAGGGGGGAAAAGATCTTTGGGAGGAAAAGGGAAATCTTTCTCGGGGGGAACAGGCCCTAAGGGGCAATCGGGGGACAGGATCTCAATCGGGAAAGAGAGAAAAAAACTTTGGGAAGAGAAGGGTGGAGATCTTGGGGGGAAAAGGCCTTAGGGGGGAAACGGGGGCAAGGATCTTAAGCGGGAAAGGGGGGAAGAGATCTTAGGGAGGCAAAGGGAGACGAACTCAGGGAAAAGGACTTAGGGAGGAAAGGGGGGGAAAGATCTTTGGGAGGAAAAGGGAGAAGAACTGAGGGTGGGAAAAGGCCTTAGAAGGAAAAGGGGGGAAATAAATGATCTCAACAAGGAACTGGGGGGGGGGGAAAGATCTTAGGGAGGAAAGGCAGAAGATCTGGGGCAAAAAGGCCTTAGGGGGGAAAGGGGAGAAATGATCTCAACAGGGCAAGGGGTGGAAAAGATCTTCGGGAGGAAAGGGAGAAGATCTGGGGAAAAAAGGCCAACAGGGAAAGGGGGGAAAAGATCTTAGGAAGGAAAAGCGAGAAGCTCTCAGGGGGGGAAAGGCCTTGGGAGGGAAAGGGGGGAAAGGATCTCAACAGGGAAAGGGTGGGAAAGATCTTAGGGAGGAAAGAGGGGGGGGAAGATCTTAGGGAGGAAAGGGAGAAGATCTGGGAGAAAAGGACTTTGGGGGGGAAAGCCCAACAGGGAAAGGGGGGAAAAGATTTAGGAAGGAAAAGGGAGAAGCTCTCAGGGGGGGGAAAGGCCTTAGGGGGGAAAGGGGGAAAAGGATCTCAGCAGGGGAAGGGGGGGGGGGGGGAAGATCTTAGGGAGGAAAGGGAGAAGATCTGGGGACAAAGGCCTTAGGGGGGAAAGGGGAGAAATGATCTCAACAGGGAAAGGGGTGGAAAAGATCTTAGGGCGGAAAGGGAGAAGATCTGGGAGAAAAAAGGCCAACAGGGAAAGGGGGGAAAGACCTAAGGAAGGAAAAGGGAGAAGCTCTCAGGGGGGGGGAAAGGCCTGAGGGGGGAAAGGGTGGGAAGGATCTCAACAGGGAAAGGGGGGAAACAATCTTAGGAAGGAAAGGGAGAAGATCTGGAAAGGCCTTAAAGGGAAGGGGGGAAAGGATCTCAACAGGGAAAGGGGGCAAAGGTTCTTAAGGAGGAATAGGAAGAAGATCTCAGCGGGGGGAAAGGCCGTAGGGGGGAAAGAGGGGAAAGGATCTCAACAGGGAAAGGGGGGGAAAGATCTCAGTGAAAAAGGGAGAAGGTCCCAGGCAGGGAAAAGGCCTTAGGGGGGAAAGGGGGAAAGGATCTCAACAGGGACAGGGGGCAAAGGATCTCAGGGAGGAAAAGGGAGAAGATCTGAAAAGGCCTTAGGGGGAAAAGGGGGAAAGGAGCTCAACAGGGAAAGGTGGGAGAAGATCCTAGGGAGGAAAAGGGAGAAGATCTCGGGGGAAAAGATCTTGGGGAGGACAAGGGAGAAGATCTCAGGGGGGGGGAAGGCCTTAGGGGGGAAAGGGGGGAAAGGATCTCAACAGGGAAAGGGGGCAAAGGATCTTAGGGAGGAAAAGGGAGAAGATCTTGGGGGGGAAAACGCCTTAGGGGGGAAAGGGCGGGAAAGGATCTCAACAAGGGGGGGAAAAGATCTTAGGAAGGAAAAGGGGGAAGATCGCAGGGGGAAAAAAGGCCTTAGGGGGGAAAGGAGGGAAAGGATCTCAACAGGGAGAGGGGGGAAAACATCGTGGGGAGGAAAAGGGAAAAACTCAGAGGGAGAAAGGGCCTTAGGGGGGAAAGGGGGGATGGATCTCAACAGGGAAAAATTGCAAAAGATCTTAGGGAGGAAAAGGGAGAAGATCTCAGGGGGGGAAAGGCCTTAGGGGGGAAAGGGGGGAAAGGATCTGAGCAGGGAAAGGGGGGGAAAGATCTTAGGGAGGAAAGGGAGAAGATCTGGGGGAAAAAAGGCCAACAGGGACAGGGGGGAAAGATCTAAGGAAGGAGAAGCTCTCAGGGGGGGAAAGGCCTCAGGGGGAAAGGGTGGGAAGGATCTCAACAGGGAAAGGGGGGAAACAATCTTAGGAAGGAAAGGGGGGGGAAGATCTTAGGGAGGAAAGGGAGAAGATCTGGGAGAAAAGGACTTAGGGGGGGAAGCCCAACAGGGAAAGGGGGGAAAAGATCTTAGGAAGGAACAGGGAGAAGCTCTCATGGGGGGGGGGGAAGGCCTTGGGAGGGAAAGGGGGGAAAGGATCTCAACAGGGAAAGGGTGGGAAAGATCTTAAGGAGGAAAGGGGGGGAAGATCTTAGGGAGGAAAGGGGAGACGATCTGGGAGATCTTAGGGAGGCAAAGGGAGAAGATCTCAGGGGGGAAAAGGCCTTAGGGGGGAAAGGGGGGAAAGGATCTCAACAGGGAGAGGGGTGAAAACATCTTAGGGAGGAAAAGGGAAAAAAACAGAGGGAGAAAAGGCCTTAGGGCGGAAAGGGGGAATGGATCTCAACAAAGAAAGGGGGGCAAAAATCTCAGAGGGGAAGGGGGCAAGGGGACAATTCCAAAGGGACGCAAATAAGAAAGCAGGCCTGTAATGTCGGCGGCCTGAGCCGGAGGCACTAAAATCAAATCGGTGCACCCCATCCTGGAAATCACAAACTTCACATGACAACTGCAACATTTTCCGGCACCGCATCACTTTTCGTGGTAAAATTGACTTAGGTCTTGGAGGAAGGGATTGAAGGGTTGACAGGGTGGCTAACTGGGGGGGGGGAGGTAACTGGATACCCAGCGGTGTTGCAACAGAGCGCCAAACATTCATGGAGTTTCCTAGTTGGGACACCATATCAATGTTCCTGCTTGGACAATTTTCGACCAGTCACAAAGCGGAGAGTAAGAATCGGGCTTGCTCTTTCCACAGTTTCTTGGTTAAACCGGGTCTGTTCTTTCAGGGTAGCCTTTTGGGGTTGTTTTAAAGGGAAACCAAAGGAATGCGGGTGATTCTGAGTTAGACACAATTAGACACAACCCAAATCAAGGCACTGCCTGCAAAAGTCTTCTAAATACAGCATGCTTTGGAACCACTTTGTCCCTCAATCATGGTGCGACTCTAAGTCGCCTGTACATCAAGCGGTGTTCCAGGAACCCCCAGCAATGTTTACGCAGTGGCCCTAAGTGCTTTGCTGCTGCGTTCCTTTTAAGAGCCATTGGGTGTGCTGTTGGCACCTCACACTCTGGCCCTTGCCCCCGATCAGGTCGACGCGCGCCTCAGCCAGGTAGGTGCCATTGCCGAAGAGGCCCCCGCTGAACCGCTCGTTGAGGCCACCGCTCAGGATCGCCAGAATGCCTGACTTCAGCTCAGCCCCCCCTCTCTCGGGGTGCTTGGCCGTGGTTTAGCTTTGGCACGGATTGGTAGGCCTGGGGACAGAACTAACCTATCAGCAGCCTGAAACAAGACATGGACCCACAAGAAAGAAACCTTCAACCTTGTGGGGTCGCAAACGCCTTGACGAGGTCGCTATAATGTGTGCAGATTTGTGTTGATGGCTCGTCAGATTCGTCAAAACCATCCCAATGGTCCGACGAGCTGTTGGATGTTTTAGGAATTGGCGCTGTCTTTGTTTTCTTCATGTTTATTGGAAAACACACTGGAACAAATAGGGAGGCAAGGCATTGTTCTTTCCCCAGTTGCCCAGTGAACAAGAAAGGGACCCTTGAATTTTGGGTATGGCAATCCAAGAATCCATTTCAGTTCGCACCCACAGAGAAACTGAGAGAGACGGATGTGGCTGTGTGGCTCAAAATTCAAGAGCTAGGGTTACGCAGGTTTTAGTCTTAGGTTCCATTTACAAAGGTGCCATTTGGCTGTGGGTCAAAACCAATGGTACCATTTTGGGGGTTTTCGGTGCACCACCCATTCTAGTCCATTTTAGTGGTTGGATTGGGATATTCACTGGGGGTGCGATTTGGATATTGACCCACAGCCATTTTGGTACATTTTTTGAGACTTCGCGACAAGGCCGGGTCCCACGCTCTCGGGCCGGGTGCCATGCGACAGGAACACCTAGGTGACGAACGGCCAGCCGGAACGTCTGGTTTTGGGGGGCGACCGGCCGGGGCGACAACCCCTTTTAGCCATTGGGAGGTGCCTGACTTTTGAGAACCTGGCTGGGGCTGAGGTTCAGAAAGCAGGCTGGTTTTTGAGAAACGCTGCATTGTTCAAGGGGATGACGCTCACCCGGAAGGATGAGCTTTCCGGGCAGGTCCCATGTCAGCCAAACCACTTAACCGCCCACTTCCATGTTAGAGTATATCTGCTCCACAGCCAGAAATTGTGTTTGGATGGCTTTGCCGCAATCCGCTCGAGGTGCGTATGGATACATATGTTGAATCTCTTTGGCGGCAACACATATATAAGCACAGCTCCGACAAATTTCCCCAAAGAGCACTCCACTCTGAAGGTGGCGAAAGTGATCCCATGGCAGTGTGGCAGTCGATCCGTCGACTCTTGTGACAGTCACTACAGTTTGATCCTCTTGGCGAAACTTATCCAATCTCCGAAAGGGAAATCGTAGCTTTCCTCGTGTTTGTTTCTGTGTTGTTGCTCTTTGGGTGCAAAAGTGATTCAATCTTGAGGCGAAAGCGAGCCCCCTGCCGTAACATCCCTCTTGCCCGCTTTGTAGTGATCAAGCCTACATGCTTCAGACACAATATTTCCAGCAGTGACAGATTCCCTTTCAAACCATCAGTTGGAAAGTCAACAGTATTCTTAAGCAAATGTAAGGTTGCCCTCAGAGTGGGCAGGCACTGTTGTGGAGGCAAGCACAGGTTTAACGCAAAGCATCAGGGGATCCAAGTAGTCACTCCGCAAAAGAAGGATCGAGATAGGTGGAGCTGCAACATGCCGTTCAAAAAAACTTCTTGGGGGCCTGTAGACCAAATCTGGAACGCCAAAAGGTCAAGCCAATTCGTTCTGGGGCCTTTGATTTTCCCTCCCAAAACAACCAACACAAGGAACCCCCTTTGTCAGCTTAAGCCCTGTCGCCTCGTTCAGCTGGCTGTCCAACGCCGCAGGGAGCCTTGAGGCCACATCTACCTGAAAGCGCGCTGGGGGTTCAACCCCTGCGAGCAAAAGTGTATGTGTTGTGGGGCGGGGGGGGGGGACAAAATTGTGGTTTCCTTTCGGTTCTCCTTGAAGCCAACGTGAAAAAGGGTACCCGTGGTGAATGTGCATTCACGTCATCCCCTATCCGCTATGTGCACGTGGACCTGTACACATGCACCATGAATCAAACCAAAGGGTGGCTTTTCCGCCATTCGAAGGGAGGGGATTTGCAACCGCTTCTGTGATACCGGTGGAAGGCTTTTCAGATGAGCAAGTGTGTGCTAGAGGAGGTGTGTGGGCACAATCAGAAGTAGAACCGACCGTCAGTCCCAAAACCATAAACATGATGCTTCCGTACCAATTAGGCTTAAGCCAGACCTCTCGGCACCTTGTGTCGTAGATGGTACACGGCAACTTCCCACTCGACATAATTTGCTGATCGAATGCCCTGCCGATTGCCTGTGGTGGCCTTTCGGCATACGGATGCCACTAGTTCTGTTCAAGTCTTCTAAATGGAGACGCTCACTTCCATTACTGATCAGCCATGGCATATCGAAGTATGGACGACCCCATGGTTGGCCTATGTGCAAACAAACACATATTGGCGTGACTTTTAATAAGGGGCCCTTTTTGTGGACACCATTTAGGTGGGGATTTGTGTCCACTCGTTCAAAGCTATGGCCATATTATACATAGACTATAGATCAGTGGCTCACGTGAGGCCGAGCCGCGAACTCTTGGCGCAGCTTCACCCTTTCAACGCTGGGCAAGGACTTCAGATCGATCCTAAGCTGCAGTCTGGGTTCGCCATAAAAAAAAAAAAAAAAAAAAAAAAAAAAAAAAATCGGGAGGGGGCACCCGCTTTCGTCTTAGGCAGGTTTCTGTACAGGGGGTTTGCTTTGATGTTGTTTGTGCATGATGTATTGTATTCTATTGCGATCATTCCCCATTGTATCAATATACATATATACATTGTGTATCCAGGTGGCGCTTGCAAACCCCCTAAACTTCCGGTTTCCTGATTTTATCGCTGCTCATCTGCAATGCCAGTGATTTTGGTAGACAAGAGAGCCATGTTCAGCCCACCGCACAGAGCTCCCTTACCCAACCTGACGGATAGATGTCTTGTGCGTAAGTGCATCCTGAGCGGGAATACCTTTTGTGTTGGACTGGTCCAAAACGGGACATACAGGGAATTTTGACCCAACCAACCAACCAACCAAAGCAACAAACCAACCGACCCACTGACCACTGACCGACCAAGCGACCCACCGACCGACCAACCAAGCAACCAATGCGCGGATTGGCTCATGGACTGGAGGGAAGGATCTGATCAGCCTGAGTCTTCCGAATTCGTCAATCACAATTGAATCATATGATATATAGCAGAATTACAAGCATGTGTTGTTCTGCCACATAGCATTGAACAACTCCCGCGGAACTTCAGAGTTCTGGGCTCTAAGTTGGGCCATTGCATGTGAGGAAGTGTGAACATAGTTCTGCCAACTGCATCCATAAATGTGGAATTCCTTGCAATGCTCTTGCACCTTGTTGCGCTCTGCTCCTGAAATCACCAACCCTCATGATAGCGCGCGTTCATGTTTACAGCTTAAACTCACCCATGTGTGCACCCAGATCTTTGATGTCGCCTACTTTGCGAATGGCCGGAATCCAGTTGATGGTCAATCAGCCACAGGTGAGTTGGGCAATCCTGGTTGGTAATATGTTTATTGGGCGACCTATTTGTTGGTAACTATGGTGACTCTAAAAGTAGACCCTGTACATAGTGACAGCCAACTCTAAACTTTGGATTCACACCACCGAAAGGGATCAATCCACAAGCCCGGTCAGCCTTACCAGGCGCAACGTATCGCAAATCGCCGAACCTGAAACTTGTTCCAACAGAATGCCGAAACCTCATGGAATCGCTTTGTTTGCAGACGGAGCTTGGCACAAACTAAACTTGCTCAGACCTTGGGCGCCAAAAGTAGGGGGCACGCGCAATTGGTGCCCTTGTGGCATTCTTGTGAGAAACATCATCACTGTGGGTTGAACTGGACACCCCAGACTGTCCTCACAAGACGTCCCCCTAACTTAAGGGGAAGGGTTGGAGAGGACCCGCATGGGGAAGATGGACATCTCCAGGGTTGCCCAATTGAGATGTACGCAATCAAATCTCTTCCGCAAGTTCTCGCGCTCCATGGCATACTTGCCCCAGAGTCCTGGAGTCGAATCGATGGAACCCTGAGGCAGTTGGCTGACCCCAACAATGGCGCTTGCGTTGACGGTGCGGACCCCCTTCATGAGCGAACAAAAACGAGGGGGGTCTGGTTTTGACATGTGATTGAAAGTTTGTCTCATTGTGAGAGTATCCGGTGTCCGGGTGCTTTAGCGAAACCCCATGGAAAGCACCTATTTTGGGGAAGGCATAAAGCAGCCATAAAACAAGCACGAAACACCAAGGCAAGCGATGGCCTAACTGCCTTTGGTTTAAGGTCCAAACACCCACAAACTCATTGTCAATACTCACAGCTCTGGCTGACAGGCCCACACTTTGGCGATGAGAATTATTGGACCCCCAAAAAAGTCCCACAGCCAGCGCAGCTGGTGTTGGGCGCAGCCTTTGAAAGAGGGGGGCGCTCGCCCTGCCTTTCCCTCCCCGGTCCTGCATGCTGCACACGCCACGCTGCATGCAACGCGAAGCCTGCGGCCGTGCAGTGCGAGAGCTGCCCCGACTCAAACCACCAAGTCTTTGCCCAAACAACTAAATCCCCGCTTTAAGGCAGACCCGTCGCGTCAAGATGAATATCATCATCCATGCTCAAACCAACCTTCTGTGTTTTCCCCTTTTAACGATGGCTGGGCCCTGGTTGTGCCAACTGATTTAGCCGAACCCTGTGTTCGCTTGCCCCGAAATCTGGGGTTGTCCGGCTTCATGTCCAAAGGCTTCCTGGGAAGTGGTTGGGAACCATGTGCTCCATGGCGAATCCCTCTGGAGAGACTGGCGAGAAGGCGCAGAGGCAAACTACATGGCTGCATGGGTCTCTTTCTCTCATTGGGAAGCAAGGCAAGTCGGTTGTTGCATCAAGGATAGTAGAAAACTCAACTTACACTGGTGGCCACTCATTTCCGTGTTAGGGGTCGAACAACGCACACTTAGACACTCAGAAATGAGGATTCTTCCAGGCATGATATTGGAATGCTGTCCGCCGGCATTCATCAAGAATGATGGCAACAATCGCCAGCCGGACTGAACACCTCTATGCGCATTCATCATGCGCAGCCAGTTTGAACCCTTCTCAAACGACTACAAGCAGTTCAATCCCAGTCCTTTGTATGTGAGCGGAGATCGTTGGTCACGCCCGCCAAGCGAGGCTCCTCAAAGCATCAGAGAGCATGATACTGCATGTCAAGAGTGGCCTCACATGGCTCTGTTTCCGCGTGCCTGTTTCCGGTCTCTTTGACCCTTTATGATTTGCCTGCTTTTGGCCGGCCGGCCGCATACTCAATGGCGACAGAGCTGTTGAGCAGTCTCAAGTCAGGCGCAATTTGCCGCTCTGCGGCTCAGATTGGCGCGGAATTTCAAAATTATGGTTGGAGCAACTTCTCATCACCCATCTAAACGACAGGAAAAGCAAGTCGGTCAAAAACCGAGGCGGACTCCTACCCATCCTCAGCCTGACAAACTTGGGAACCCAAACGCCGTCCCTGGTCGCCCAAAGAAAACAAACACAACAATCAAGCAAAAGGAAACTGGGGGACGACTTGTGTGGGGCTCCAAACATCTCGGAACGTCTCGCAACACGCTGTCAGGCGTGCGAGGAAGTCTCGCTGGCTACCCAGCAAACCAAATTGACGACCCCTCAAAAAGAGTTGTCTCTTTTGGCTTTTCCTTGGCTACTGGGCTGCAGAGGCAACATTTGCATCCTGCAGAACCATCAGTGGATAATTGTACTTTTCCAATAGTTGATGCGTGCGATGTGTGTTTTCTCTCTGTGTCCTGCTTTGGTCGACGTTCGGCCCAATTCCAACCCCTCCCCCCAGATTTGGCCCGGATGCCCGCAACCCATGTCACACGAGTTAAACGCCTTGTCTTCCGTCTGCGGTGTTTTGAGTAGTCGATTTTAGAGCATCTGAGCCATGAGCAATGAGTGTTCGCAGCCCCGCTCCGCGCATATCTGCCAGGTCAAACTCACTCTCTGCAAAAGAGCTGCCTCTTTTGGGGGTTTGAGGCAAACAGTTGAGTTATCCCCCTGGCCAATTCTCAAACATCCCGAATCCAACGTTTTTACCCCTGAACCAAATGAGAAGTGAGCCAGCACTCATCAGGGTGGCCTTTTTTCACGATGTACCTTCTTGAAAGCATTATCCCCCAAACAGAGTCCGATTCTACTGATGGTGGGCCATCTGGACTTTGAGAACACCTTTTGGACAATGCCCCCCCACCTTTTGGACCATCCCCACCAACACCCCCCCAATTCCCCACCACCCCCCCAAAACACAAACCCCAATAAAAAAAAAAAAAAAGAGAATTCCCCACTTTTACGAGAGCTCCAAAAACTCCTCATGGCCGAGTCCCAAGGCACAAGGCTCCCATCGGCCCGGTCCTGAGACCATGGCCAGCTTCAGCACCTCCGACTCCTCGGGGCTTGCGGCCACCACTCGCCAGGGCGGCCCGTCCGCCTCCGAAGGTGAGTAAGTCGGCTGAGGGGAGGGCTGGTTCAAATTCATGACTCAAGGCTTCCAAAATACCATGGGTTTTGAATGATTTGAATACCATCTACATGGGTTTTGATTGTGGCTCAATTGGTTGGGTTGAAAGGGAAACCAGCAGTAAACCAGGGAAACCAACCATTTGTTGAGGGGTCCCCTATTTTAGGACACGCGGCCATGTGTGAAACTAGGTGCCCTTTGGACACACAAACAACACAATATGCACCCCACACGAACAACTAACACAACACCAACACGCATAATAAACAAATAATTGGCCCAGCCAATATGCAAATGCAGCTGCAAAAGCTGACCAATAGACATATAAATGCCAACAAATATACAACTAATACACACAAGCAAGCGACACACACACCGCAAAAAAGGAACCGCTAGGAACTCAGTCTCCCTTTCCATGCAGAGCTGGTCAGTGGGAATACTTTCCCGTGGCATCACCGAAGAATTCCCACCCTTGCCAAGAAAACGTGAGATGAAACCCGGGGGTCAAAATCAGGAGAGCAGAGCAAGAAAGATGCTGTTTTGGAAACAAAAGCATCACTTCCAAGCAAAACAGAACGTGTTTTTGTGTTTGTTAAACGTAACACGAGTAATAACAACGTTAAGAACTACACCAACAAAATCAAAGTGTTTGTCCAACAATGTCCAGCAAAAGCATACATAAGGAGGAAACCATTGCCTAATGCGTGGAGGAACTTCCGCCATATTCACACAAACAAGCAATCCTGTTTGCGAGTTCGTGAAGGATTTTCTGCCGGGGTGTCTCCTTGTTTGGTGTATCCAACGCTTTTTCGGTCAGTGGATTGCTCTGTCTTGCTGTACCAACCATTTTGCAGGTGGTTCCAATTTCAACTCATGGCTCTCAATATAGGGGCTCCAACAATCTCTGGTCGCGTTCCTTGAGCTTCCATTAAAAGCCAAGCCTGACATTCGGGGGGTCCTTGTTTGGACGATTTTCCTTTTGAAGGGATCCCCGAAAGTCAGGTTCCATGTTTATTGGTGGGAGGGTCTGTTTTGGCTCCAACTTTGCCGATCTCCCCTGCACACAATGGGGTGGCTTTCCAAATGAACCTGGTTGTTGGCAGAGTATCCCCAACAAGCCGACGCCGCCATGGAACCTGACGTTCGGGGGGCCTGATTTCAACGATTTTCCTAGGGCCCAGGGATGCCCAAATGTTAGGTCCTGTTCCTTGAGTTTCCTATCCTCCACTTTTTCTGGCCATGGTCCGCCGCCGCGGACGCGTGTTGTCTGACGCCGAGGCGCGTCCATGGTCTCCCAGTAGCTGGGGGGCGCCAGACCCATGGCGGCACCCAGCCAGGTGGGGCGCGGCTCCCCGCAGCGGCGGCAAATCTCCTTGGAGAAACTCGGCCTTTTGTGTTTGTGTGTGTGTGTGTGTTTGTGTGTGTGTGTTTGTGTGTGTGTGTGTGTTTGTGTGTGTGTGTGTTTGTGCGTGTGTGTGTGTGTTTGTGTGTGTTTGTGTGTGTGTGTGTGTGTGTGTGTGTGTGTGTGTGTGTGTGTGTGTGTGTGTGTGTGTGTGTGTGTGTGTGTGTGTGTGTGTGTGTGTGTGTGTGTGTGTGTGTGTGTGTGTGTGTGTGTGTGTGTGTGTGTGTGTGTGTGTGTGTGTGTGTGTGTGTGTGTGTGTGTGTGTGTGTGTGTGTGTGTGTGTGTGTGTGTGTGTGTGTGTGTGTGTGTGTGTGTGTGTGTGTGTGTGTGTGTGTGTGTGTGTGTGTGTGTGTGTGTGTGTGTGTGTTTTTGTGTGTGTGTTTTTGTGTGTGTGTGTGTGTGTGTGTTTGTGTGTGTGTGTTTGTGTGTGTGTTTTTCTGTGTGTTTGTGTGTGTTTGTGCGTTTGTTTGTGTGTGTGTGTTTGTGTGTGTGTTTTGTGTTTGTGTTTGTGTGTGTGTTTTGTGTGTGTGTTTGTGTTTGTGTTTGT
>CAUJNA010000025.1:521009-528509 GCA_963377175.1 Effrenium voratum | reverse complement strand
CCACTAAAATGGTCGCGCCAAAAAGTATGAAGGCCAAAACCTCAGTCTTTCGTTGGATTTGATTGCGTTTGTTTGCTGTTGTTGTGTGGTGAAAATCATCTATCTTTCCTTTTGGACAGACCGAACCCTTCCAAGTCCCAAGGGGGGGACATTTAACATTTTGGTTTTGAGGGGTGATATGAACTGTTCGCCTGTCTGACTCTCCCAGTCCAGCTCTTCAGTCCATGGACCCCTTCCCTCTCGACACAAGACTTTGAGACATGGAGTTGATTTTAGACAAGTGCCCTGCATCCCTTGGCCTAAGGGCCCAGGCACAAGACATTGCCCCAGTCGCGATTTGGGTGGGGGGGGCCTTGTTTAAGGCCCATGACGACCCATTTTCCCTTTAACAGCTGCAATGTTTCTGGTTGCTTCCCTTGAAACGATCGCCACTTTTGCAGGACACGGAGGAAACCCTGAATCATTCATCCCCGAAAGTTGAAAACGCCCAGAGCCACCTAGGCCCTGCTGAAACCCTACCCGGTCGCACAGCCCAAGCGAGGCGCGTTGCGCGCAAACTGGTGGTCCTGGCCTCAGAAAACGGGTTTAACTAAAATCGGAGTTGGTGTATATCTTATTATGCTGAGGCAAGAGCTACTGGCATAGAGCATAGCAAACACAACTTGAAGCTCGGCTTGCAATGTGGGCTTGCAATGTACTTCCATAGGAGTCATGTGATATTTGTGTGGTGCCGTCGACACAAATACGTGTTCTATCTATAAGGAATGTCCCTGGTCCCTGGCCCCACGCTATTCCATGTCACATCGTTGCCTCCAATTTGCCCAACAGGTCCAGAGATCAGATTGAGTATCCTGGATTCTATGCTACCTGAAAAGCACAAGGCTGTGTCAAAACCAAGCACCAGGACAGTGTCCAAGAGTGTCTAGCCTTGAGGAAGCACATCCTTCTGTTCCTGGCCTTTTGCCTGGCTTCACGGTTGAGAACCGATCCACGGGGTGATATCAATATCCACTTGCCGCTAGAAGCTAGAAGCTAGAAGCGACAGTGCAAGGCTTGCCGTCATTCTTGCAACCCCTAGGGCTGTTGCTATGGTACCCGCCAACAAATTTGAGGCTTGAAAGCGATTCCTCTGGTGTAACAAACAGTCACAACTGTCCACAACCATACTGCCAACCCGTTGAAGGAAACCTGTGGTCTGCCTATTTGCAAAGACCTAAGCAGGGCTGTGACCATTGAAAGGGCCCATGCCGACAGGTCGACTCGTGTTGGACACCTATGGCAAGTAATCCTGGAAGGTACTCGCTGCTGGCTTCATATCCGTTGTTTCAATAAGCTGGCCCTCTTCGAGACAGCCTTAGACTACAAAAAACGACCTCAGTTGGGTTCCAAAAGGGGCCCCCTCCCCTTTACTTTACATGAACCAACTTGTCCAACTCCTTGTGACACATCATCATGCAGATTGTCAAGCGGGTCAAAGGAGGGCCCCCCAATTTTGACCACCCCAATTCTCTTGGTGAGGCCCAGCGATCCGGCAAGAAAGACAGGCCACCACTCCCTTTCCATGCCCCCTGTTTGCCTGGGCCTTCCATAGGATCGCTACCCCTAACAAATTCACAGGTTTACGGGTCACAGAAACTTCCGAATCTCTTCCCTTGCCCCATGGGGGGATAGCGCCGCAGTTTCTTGGTTCTTTCAACGAAATCCGGTACCCTCCATCCCACCAAGACAGCACCTCACATCTGGCCCCCTGCAACAGGCACCAATCTTCCGTGCCCTCCCACTGTGCACAACTCTTGGCTGGAATTAGGAGCCCCGCAGAAAAAAAGAGGCACTATTATTTTTGCATGGTTCGTGGAAAAACCATGGGGACCCCCAAAAAAATCCCCCCAAAAAAACACCAGAGGGGGCGCAATTTTTGGGGAACTGAGCTCGCCGCATTTCGGGCACTTCCAGTCGTCCGGGAAGTCCACCGTCTTCGAGAGCTCCACGCGCTTGGAAGCGCCGCAGCGATGGCAGTGGCTGTTTCTGGCGAACCTCGAACCGAGCAGATGCTAAGAGTGGCGAAAGTCTTGGCTTCTGGGTTAACTTTTTCAGCATGGGAGTTTGATACCACTTACATAAAATAGTATGTGCTTCTTCAACAGCCTACATTGGCTGTGTGTATAAGCATTCATACCCCGAAAACCCCTTGCCTTCCTTGAAATGGCGTCCTCTGGGATTGACAACTGCCCTCATAGTTGCACAAAACAAACCCACATTTGGCAGAGTTTCTCAGGGTCTCAGGGCCCTTGACCCCAACGCCCGGAGTTCTCGCCGTCTGGGCGCCGGACACCAACTCCCCGCAGGTGCACGTCCAATCTCCGGGCCGGCCCCCCGAAGGCGCCGCAGCCGCCGACGCCAGCGCCGAAGGCTTGGCCACGCCGCATCTGCGGCAGGAGCCTTCGGTTCTGACAAAATCAGGCGGAGGGGCTGACCTGGGATGTCCCTTTAGGAGAACCCTGCCAAGTCCGAATAGCTTGGGAACTACTTGGATCCCTGACCTGGGACTGGCTATTGTTGTATCTATTATACAAATTATACAAATTATACAAATTATACAAATATACACAGTGTGTATTATATAACTCTCTATATATATACATATATATATATATATATATGTATATACATGCAATATATGTATATGTGGTATGTGTATAGTGTCTACATATATGCATATATATATATATATATATTAGCAATCCGCAACAGACCGGCTCTTGAAGGCGTCACCTTGCTACTTGGTGTCAGGCAGTTTGCTAACACAGCACCAAGAAACACATATTAGGTAGTTGAACAGCAAGCGGGCTTGTATCAGACCTCCAAGGAAATGAACAGATAAATCCAACATTTTGCGCATACCTTCTGCTTGGGCCGCAAGAGGAGACACAAAGAACTTCGCCGGCAACAGCGTGAGTACCTTGTGGGAAGGTATGCCATATGATCCGACAAAACAAAACAAACAACTGCAACCGAGGACCACGAAGTGACAACAAGCCCCTCATTGCAGGGGAAGCAGGGGTAGTGCCACGGGCGCGCCTCGGCTGCCGAAGACCAAATCGCCACAGGCACAGGTCCAATCGCCTGCTGTCATTCGTCAAGGGCCGGCCTTTTGACTGCCTTTTCGGGAAACGCACACACAGAAACACAAACACACACACACACACTCACTCACACACACACGCACATGCTGCTGAAGAGTGGTTTGGAACTCAACAAACGCGCCCTTAGAGGGATCTTCTCTTGGGGCCTTTGGGATGCACCGTTCTTCGTAGCGCACATCTTCCAACCACCCCACGCAAGTTTGGTGGTTTGCTTTCATGGCCCCCTTCTTTTTGGGCGGGGGGGGGGGGGGCTGGGGAAACTCCCAGATCAAAACCTTGGCCTTTCAGCTTTAAGGGCGCATAAGGGCGCTTCATCCTGAGCAGATCTAGGGAAATCATGTTGGCATGTGGTCCCCAAACCATCAAACTTAAGATAACATCAGAGTCTACATTTGAAAACATGCAAGGCCAAACAGTCACAGAAAGGGGGTTGCGCACAAGAATCTCGGATTCTGTTAAATCTGACAGTTTCGTGGTTCGCTGTAATGTCCGGCTTGTTTATGTTATCCTTGTTATCTATGTTATTCCTCCTTTTCTTCTTTCCCCAGATCAGCACCTTAGCCTTTGACAAAGGGTGGTTCATCCCGAGCTCTTCCCAGCTCAAAGGTCAAAGCCTTAGCAATACCAAATTTAGAGTTGGCAAGTCGAAGTCGAACCCAGACCTCAATTTTTCCATTAAGGATGGTTGGCACTGTTCCGGGAAGTGGGGGGGCTATTGAAACAGAACCATTAAAGGTTGAGGGCAACCCTCGCCGAGAAAAGCTCCAATAACTCCAAATCCAGCAAGGCGCGGGTCACTGTCCATCCTTCCAGATGGATAGCCCTCGCCCCAGTTTTCACGAATCTGGAATTTCCGCTGCATCATGCATGCGGGAGCAAAGCACAAGCCAGCCGGCAAACCAACCGACCAAAATACTTCGGGATTATCTTGCACCAAAATGGAGACCGCGACTTGTCACATGGGCCGCGGGAAACCAAAGGGTCGAGCGGAACTCTGACTCAGCACGCGGATGTGACTCAAAACCAGTTGTGACCAGTCGCGCTGCATGGTCGAAAAAGGACTCTGCATGTGCAAAAGCTCGTGTCTCAAAACTTTTGGCGAGGCTTAAAATGGAAATCCCAGACCACAAACCATGTGGAGGGCTGCAGCTAGTATTCTGATATTATTTGATTTTAGAATCCGCAGAGAAGGTTCCTCCAAAGGCAAGAGCAAAAACCTGGCCACGGGCTCACAGAAACCTCGCTGCCAGTCACTGTCGGCCTGAAGCAGGCGGGACTGCTGAAGCACACGGGTGTGTTGGCTTGGCCGTGCCGCACTTCCAGCAATTGGCCTGGGAGGCAAGCATCAGAATTTTCAAGGGTTGCGTGTTCCATGTTGCTGGGCGCGCCATGCGCTACGTTTGGAAGGCGTGAAAGGAACACCAAAAGAACACCAACCCTTCAAAACGGCCTCCAATGTTGAGAGAGACCATGTGTACACAGAATTACATATGTATATATATATATATATGTATATTCTGTGTTTACATATATATATATATATATATGTACACATATGTGTATACATGTATATATGCAATACACACACGTTGGCAGTTGTTGCGTGGTTCGACAAAGAAACATCAAGAGGACTAGCCCGCGAGCTCAAGGCAGACAAAGCTTGGCTTCACAACTGACTGGATGACCAACTCCAATAGCTACGCTGTCCTGGTGCAGAACAACATCCCACACGCATCTCATCCCCACCCGAAACTGGCAAAACCATAGGGTTAAGCGCCCCGCATGTGATATGTCGATGCTATCCACATTTCGGGTGAAGGTATGAGAAAGGAAGGTAGGCACCCTCCTTCCATAGGTTGCTAGATGCGTCACCATATTTGACACGCCAGGGATGACACTTACATTCCAAACAAACAACACATTCATACTATTTCCCCCCCACACACACACACACACACACACACACACACACACACACACACACACACACACACACACACACACACACACACACACAACAAGCATTGGGGCCATTGGCCATTGGCTGCACGCCAACCAAAAACATGTTTTGTTGTGTTGTTCACGCTGCGCCTTGCTGGCAAAGACCAGGCCCTTGCAGCCAGGGCAGGTCCAATCTCCTGGCGGCCAGCGGCTTCCTCTGCTTTGTACTCCCATGCAAGCCAAATACTTGGTTGCTGCAACGACCCCCCTGCAAACAGTTTTTTGGATAACACCTTTATTTCCCAAAAAGTTAAAGTCTAAAGATCCAACCCAATAGCAGTCAAGAATAGCACATCCTCTTGCTCCCAGCCCCTACAGATTTGAGATTCATGAGGGCAGGTGCACATGGACAAGTTGTTAAACCCACATGTGTAGGATCGGTATACACAAACAAATCAAAACACAGAGCAAAACACAACTTTGTACAAACATGTGGTATCGGACTAAGCCGCTCTGGCGGGTGCAAAGCTGTATAAATAGCATCGAAGGCATAGGCTCACAACTTGGAATGGCTATACGGAAAGAACCCCTCCTTTTTGCAAATCTCAAAAGGCCACCCTCTCAGAACGGTACAGCTAAGCCACGCAAAACAACTCTGGAAAGTCCCAAACAAACCCTTCCTCCGAAACCCCCCCCTCCCTCTAAGAACTTCTAGGACCTTGCTTGAGCTGGCCTACAGCAGCGGAGCTAGAAGCCCCAGTAGCAGCGGAGCTGGGAATCCCTGTAGCAGCGGAGCTGGAAGTCCCTGTTGGCCGACTGGTGCCGCATTTTCGGCAGGTGTCCTGGGCACGGCGTCGTTCCGTCGTTTATCTCGAATTCTGGGCACCGCATCTCGGACGCGACGCAATGATACGTGCAAAGAAATATAACATGTTACGCATGCGGCTCTGTGTTGTGTGATTTGTGCTGCGTTGTGCGTGCGTTCTGTGTGTGGTTTCTCTGTGTGTGTGTGTTGTTTGAGCTGTGTGTGTGTGTTGTGTGGTGCGGTGCGGTGTTACGTTGTGTTGTGATGCGTTGCGATGCGTTGCGTTTTGTTGGTTTGCTTCGTTGGTTGTGTGTTTGTTTGGTTGCTTGTTGGATGGCTCGTTGGTTGGTTGGTCGGTTGGTTGGAGTTCGTTGGTTGGATGGTTCGTTGGTTGGTTGGTCGGTTGGTTGGGGTTCGTTGGTTGGATGGTTCGTTGGTTGGTGGGTTGGTTGGTGGGTGGGTCGGTCGGTCGGTCGGTTGTTGGTTGGTTGGTTGGTTGGCTGGCTGGCTGGCTGGCTGGCTGGCTGGCTGCTGGGTTGGTGGGTTGGTGGGTTGGTTGTTGTTTGGTTGCTTGGTTGGCTGGTTGGTGTTGTTTGATTCGTTAGTATTGCTTGGTTGTTATGTTTGCTTGCTTGCTCGATTGATTGCTTGCTTGCTTGCTTGCTTGCTTGCTTGCTTGCTTTGTTGCTTGTTTGTTGCTTTTTGCTTATTTGATTGTTTGGTTGGATGTTTGGATGTGTGTTTGTGCGTTTGTGTGTTTGCGTGTTGTTTGTTTGTTTGTTTGTTTGCTTGCTCGCTTGCTTGCTTGCTTGCTTGCTTGTTTGTTTGTTTGTGTGTGTGTTTTTTGTCTGTTTGTCTGTTTGCTTGCTTGCTTGCTTGCTTGTTTGTGTGTTTGTTTGCGTGCGTTGCGCCTACTTGTGTCTTTTTCCTCTTGCTCTTGCAAACAAGGACCCGAACTCACCCCGCACCATTCTCAGTCATACAATAACAACATTCGCGCAACTCATCAGAACAAGAGAGGAGCTTTTGGTTGCTGAGGTCATCATGAAACATACAATGTGCTCGTGCCTGCCTGTGTTGTTCAATGTTCAGTCGCGTCTGAGCCGCTGCCAAAAACGCCTTATGTGCTAATTAAACTGGAAGATCTTTGGAATCCTACGTTCCAAAGACACCTTTGTTGTTGAGGGTCTTGGTCGTAGAAGGATCCTTCGATTGAAAAGCTATCCTTCCTTTTTGCGATGCTTGCCCTAAACCCACGCCAACGCCCTTATACGAACCCGTTTAGTGGTAGCTCATCTGCGAAAGGCACTGTCTATGGTCTACAAGAAGAAACATGTTAGCCTTTCTGTCACATGCACCCTGCCCACTGGCCCGGGCGTAACTCTCACCACAGGCGCAGCGAGGCAGCTGGCTTTCTGCTTTCCGCTGCTTTCCCGGATGAGTTGTGCTGCTCACTTGTCCAAACAACCCGGAAGCAAACAGCAAGCCTTTTGCGATGACCAAACATGAGCGAGTAGGAGGGGTTCAAGCTCGTGTCCCCTGAACTACCAAAAGCCAAGCCCGCAGCATACGAGGCTGCACCTCTGGCAGTGCAGCCCGCGACTTCATTTC
>CAUJNA010000025.1:488509-516009 GCA_963377175.1 Effrenium voratum | reverse complement strand
CATCCTGATTAGAGACCCCACCATCCCTGCCAACTTGGGAAAGAGCTGGTTTCTAAGCCCAAACAGCCTTAAGAAACTCTTTCCCTGGTCATCTATTGATCACTGTGAGATCCGCACCCCCCCCGCCACCACCCCCCTCCCCCCAAAACTCTCAGGTCTCAGCCGGCCAGGCGCTGGCGAGTCGCCTGGCCACCGGCGTGAGCTGCGCGTCCTTGGCCAGCTCCCAGCCTCTGGATGGACGTGAGGAGCCCGCGTGCGCCACCACGAAATGAAGCTTCAGGGTCAGAGGTGTCCTTTTTGGGAAAATAGATGGCCCTGGTTGGAACCACCAGGTAAACCAGGGCCATCTATTTTCAACCAAATCAACCAAAAAGGACACCTATGCCCCTGGTTTGTTGCGGTATTTTTCAGGGGAATCATATCATAGGGCTTCTTGAAGTTTCTTGGGTGGGGCAGCACTTCGTCCATCCACAGTAGGAGACCATGACCTATGGCTCCTGGTTTGGTGCTTGAGGGCTTTTCCATTTATCTTTTACAAGAACCAGACTTCAAATCTCCACCAGTCCAAGCCACCAGTGACCTCATCCAGCTACCTCCTCCCGCCCTTCGAACGAAACGGGCACCCCACGGAAGAGGTCGTTGAAGCAGAGGTCCACCAAGCGCTCCAAAGGCGCCTCCTGGGCGGCAAGAGGCGTGGCCCAGGCCTTGCCTAAGCAGTCACCACTTGGCGCCTCGGCTACCTCGGCTATCCGTATGGCCTTTCTGACCTTCATATCTGGTTGCAACCGATGGATCCGAAAGGGAACTCGAAGCTTGAGTGGGGCACATGTTCGCGTATACGCCTGCATGAAATGCCCATGCAATCATCGCTTGGCTTGGGAGACTGGGTCACTGCTCCCACTCACTGGGCGGCACCGCCCTCCTGGCCACTTTCAGCAAGGGAGCCTGGCCGCACTGTCAAACCCCCAAGTTGTCAACTTAGAAGTCGGTTGCCCACATCAGTACCGCAGATGGACAAGAAAGGAGCACTAGTCAATGTGACATCAACGAATGAAACTTACATACCTATTGAAGTGCTATTTTGCCATCACCAGACCGTCACCAATCGGAAAGCACACACACTGTACCTATTGAAGGGTTGCAACTTCTCCGCCACGGGCGGCAGAAGCTTCCGGCAAAAAAAGACTTGCCGTCGAGTCCCAAGGCTCTGAAATGAATCTCGTCACCCACATTCGCAGTATGAATGGGCACTGGTTTGTTCACCTGCCACCTGCATTGGTAGAAACCGCTCCGGGATCGGAAAGACATCTTGAAGCTATCCTCTGTGTCCACTGCTAGAACATGAGTTGTGGATGTTTTTTGTTCTCTGAATGCTGCCCCAAAAACAAAGATAAAAGCAAACAGCATGCCTCACGTCCCCGTCTTGGGTAATTAGTTGGAACGTGGTTCTTAATCAACGAGCCGAGATAACGAACTTCACTCAAACAAAGTGCCTGTTTGCTGTGAAAAGCCTTCTTGCTGTGAAAAGCGTGAATGAACACATCAGAACAAAATCATCCAGAAAGGTCGTCGAGTCATGCGCCGTATGATCGCCGGAACTGCATATTTTTGCGTGGCTTCTTCCGGCATGCAATCTGAACTTGACTTGCCTACCGCACTGTCTTAGCGCGCCAAGCCACTTACAGATCTTCTGACGCTTGTCTCAGATCTCTCCCTTCGACCAGCACTTCGACAAAGTAACAAATGACGAAAGCAACGCCACGCGCGTCAAGCGCTTCTCAGCTGGCCATGGGGTTGGAACCAAAGAGGCCTTAAAACCCTCCAGAGGCCGCCTGCTTTCAGCAGGTCCGGCCAAACCCTGCTCGGGCCTGACGCCGGCTTCGCCGGCACCCGAAATGCCCTACTTGGCCCAAGGGTGTCAAAACTATGCTGAGACTCCATGCTTGAGGAGAAAACACTCGTAAAGAAAACTGTTGCCTCTTGTAATCTAATCATTTCAGACGCACTCCCTTCAACTTTGGACGGGCTCCTCCATCCGCGCCGCGAATCTACAGCTCGACACTTTCATGAAGGCAGCTGGCGGAATCCTGTGGGCTGCATCGTAGCGCTCTTTTGAGGAGCTCCCAGGTCACTCATGTCTGGTCTGCATCAATTCATGGATGGGCCTTCAATTCAGCCCAAAGGGGTGATGTTGAACCCCCCCCACCAAAGGAAGAGACACCGGAATTCGGTAGAGAAGCCCGCAGGGTGCTGGAATTGCTTTCCTGCACCTAGGATCATAGTGGCTCTTAATTTTGAGCCACATACGTGCCACTTCTTGGGCCATCTGCAAAGTGGCATGATTAGGCACCGTTTGCTGCTGAATGCCCACTGGCTTCATCAGTAATGAGAAGTGAGCGCCAGCCTTGAGGTGGTTCAAATGCACGCAAAATCCATGCAACGCTGGGACGTCGGGGCAAAGACTGACAGATCAACTCGTTCTGGTTCTCCCAAAAGAACGTAAATCCCAAGTAGACTTCACAAGGAAACATAAGGTATATACAAATTCCAGTGTACACATACATATACACGTACTATCATGATGAATGCATGTATAGCCACGTGGCTAGGCACGCCGTCTAAACCCCCGATTGGATGTACTTACTTTCAATGCCATCCGGTTCCGCTGGTGCGAAAACTCGATCAATCGGGGCATGTGTGGCTTCTGATCGGGCCCCCAAAATGGAGCTTGAGGGCTCTGGAGTGTGCCTCGGGGTCGGACCTCACAGGAGCACAGAGTCTGGGGATGTTCCTTTCATTGAAAGCTCATAGGAAGAACCTCAAAAACAAACACCCATTTGGACAGGTCTTTGAGTTCTCGCAGCAGCTGTCGACAGCAGTCACACTTTGGCCACGAAATGATCCAAACAAAGAGCCCAAACAAAGTCGTCAGCTTTGCTCGGCCTGCATCTGTTCCTCTTTTTGTTACCTGTCTCTCTCTCTTTCTAACTATTCTCTGCATGTTCCTTGGATTTCTTTCCTGTTCACTTGCTGGCGTTCGTTCGTCGCTTTCTTTTTGCAGCTCTTGCCCTCCTTCCTTCCTTCTTCCCTCCCTCCCGCACCTGGCTGTCGACTATCGAAAGAGTCCTCGGCACTCCCAACCGACCAGCTGGATATGCGGTCTTTCGTACTCTTAGGGTTGCTCAAAAGCCCCCTTCAAAGTAAGCATGCAAAGTGGGTCACGATTTGTGATCTTGGAGCGAAGGTGTCTGCGGAAGCCAGAAGGACTGGTGCCATGTTCCAAGGTGAACATACCCACATACTTATTGAGGATTGAATATTGGCACAAATCCTGAAGGGCTCATGAGAGAAGAGGCAAACTAATCACTCACTGGTTTACCTTGCGATAAGAGCGAACCTTGTCTGTCGCCCCCCACGAAATCAAATCCTTGAACAACAAAGGAGTTTGTTTTTGGTCAACCCCTTTCAAAAACAGTAGTCTCCCAGGATCCTGCCCGTTTGAGGGAGAAATATTTTGGAGCTTGGCGAACCCATTTCACAACTTGGTTTAATTGATGCCCGGTGAAACTCTTTTTGTCGGGGGATGCCCTGGATGCATAGGGCTGTCTTTTTTGAGAAAACCTTGCCTTTTTTGGGGTCACGGAAGCCATTGTCTCGTTTGGGTGACCATTCAGACGCGGAAATCTGTTGCACCACTCCTTTCCAGAAGTCTGGGTTTGATTTTGAAATTAGACCCCGTTTGGAAGCATCGTGCCCACGTGGTATGTCCGCCAACCATTTTTGAGGGGTCCCATATGTCCAAGTCCGCGCGAAATGCAAGCCCCAAAAAATATAAACCCATATTAGGGTTGATCATAAGGTCCTTTGCATGAGACGACCATTGGGGAAAACCACGGAAAAGGATGATATTTCAACCACTAAAATGCAAAAGTTACCCATGATCCTTTCCCGCCGAACGGACTATTGACGAACCCCAAAGGCAAATGCCTTCAATCTTTTGGCAGTCCCAAAGGTTTGGGGTTCCCCGGTGCATCCCCAGAAGCTCTGGAGCTTGGCGAGCTTGGCGTCAGTGAAGTCCGGCAAAGGTGGCGCGTGACCTGAGGTCGCTGAGTCCGCCATGTATTTGTGTGCCGTTCTAAGTGGATTCCTGAGCTTTCCTATCAGTTTCCTATGGGTTTCCTATCAGTTTCCTATGGGTTTCCTATCAGTTTCCTATGGGTTTCCTATCAGTTTCCTTTGGGCTTCCCGGTTCCCTATGGGCAATAAGGTCCTACTTCTGCCAGCGTATATCCACAAACAGGATGGAGGTGCCCAATCAACATGTCGGCAAGATGATACTCATCAGCCCATGCAAACGCCTGCTCAAATGCGGTCGGTACATAATTGCAGTCAACACCCTCCTGCGCTCGTTTGTCGATGTCAATATACACTGTAACAATCCGTAATACGTAAGGCCCCCTCTGCACAACAAGGAACACCCCACCCTTTCCCAGACCATTGCGCAAAATGCTGAAGCGCTTTAAAGAGTGTTTTATTGAAGATGGGAGTCTGACGACGTCCAGCACTCTGGCTGTTGAGTACTCAAAGCAAACGCATGCATGGTAAGTATACGGGCATAATATCCGACCTTTTGCGTCGTAGTAGGAATGCTGCTGTCGGCTGAAGAGGCACCTAATGCGGACTCTGCACCTAATTTGCATGACTCCCCCCATGCAAAACATATTTTCTCCCAGAATCTAGTCCTTTCCCGCGTCTTGGAACGCCTTCCAGGAGTCAGAAGCGCCTCGCGCCTTTCTGGAGGATACGACTTAGCGACGAGCCGCTGTGGGTTTCCAGGACAAAAAACTCCTCCCCGTCGATCTCGTTGTCGCTATTCAAATCCTTGCGTCCAAAATCAGCCCCGCTGGCCACTGATCTTCCCTTCCCAGTGGTCAAGACACAGTGCCAGTCAATAACCATCACAGGCTGAAGGAAAAACACCTTCCTCTGCTCCGTAGAGATATACAACTGGAAGCACTGGCTGGGGATGGCAAAGCTCCCTTTCAGAAAAGACATGTCAGCCCAAACCTCCTGAACACCCGAGTCCAATCTCAGATCTGGCAAGATATGTGGCTCATTGAGGACGGCGTGTCCATTGACTCAAGCAGCTTTTCTTGGGAACTCCAAAGCGTCTAATTTCAGGAGCGCCAATCGTGGCTCAGAGTCCCCGGTGGACGGTCTGCTTTGTGTTCGTTAGACGCCTTTCTGTTGAAGAAATCCCAACCCCCAACCTCCAAAACCCCAAAACCCCGAGCCCCATTCTTGAGGGGCCAGGTATCAACCGTGTGAACGCCACCTGTCTTGGCCCAGCCGCCAGGAACATGAAGATCTCATTGATCGGACCATCAAAATGAGTTGCCTCCACACCTGGTGCTAGGACGCAACGCGACGCGTGGCGCGCGGTGCTCTGCTCCATTTCAAGGGTGGAGCAAAAACAGCTGACGCATGGGCAACACTTGAAGGAGTTTGCATACGTCCATATGCAACACAAGTACGGTGCAAGGGCGGAAAACTGCATAGATCATAGATCTGTGTCTGGTCGCGTCCCCTCCCAACTTTCAGCTTCCCGAATCGATTGCGCATTTGGCTCATCGGTGAAGGATCACTCCCAGAACTCAAAAGCGGTTTGACATCTCCCACGAATCCCAACTTGCGGGGGTTTACCACCATGATGCATGCGCCAAGTAAGACGGCATCCGGCCAAAAGACTTTGAAAACCTTCGTTTTCGGGCAAGGCCCAGAGTTTCTCGGTTGCGTTGTGTGGCTCATGCCTAGTGGTTGACTCAGCCCGGATTCGACGTAGCACCTGGGACCTGAGACCTGAGGGTCCAAAGAGAGACTCCACACAGGCAAACTCCAAATGCCTTGTATCCAATTTCAAGCCTCGGGCCTGCCATCTGCCTTAGAAACGTTTGGGGTTCGGGGTCCTTATAAAGAAACCATAGGTTCCTGCGGGCCAATCCGAAGTTCACATGAAACCTGTCCAGAAGTTTGGACACTCCCTATAATTAATCAAGGTCCCAAGGCTCCCAGTTGCCTTTATAGCTCGCGGGTAGAAAAAAACCATGAAACGCCAGTTTCCTCTGGGTTGCCTAACCCCCTTTGCCACCCCCCCCCAAACCAATACATGACCATACAGTGCAAAAATTGGAAGCCTCCATGGGGTTTGGTCAACCGGCCCACCAGTCAACCTCGCTCCGGTCACCTCCTTCCGAGGCGCACTTGCGGAACTCCTGGAAGGAGATGGCCCCTGACTCGTCCACGTCGATGGCCTCGAAGGCCTTCTGCAGGGAGCCGTAGAAGACGTCCAGGTCCCGCTTGAGCCTGTGACATGGCGATGAATTCGAATATGGCTGTGGTGGTCAAAATTAATGGGATTGCATTTTGGGGTAGGTGCACCACCCATTCTAGAACCTATTTGAGTGGTTGGATTGGGATGTTCACTGGGGGATAACCGGGGTTTTGACCCATGGCCATATGGAGCGCGATGGTAGTTTTTAATATGGGAACCACCTGAAAAGTGGGTTGGTGGAATTAAAATCCCCACCTAAGTCATGTCCCGAGTTTAAAATTTACGTGGCCACGTGTGAAAGAGCCTGCTCTGCGCGCAAGTCTGGCAGTTTGCTGGTGAAAAAAAAGCCGAGTCAGCCGAGAAATGGAGAAACAGCTGCCAAGAAAAGGTGCACACTTGGAAATCGCAGGAAGCTGGGGGGGGGGGGGGGGCAACTCGCAAGCACGACCGGGAGGATTCCCAGAGAAGCTGATGAACACCCCTGCAAAGAGACTTCCAGTCCCATTGTCCTACCTCACAGGCAGGAGAGGCCAAAAAAGCAAAGACGCCGCCTGGTGAAGTGTAGTTCGCAACGGTTTGTCAATGAGCAAGGCCATTCAAGTTGAGACAAAGGGCCGGTCTCCGCAAACAAAAGCAATAAGCATCAACCAGCATGAATTTTGAGTTCCCTTTGAAAGCTATCCTGTGACGGGGTTCCTGAAAAAACAGACCCATTTGTGCGTGTTCCAATTTATTTGCCACTTGAGTCACACTGACACCCTGGTATCAATCAAACGGGTCTACCCAAACCTTAAGCCGTCCCCTACTCACTGCTATTTGCCTAAGCTTTGATTGTGGCTCACTTGAGACCCTTGACAGGGTTCCGTTTATCTCCCCTTCAAACATCACCCAAGCAGAAACTCACTCAAAATTCAAATCGGCCCATATGGTTCGACCGTGCCCGTTTCCCCCCCCAGTCTGGGAAGGCATCCCCGTTTTGGTTTGATTTGTTTTCCGAAAAATCAGGTCAAAAGAAAGCGACAACTGGCAGAATGTGTCGGGGATTCCCATTGTGGGGTAGGATATGCGTAAAGAACGTTACCAATGAAAAGTACGTTTTTTTTTTTTGAAATCCAAAAAACACACTGTCCGTTTGCCTTTCTCCCCTCCAGTCTGGTAAGGCATCCCCCTTTTTGTTTTGTTGTTTTTCTCCAACAGAAAACCGAAGGGTTCGGGTCCCGGGTCCCAATCGTGAGACACGGCCAAGTGGCTCGTACATGGACTGCTGCAGCTCCCGCCACACGCGCTCCAAGGTCTCGAACTCCTTTCTGGAGATGTCACCGTCGTGGGAGGTGTCCAGATACCGAAACACGCCTGCGACCATAGGTGGCCCTTTGGCAGAATAGCTGGCCCTGGTAGATGGAACAAACCCCATCTAAACCAGGGCCCTCTATTTTTTAAGCAAACCAACCAAAAAGGACACCTATGCCTGCGACATTTGGGACCTTAAAAAGGGATGAAACCAAAAGGGTTGGGTTCCCTACCTTAAGAACCACTTAGGATTTCCAACCAGAAAGGAAATTACAGGAAACCCCAATGTTTCAGGGGTTGCCCATTTTAAGACCCACTTAAGCCTTTTTTCACCGGAAAGGCATCCTGCGTGGCCAGGTTCACAGACTCGACTCGACTTGTGAATTTGGGGACTTGGGCGGGTCATAGATTGCTATGGCTCCTAGAAACTGCAGGACTTGAGGTTGAGGTTTCATGTTGAAAGAGGTGGATTGTCATTTGGCTTCCTTTCAACACCCTCCAAAGGACGGCTTGACATTGCTTGACACAAGGCTAGACACCCTCGGTCTCCAAATTGGCATGTTTGTTCTTCAGGAAAGAGCAAGCCACAAGGGTTCTCACTTTTGATCAAGCCAGGAATATTGTCCCTGAAATATGCAGGGGTATTTTGCTTTATGGCGATTCTGTTTGGGCTGTTGGCATAGCTGCTAAGCGGTTTTCTGAAAGGGCGAGTGCTTCATGGGGCCGAAAAGTCTATGCTGGGTCATGTACCTTAAGGGAACTGCTTGAGTCTATTCAAAGAAACTTGGTTGTTGTTGACCCCCCCCCTGCAAAAAGTTTAACTTTTTGGGGGGGTTTAGTGGAAAACGCCTTGCTTTCCCAAAAAGTTAAAGTCTAAAGATCCGACCCAATAGCAGTCAAAGAAAGGGAAGCTTGCTCTGGAGCTCTGAGGCCCCAGACTGGAGATCGCCTCCACTTGCGCGGAGTCCTCTTCATCCTCCTTGGGGCTCAGCATGCCACGGGCACCTGATCAGTCGCTTCTGTTCCCCTTAAGGGGGTGTCCAACTGGTCCAATGGAAGTGACTGATATCCTATTTGGGAGCGACCCTGGGAAGAGAAGCTGAATGGACTGGCTGTGGTTGCTTGGTCGCTATTCACATGGAAGTCAAGCTTTGGACCTTGGTGCTTTTCAGGTTCGTATACGGGAAAGGAGACCAAACTTAGCAGGGACAATTCCTTGATGGCCTATGGGATTGCTCAGGTGGGCAACGCCACTTGGACTTGCGCTAGCTAGGCTAAACGTTAAGACATTCCTTGCCTTTGGTGGGCAAGGACTTTGTCTTGGAGCATGTGTCACAAACAACCAGGACAGAGTTACGATTGTGAACGTAGAGGTCCCAAAGTATGACATGTTAAATGGTCCCTACATGTGCCATGGTCAAAGTCCGCGTGTTGTGGGCCATGCTTGCGGAATCCTTACAGACTCTCCAATTTCCTGGATCGCTGCGTTGGAACCTGCGGCCACCATTCTCCTTTGGGAGGAATGACCAAGCCGGGACCTGCAACGGTTGGCTTCATGGCAGCAGCCCTTCCTTTATTTTGAGGGAACATTGGGGAGGTTTAGGGCAGGGCTCCCCCCCTTAAACAAAGGAAACTTGGGCCTGGCCAAGGAAACTCGACTCTCATTAACACTGCCCTCTGTGTGGCGTGGTGGGTCCCCCTTCTTTTATTCACCGGAATGGGCCTGCGGACATGGTGAGCAGGTTGCCCTTCTGCCGCGGCCTGGCGTGCGAAAGTTCAGGAAACGCGCTCAGGGCCACTCAACAGCCATTCGGAAACCCAAGGTGGGTTGAATCTACCAGATCATGAAGAAAGGCCAGTTACAATCCCCACCTACGAAACTCGCTTGGCGAAGGTTGACTGCGCCCACCACAGGCACCACAAGGTCAATCCGACTGTTTGCGAGGCCACCTGATGCCGCGGCGAAGAACCTCAGTCGAACCAGGACGGACGCAAGGCAGCCTTGACGCCGAACCAATGGCAGTTCCAGCTGTTGCCCTCACCACGCTCCGGGTTCCTCCTTCACGCAAGGCTCTGATTCTTCGAGAGATCCGTCAAGCTCTTGCAAAGGACACATTACCTGCAGCCCCAAGATTATGGACCGATACCTTCTGAAAATGATCGGCGCCGCTTGCCCGCCCACAGCTCAAAGTCCGCAGCCAAAAGCAAAGGTCCAAGCCTGAGTCTTGTGGCGTAGCAATGGCGGCAAAAGCCGACCTCCGGCGTTCTTCTGTCGAAGAAAGAGTTTGCCCGCGCTGCAATATCAACGTTAAGTCCAACGTTCCCGGCGAGCCACCCAGCTTTCAAACTTGCTCGCTGTGCCGCGCATCCCTGTGCTCCGCGTGCTGCCCTCCATCATCGGGAAGCTGTTCTCTTTGTGCCATATCCATTGGCAGAGACGGCATTCTTCCTCCACATGTCTTCGGACAGGCTACACGACCCCCTGTGTCTTTGCTACCGTCTGAGGCGAAGAAGTGCGCCAATATAGAGCTAGAGAAGGAGCCTGCTCCGCACGAGCTGCGCGACTGGATCATCTCCACTCGGGAGATTGTGAGCAACGCGTTCAGCTATGACTCGCCGTGCGCTATGTCTTGGGTAATGAGCGTTGAGAACGTCAGTACCATAGAGGAGCTTGACGACGAGTGTCTCTACCCTATCCTTGACAACAGGTTCAACGCTGCACTGAGAAAGTGCATTACCTCGAAGCCCATCGTCGCCAAGATTAGCAGGTTAACTGAGGAGGCTCAAGTAAAAAGGGGAACTAGGCTGAAGAGTCGCCAGATCCTCTTCTGCTTGATTGAATACCTGCGCCCCGACGAGGTCGGGAGTCAGTCGATCCGTACGAACGAGCTCCTTCGACTCACCCTCGGTAGAGCCGCTGGATCAGGTGAACCTCAACTCGAGAAATTCTTTGACAAATGGGAAGGGCTCCTGGGAGGCATCACCGCCCCGATCGACCATCACGTTCTCCAGCACGTTTTCTTCGAGCAAGTCCGACACTCACCATGCTTGCTCCTGTTTAATAAATTTATGTCTACGCTTTGTCCGCCTTGGCCACGTCACTTTCAACGACGCACCGCAAACGTGTGGCGCAGCAAGCAGAACGAAAGCTCCCGCGAAAAAGCGGCCTCACTTGTCAAGTGTGCGAACAAGCAGCATCACTGGTTCTGAGCCATGTCACATCAGCAGCCCGCTGGCGGGAGCCTGAGGCTCGGTCCGGCTTCGGCCTGGCTGTCGTGGCCAGTAGGCTCGCCTGTCACAGCTGTCCTGGTCCGGCCACTGGCGGGAGCCTCAGACTTCTGCCTGGCATGGCTGTCAGCTCCTCTGTCATCGGCGGGACGGGTCGGGAATTGCCCAACCAGGCAACAAACGTGTCTTTTTTAGGGGTCCCCCAACAATGGCTGTTACCAACTTTTGAAAGGGTTCCAAACGATACCCTCAAAACACCCACATAACTGAGCCATCCTCAAATCCCCTGCGAAAAGTTTAACGTTAAAACAACGAAAAAGCTAAAACGCCAAGGAACCGGATGGCTGCGAAGAACCCGTATCAGATCCCTTGGGCATTTCAGGGATGTGGCCCATTCAACTCCTACCCAGGCCTCCGGGTCTTGCAGCAGCCCACCTTGGTGAGGCCCTCCACAAACTCCTGAGAAAAAAACAACAACAAAAACAATCCAACTCCCATGGATCCCCAACCCCAGGCTCCACATTGCATTTGGAGCCCTCAAAATGCATTGGAACATATGGGCTCCTCTCGATTCCGGCCGCAAAACAAAGCCGGGTACGGGCGGGAGGCGGCGGCCCGGACCCAAATCGGACCATTCTGACAAAGCCAGAACTATACTTATTTACCAACATCAAACCACTGGGGCCTTTAATCTATACACGCCTTTTTCCCTGTTTGCACTAAAATGCCCTTCCCAAAGAGCTTTCAAAGTCAACTCACTGGGGAAGCTAGAAATACCCTGCCAGAAAGCTTATTTGGGCAAAGACCCCAAAGGCATGGAGCCTCGCAAAATGGCTTGGAATATATGGGCGTGTCGCTTTAGGATGGTACAATGGGACCCTTTTGGGTTTTCACATGGGCGGTGGTCCAAATTGCCTTTTGCTTGTTCCCTTGGCTTCCCTGAACCACTGCTTCAATGCACTCTTAGCAAAGAACAAAAAGGGTGGGCCCGAGGCGCCCAATCCCCGGAGCAATGGGCGCTTTCAAGTGCGGGCAAGTCAACAACTCAACACGTTGAGCTTCTTGCGCTACACTGATCGGCGCTGGAATATCCTGATGTTTTTGCTAATTTGGTCATCCACTGCCCATTCATACACTCATCCCTTTCAAATGCTTCTCCGGCATCCCTGAACAAACCTAGTCGGAGCGCTCAGTTCAGATCCCCTTCACCGCCCAACCTGGACTCTGATTGAAGCGACACCCCTTCCGAGAAAGTAACTTTGCAAATCTTGCTGCACACCCGCATCTAGCGCTTGAAACTTGACGCTTCCAGAAACAAGTCCGTTGGAGCAATGCAGTCACAGTGTTTCCTGTAGGTTCACCACTGAACAATGGGACCGATCTGGGCAGCACATCACAACGAGAAAGCAACCATCAAGCAAGCAAAGAAAGGGATTGTCCTGCGGCAATGGTCAAATGGACTATATTGCTCGAAGGTCGCTTGACATCCATCCTAGACAGGTCCTGGACAATGTCAATTCGCATCAAGTTACATTGTCAGCTGTCGGTGTACCAAAGCCAGTGAAAGTCAGAAAAACCGCTCACGCAACTTATCACAAGCCTAACCCCAAGCCCAATTGGTTTTACGATGCGCACGGCATTGCTCAACATTTGTAGACTCGCTTGGCTTTGTTCAAACAACAGAATTGCTTTCCCGGGTAGCTCCTTGTGGTTCAGCATGTTGTCAGGCTGCACATTGAGAGCAGAAAAGGCTGCGTCCGTGCTCTTCCAGGTCCGAATCATAAACATCACCACCTGGCGGCAATTCGGCGAGCGCTGAATGACAATAGTCGGTCGGCACTAAGCAGCTCTTATGTATATTTCTATCTAGGTTTGGCGGTTCAATGGAGCATTCACCGGTTTCAAGAAAACCAAAGGGCGGATCCACCAAACATCAGCGAGTGAATCAACGGGAACAACCAGCAAATCTCTATATCCCCTTGTGGATTCATCTAGGGAAAGTTGACATTGTGGGGGAACCGTCGGCCCTCAGTGCACATACCAAGATAATGAAGAAAGCTAACAACAAAAAGCTGAACGTTGGTCCACTCATGAGACCTAGACCAGGTGAGAGAGGATGCGAGCAAAGTCATGCAAGCGGGCCGTGGATTGAACCGGACTCGCCAAAAGAAAGGGATACAATACGTGGCATGCCTTGGACTGATGCGGGTCCCATGTCAAGCCGCCTTTTGAAAGCGGAGGGAGCGGGCAAGTCGCTGCCTCCGCGTTGCTCCATGTTATCAGAATGTTCCCTGGCTGAAACCTCTGGAAATGGAGCCCAGCGCATTGAGTAGCCAAAAGACATGGGGTTCCATGTCTTAGGTGCCTTGGCTTTAAGGCGGCTAGCGAACCAAAGGTGTTCTTGGTTTGCTTGCAGAGACCCCGTCCCAAAATCACAATGTCTATTAGTCACGCGCTGAACAAAAAGTGTTTCCCCAGAAGTTCAACAAACGATGTTAAAATGTTAAACTTGAGCTAAAGAGCGATCAAGTTATGAACATGGAGCTTTGCTTCGTGTGAGGGGGTCAAATAGCATCATCAAGGCTCCTCCTTTTGGCCTGTTAATTTCTAAGATGACTTCTACCCCCAAAGCCCGAAAAACTCGTTTCACGGGGAAGCCGGGTTTATTCAGTGTCCACTGGCCTACTCCAATGTTGCCCTTGGCCCCAGTAGACAGGCTGACCCTTGTCGGCCTTCAGCACATCAGGCGGAACATCCTCCAGGCAAGACCTCCCGAGGCCGGGGGGGACGATGAACCAGTCCGGAAACTGTACACATATGGCTGTGGGTCAAACCCCTGTACCCCTGGTGAACATCAAAATAGGTGGCACGTGGGTGTTCATCCGCCCCAAAACAGAGGCATAAGTTTTGACCCACAGCCATATCTTCCATTTGCCTGAGTCCCCTGAAACCAACAAAACAGTAGTGATGATTCAAAGCCAACACGGGAAAACAAAAACAAATCTTATATAAGCAAATGGAAGAGATCCGGCAAAGAAAGCTCTAATTCAAGCCAAGCCAACGCTCACAAAGTATCAGCTCCAGCTTCCCCCTAATTGGCGCTTTGGATGGTTTGGAGGTTGAGGAGTGTTTTCCCATTTACCCTCAATAGACTCAATAAGAAGCAGGGGTTCAAATACACCGAACCACCAATCCAAGCACTCAAGGGTAACCTGAATCAAGAGCCCCGGCAAGCAAAACCAGGAGCCGGAGCCGGACGAGTTTGCTCGAGCGGCCAGAAGTCGAAGGGCGTGTCGGGCAGGTAAATCCAGCCCCCCACATTGGAAGCCAACCGCCGGCGCGCCTGTCGACGCGAAAACAAAATGACGTCTCGTGCACAGGCAAAATCCCAACATGGCACCTACACGCAAACACGTTATGTGGATATAAATACACAGGTACGTGGCAACACAATGGTCCCCTCTGAGACAACAAAGTTGGCCGTTTCCGTGACTCCTTCATTGCTCGCAAGGGGGATTCCTTGGTAATTACTGCTGTATCTCACAAATTGCATGTTACATGCGTTCACGTTTTGCGTGCGCACGTTTTGCGTGCGCGCACACACCTGCGTATCGGTTGTCCGTGACTGGGCTCATCTGTCACCCCTCTTGCACGCCTCGTCCGGTGAAGCTCGGAACAACCCAGTGAAAGGAAGAGGCCAAACCGCCCCCCCCCCCCTCCCAGGTCGCCTTGTTCACCAATCAGGCTCTGGAAAATGCAGTATGCCAACCTCTGCCATGCTCCCGCCTTCAGGTTTTGCCGATCCACCGCGCAGTTGTACGTACCTTGCCCCAAAACCGTGGCAACTACGGTAAACCTTTCGGGGCCACTTTGGCTGAGCCAACCCGAATCCGCACACTGCCCCCCCGCCAAGAAACCTCTCACGGTGAACATGCAAATCTTGGCCTCAATTTCTTTCGCAGAGAGCCCCAACTACACAAAAGGTATGGTTGATGTGCAGAAGCATGCCCTCCCCTTCCATGTCCGCCATAGACCAACACTTGTTGTCATGACGCCAAACAAAACCACAGGTCCGGATATATGTGCAAAAGGCATTGGGTCCTCAACTCAAATAGAAACTTGGTGAGTAACCCCCCTCCTTCCGTGCTCACATGGAAATTCGGTGAATGTGCCCACTGTCATCCCTTTTAATCAGAACTGGTCAATCGTGGCTATAGCTTACACTCGCACTTGGGAATCAAGCCTAGCATCCTCTCCTTGCAGGCCCACAGCAATATCAGGTTCTAGAGCTCTTTGAGTGTGCTTGGGGGACCCAATTTCCTTGACTCATTTGTGCAAAATACCCATAATTTGAGACTCAAAAGGATGAACAGGCATCAAACCGAGGCTCTTGGAACATCACCCAATCCGAGAGAACGTTAGGTAGCATACTGGGTGATTTCTGCAGTCCCTAATCATTCACAGTCCCCTTCTGCTGGAAGACAGTCATGATTTCAGCGGCAGCTTGCACAGGCCTTCATGACTCCTGGCTAGCTGCCAGCTAGTCTTGGGAAACATGAACCTGGGAGCCAAATAGGGGCCTAGAAACACAGACAAATTTCCCCTTGTAAATTTCCCTTTTGAAGAAACTGAACAACTATGGGCGATTTTGCACCTACAGGAACCAACGCCCAACGCAACA
Source organism: Effrenium voratum (assembly GCA_963377175.1). NCBI lineage: Eukaryota > Dinophyceae > Suessiales > Symbiodiniaceae > Effrenium > Effrenium voratum. Next base: position 500,479 of record CAUJNA010000025.1, on the reverse strand, counting down.
GCAGCGCGGACAGCACATCACGCAGCCGCGCTGCACTGCACGAGGCCTTGCGTTGGGATGTTGTCCATGTCATCCCAGGACTTGGGAATGCCTGGCATTCGAACGGACTGACACAGAACCCCTGGTTTTTTGTTCATACGGCTCATTTCGTTGTACTTGAAACAGGAGAACGGGAAATCGCCCCAAGATCAAGGTGAAAGTCCCAAACAGTTTCTGGCAAAGTCTCAAGGGGAAACATCGAATGTAGTCAGGATAATGCGAAGCGCGCTGGCGTGGGCAAAGCCGCAGACTCCTGCAAAACAGTCACACTGGGGCTGTGCAACCTGGATTCATCCGAAGTGACATCAAAGAAGCCTCCAGCCAGACCGGGAAACCTCCAAAATGGTTTTCTGTATTTTCTGTTTTGCGCGGTTTCCCTTTTCAAGCCGCCCGCAAAGGGGTCTTCACTTCTTTGCATGCCTGCGACGAAGGGCTGGAAGGACGGCGTGTTGGGGTTCGCATCTTTGTCCAACATGGGGTTCTTGATGTTCCTGAAGTGCAGGCAGGGGTTCCAATGTCCAAACAACCACCGGAAGGAACCGCATACGGCTCCCCATATCTTCCATTACATCACCCATGCAAGACTTGTCCGCTTGTTTAAGGCACTAGACAAACTCAATGGTGAGCAAACAATCGTAAGCACATGCAAGGGGTCCTTCGGGGCCCTTTAGATGACAACGCATTCGTTTCAGTATCCGATTTCGCAGTGGAGCCTCAGCAACCTCTCCGCAGCTGGCCATAGCTTGGATTTTGGCCCCTTCGAAGGACAGAGAACCAATTTCCTGTTGAAGGAGCCCTCGACAGCAAATCCAATCTGGCAAGAAACCAACGGGGCTTCCAGGAAGGTTCTTTGAACCTAGAAAGAAATTATGAAAGGGTTCTGATGACCTTTCTGGGGTCCAATTGCGTCACTCCCGACACTTGCTGACTTGGGCAACGAAGAACAATCCTTCACCCGTCAAACCAAAGAGCACGGCATCCTCAGAGGAGGACAGGCGTACCTGGGTTGGTCTTTGATGATCCAGAAAATCAAATTGGTTGATAGGTGTCTCAAGGTTGAAAAGTCAAAGCTCGTGCCAAACAGCAACCATGGTGCCATTGTGTGGAAGCAGCGGCGCTGCTCCCATACTGCCAAGTCAAAGGTGTGCGTTGACATCTCCTTGGTGCGACAGGGAAAGAACGGTCATCCACCTCAAGCGGTGCGTTGTCAACATGCCGTCCACCCAAAAATGAATGAACAAAGAAGGAAATGCGCCCCCCCCCCTCCCGCAAGTATTGTCAATAATCCACAGCGTGCACTGCTGGAGTTTGTGCTACGCGTATGCAGCAGTATGCAAATGTAGGCAACGGTTGCGGTTACTTTCAGAGAGCCCCTAGCTTGCTTATGTGTGGATCAACATGGCTCGCCTGACGCAGTGACGCTGGTTTCCAACATGTGTCCAACTACACGCTAAATTATGGAGATATCCAAACACCTGGAACCCGGTGAGTACGTTTAAAGTCATTCGGAAAATCCATCTAAGCCAAGCTGGTTTAATAGTCTCGTGGTAGGTCTGTGAAACGGTGCAAACTGTCTGCCTGACTTTGCCATGACTTATTCTGAACCCCTAAATCGGGGAGCATTGCGGCTTTCCACACGCACAACATCTACGAATACACCCTCTGTACTCTCCGCAGATGACGCACCAAGCATCACCTAAAGCGTGCGAATCACATGCCATGGCCAAGTGCGCCCAACACGCAACTAAGGCTCGCGCTGAGATCTGGCTCCATGGCACAACTGTCAGTATTGACATCTGCCTTGCAATTGTCATGAGATATCCATACTATAATCCTCACAATGCGCCCCTGCGCAAAAACACAAATTTGTTGTTGCCTTGCCGCTCTTGGCCGCTTCCGATTCCTCAGTGCTCAAAGTCCCTAGAAAGCACATAGTATCCTTTACGATGTGAACACTGCAGGTCTGAAAATCTTGAAAAGTCGCTTCGGGCACAAAGCTACTTGCATCGAGCGGCAGGCTGCCCGTAGGAGAACAAGTTCATCCATCCCAGCCTCAGTCAGAGCTGCATGACGATCGGCTGCAAAAAGCGTGGGAGAAATGCGAGTTCGGGGATCAAGGCCGGCCCCTTGCATGCATGAATCCATGTTCCAAGGCACCACTCTAGCAAACTGCCCTTGATCAAGGCCATTGGAAGCCTCATGGTTGCTCACTCGCGATTCATATTTCGTGCCAACTGGTCCGCCTGTGCTGGCTTGCTGGTACCCTGGAGCCCAGTTAGTCACACCCAAATTCCACTTCGGCGTGCTGGTACCCTGAAACCCCTGTACGCATACCCAAATCCGACGTCAGAACATCGCCAGCCTACAAACTCCTGAGCATTCCTCAAAATTGGGAATCCCTGATCTACCTTGCCTTGCCAGCTAACAATGGTACGCGAAAAGAGTATAGCTGAATATGACAAGCCTACCCAAACTCGCTCCAATGCAGACCTTTGGGCTAACAACACCCGTCGAATCGGATGCCACAGATGGCCTGGCGAAGAGTTCGTGTCGTTGCGCGAGGTTGAACTTGGGCAGGCAGCCTGGAGACATGCTAGGTTTCGCTATGCTTCGCTGCACACAGCACCAAAAAGCGGTCTCCAGTCTAGGACAACGCAAAATGTGTGAACTGGGACCAGTGTTTCAAGCTAACTAGGTGGCATGTTTGCGACCCTTTCCATGAGGCTGGGTAAGTTGAGGGGCAACCAATTCTACAGGGGGGTTCAGAACACAGGAAGCAAGACACATCATGCTGGATACTCAGTTTGGTCCCTAAGCGAACATGAAAGACAAACGCTGACAAGGCTACCATGAAACCAAAATCTCCGGCATTCGCACGTGTTTGTTGAAGCAAGGCTCTTCACATGTCCCGTTTAAACATCCCCCACTAAAAGGAAGTATGTATTTAAGCTGGCCAAAAGGGACAAATCATAATCCTGAACCAAACAAATGAAGCCTTTTTTAATGGCTGCGGCTGACCCGCAAACTTCAATTCCTCAGATCAAATGAGCCGTGGACATGGGCTTGCCACCCAGGGTGGTTCGGACTCCCCGCAATCACTGCCAGTTCCTCCGTCGGCCAAGCTGCACTTGCCGTTGATGGGCCAGTCCACACACCGCAGAAAGAAGGCGACAAGAATGTCCCCGCGGTCTTGTCCTGAGTGAGACTACATGTCCCTTGCTGGGTGGGTTCAATATTGCCTTGCGGGCCATGGTTTCAAGGAGGAACTAACGAGTCTTGAGACCGCAGGAGCAAATATGTGGGCAAACCACGGTATGTGGTTTTGTTCTACTCACTTCATAGGAGGAAGGACATGGCTTGTTCCGTTTTGTCTGACAGTGGCAACACCAACTTGGATCTTGCCATTAACTTGTGCAACCAACTCAGCGCAACAAAAGAAACAAAGCGTCAAGTATTATGAACTGCTTCAGCCGCAAACAAACACTCATTTTTCCGAAGCAAGTAAGTGTGACACGTACAACATATCTCCAGCTTCAACAGCTCAGAAAGCTGATCATGGTTAACAGTGTGGACAACCCAAGCTGTCAAACAGTGATGTTGCCACAGAAGGATCCTTCTCAGCTTCAAACACAAGAGATTCTCAATTCTGTGAACTCTTGTTGCATCACATCCTTCTGTGGCATCCTACACGCAAGTCCCTCGCGGCGGGCCGCTTACAGAAGCGAGATAAGTTACACGCAGCAAGCACAAACTGCGAGAAGAACGGGCCACTATCCTCCCACCACCTGACATGGAACCTATCTGAGGAATCCTGGAAGTATTTTGTCCTCTTCAAGGGCAGTACTCATGTTGGAGGGTGGGGTAGCATTAAGCGCAGCAGTCACACTTAGTTCACCCTTCGCACGTGGCTTTGAACCCAAGAAGCCAAACCCAGTGATTCCAATCACAACGTAGCCAAGCAGGGGCACGTAAGCCCGACGGTAAAAATCCTCAGGTCAACCAAAAGGTATTCTCTAGGTGTCTTCACGTTACCTCTTGTTGGATTGGTGGTTTGGATTTGGGAAGGTGCCTTCCCACTTGGTTTCAACACAAAGCGGGGGGGGGGGGGGCAAATCCCAAGCCAGAAGTTCAAACAAACGTCAGCTAAGCTTAAATTGGTGGCCACCGGAAAAGCCCCTCGCACACACACACACACACATAAACCACAAAACATCAGCGATTGCTACCTTGCCGGGGCACTGTTCAGAAAGATGCAGAGAAGGTTCCTGCCAGCAGATTGGGGGGCCTGGTCGTGTTAGATGGGCCGGAGAGTATCTATCCAGCACGTCAGCGGAAAGACTGTCATACACAGACTTGTCTTTCCGATTTTCCATACTCCAGGTGGAAACTACCTGTGGCCCAGCCCTTTCACGCAAAACCATGCCCTTTGACTCATACGCCCCTCTTAGGCATTGTTCAGATTGGAAGAAGGACATCAAACACCGTGCGCCGAATCCATGACGAACTCCTCTCACAATTAGTGCCAGGAATCTAAAGCCCATTTCCGCGTGCAAATGTGACACCACAACACTCCAACGGACCAACGACCCCCAAGCCACTCCGGAAACCGGACGGAGAGGCTCAACACGGGTTAGAACAAGTAGAAGATGCCTAATATGTTTCCCACCGCCCAAGCCTTGCGATCGCCAAGGTTTGCTTCAATGTTCATAAGAGGGCCGTGTAAGAACAGCCCCACCAGGTTGGAAAAGAGGCGAGCACAACAACAAATAGAGTACAAAAGGCAGGACCCATTCTGTGGCAATATAGGTGTTTGGACTCCTTGTGCTTGCTCTTCTTCAAATTCTTAAGCGGATTCTAAGGGGTCCCCCCCTTATGTTTGGAAACACCCAGATTGCAAAGTCCACCCCCACCAGTCAATGTTTGGAGAATTTGTTGGAGGTCGCATTCAAAAAAACCCACGCAAAGGCCCCTATGTGTGGGTTGCCCATTTCGAGACACACTCAAATGAGGCTGCGTTTGGGTGTAAACAAGTTTGGGACACACCCAGCCCGAGATTTTAGGCAAGTTCCCGTTCCCAAAGTGAAAAGGGAGCGCCCCAAGGGTCTCCGAAGCAAAAGCCACCAGACCCCCCCCACGTGCCCACTCCTCAGCTGTCGGGTGAGGAGCCACACGCGGGAGCTCACGGCTCGCAGTGCCCACATCACTTTGGCCACTTGGCCCCGCACAGCCGGGTCCTCCTGGGAGAAGCCGGGACAAGGAACCAGGAGAGCGACTTTCCATAGGTGGCTCGTCTTGTTTTTAGACCCAATATCACCCCAAAAAGGGACCCAGAAAGAAACGACACAGATCGACATTTTGGAAGCAACAAGGCGCGAGTGCTCTTGACATCTGGCTCTTGTCTGCCAGCAATGGCCTACATTGCCACATTGCCTCACCGCACCGGCGCATTCATCCCGAGTGTCTTTGTTGGCTACAGCTCGAGACATCGGCAAATGGCCGTGAACGAGTTGATTGCAAGGCAAGCGTCGGTCCCCCTCACAACGTTGTGCCAACCTCTAACATGACATGAACAACTGGGTGTGGCTCAAAGTTACGCAGGTGTCGGTCCATGTTTCCACTTGCCAGGGTTCCATTTTGGTACCGGGTTTTTGAGCCACAGCCAACTTCCCGGTTCTTCTCTCCCCTGGTGCCCGGTGATGGGACCAGGGCGCCTTTTTTCGGGTCCATCAAAAGCGATCAAAAGGGCTGAAGAGTGCCAACAGCCTCGCGGAATCCCCAGAACGCAACTGCCGTCCTTGTCGCCCTCGCGGATGTTCAGAGAAAGTAGGTCCTGGCCAAACCGCAAGCAAAACACCCCCAAAACAAAGCTACACACGTTGAGGGTCTCCTATGTGGAAAGACAAGTCCAGTATAAACCCTGTGCTTGCTCCGAAATGAAAATGGACAGTTGATTGAGCTCCCCCAAGTTGTTGTGAGATCATTCCGAGCTTCTTCCCGCGTCTTTGCAACAAATATGCAGATCAATCAACAGTGCCACTTGCTGTGCGCAAGGATCAAAGCGCCAAAGAGTCGTAACATGTGTATAAATCATAAAGGCGTCACTCGCTAAGGCTCCTTGATGTCCAGGTCTAAACTCCTTCATGGCTGTGCCAATCCAAAAGCAAACACCACAACTCCAAAGCCAGAACCCCACAGCCCCAACCTCCCAAAGCCATGTGCACAAACCAAACTATCCGAATTTCGAATCCGAAAACATGAATGGTGCAATGCCCAAGACATGCCCATTCCAAACCCAACCATCCACATCTTTATTTTTTTTGCAACCATCCCCACAGCAAAGCCCCGAAGTCTAAATCCCCTCTATCCCTGAACAGAACGCCTAAACCCACAAGCTCTCAAACTTCAAAATCAAAAGGCGGGAAGCAAAGTTCTCATGGATACGGGTGAAGTGAACGCCTCCACCGCCAAGGGTGTCCCTTGAAAATGAACCAGAAGGACATTTCAATCTGTTGTAGACTGGTGGAACATCATTAGTAGGGTACTCCGAAGAAAAACATCCCCAATCTGTGTGCGTGTGTGTTCAAAATGGGGGAATCACCAAAATGGGCGGCTTCCCTTTCATTTCTCTTTCACTCCCAAAAACAAGTACAGGCCAAAACGCGGTACCCTCAAAAAGGCACAACCAATTCCACGGCGCCCAAGAGACGAACAGCGACTCTCGGCTTTCTTCGGTCCCCGAGCGCCGCCAGCACTTGACCCCAGGCTTCCACCGCCACCACCGGCACCGCCGCCGGAGGCCTAACAGCGCTTCCGCGTGGAACCATAGGGGTCAAGGTCACCCCCGTTCAATGGTGGGTTAAAGGGAAACAACCACATTTTCTGACTTTGATAACACCCAGAAACAGTCAAAATGATGACCCCAGCAAATGCCCGGGGATATATGCGTGTCAATTGTAGGGGGCTGTCTTTTGGTGGTGTCTTTAAACTGAAGTGAACATGGTACCCTCAAAAACAAACACACAGGAGGTTGACCCAAGGATAAGGGCTGGTCCTACGGGTGAATTTAGGGATTCTTAAGCGTTGGCTCTAAGGGCTATATAAAGGATTGTCCGAGTTGTGAAGGATGCTCTCTTGTCTCCCCTTTTAGAAGTACTCCAGATTGAGAACCATAACTTTCCCACACACCATATCAACCAGGAATTTCAATTGCAATCCGTAACTGCAACATGTAACGCCAATTGCGCCGAGGTTTACATTGCTGTCCTTGCTTCTTCTTTGTCTAAGAGGAACCAATGAGAAACTTGCCTCTTCTTTGCGGAGGTTGACCATGTCGCGATTTCCGGGTTGGGAACTCGCTGGCCTGTAGAGCGCCACAAAGTCAAGGGTGAGCTGCCCCGAGGCCGGCAGGCGCCAGTCGCTGTCTGTCCAACTCAACAGCTGGCCTGGGCCGTTCGAGAGCCTCCCTTTTTGCGGTACGTAGTTTTACGGTACACGGTTCGCTTGCTTTTGCAGCCGCATACTCGAAAGGCGCTTTTTTATGGCCGTTTGTTTTCCATCCCTCTATCAGGTAGCAGGGGGTCGAATGGAGGGCGTGCGTTTTCAAGGGTGCCCGTTTTGAGTCGGGGAATATGCCCAAACAGGAAGCCAGCCACGAAACCAAAAACACGGGCACGCTGCGATGCAGGAGCAGGATAGCCAAAACAAGCAGAAGCAGCGGAAGTGCGACTGTTGGCATGCAGTGAGGTTTGAAGGTCACCTGCAAAAGCTTCCCATTAATGTCAGAATACCAGTCACATTCGAATAGATCTTCGATTACAGCTTCGGCACATGTCACGAAAAGTGCTGCACCCGGTCTGCCTGCACAAGCGACATACCGTCATACCCTCTTTATCCTGCAACCCTCATACCCATCCAATGAACTAGTTAATCACACATGGTTTTGTTGCCAATGTGAACCTCAGCCAAGCATGCTAAAATTGCAAAGCGACCGCTAACCTCTTGGAACGAGTTCTGGTCGAAGGGTTCTGAGAACCTTTCTGGTGGGGGGGGAGAGGGATCTGAAAGTCTCCGAAGTTGGTGAACCGCAAAGCGGTTGCCATGTTCTCTGAAGGCTAAATGATCTAACTGAACAAGACTAATGACAAAATAAGTTACTGCTTCTTTGTACATCTCGAAGGTAATCCTACTCTTCCGGCGGGCGATAACGTTTACCAAAACTAATAGCTAGTTTAAACTGACCACAATTATGCCGCCCGTCATTTTGGGGTCGAACCCTTCAACAGAAACGCCCCTGATCGCAACGAAACCTACGGAAACCCAGGTCAGAGGGAAGAAGGCAGCTGGAAACTTTAGGGAAGCAGCCACTTTTTTTGAAGGAAACAAAACAAAAAAGCGGCCAGCCAGCTGCATGTCCTTGTCCAAAAACCTTGAGACCAGGGGCCGTCGAGCAGGGCGTTGCGCATACACTTCCTGAAGGTGCGAACGGCACAGCGACCCAAAATTTGCGGAGGACCGAGTCGGAACTCATCTGCGTGTTCCACAGAAGGTCTCAAGAACATGTCAGTAGGAAACGCTGTACGAAACATCGAATCCTGTAGTTTCCGTTCAGGAAAGGCATGTGGACAGTCAAAATGCAGAAAGTCATCAGTCTTGGGCCTGCCCTTCATGAAGCCCCCTTTAGTTCAAGAGATTCGTGGGCGTGGGGAGCAACCTGGCCAAAAAAGCCAAAAGCCGTGCGTCTGGACAAGAGAGCGAGGTCACTTGCAGGGATGACACTGCTGCGTGTTGGTGGTGTCCAAGCAAAATCGGGGGTGCCCGCCGAGCTCAGAAAGTTGCGAAAACACGGCGTTTTCGCGCTGCGGTGGCTGAAATACGGCCATGGCCATGGTTCCATTACCCACCAGCGCTTCCCCCAAAGCGTTGCGTGGGAAATTCTGACGGAGGCGCCCCTTGCCGTCCATGGTGACGTCCACCAAATTAGCGGAGCGCCACAGATGCAGCTGCCAGCGGTTCAGCAGAAGCAGCTTTTGGGCCACGGTCCGGTGGGACAGCACCTCCTGGCTTGGGTTGGGGTGTTAGGAGGTTGCAGGGCTCCTGGGGCGAGTAGTAGGTGGGACAATTTGCCGTCATTTTGGAGGCTCAGGGGTCCTGAAACGTCCCTTTGGGGCTGGGGTGGGATTTTCCCGCGATTTTGGGGGCGGCTTGTGCATCACCTTGGGGTGGAGAGATTCATTTGAGTGGTTTACACATCACCTTGTACAAAGCCCAATGTCAGTGAATTGTCCCTTTGGTGGGCTGATGTTCAAAGGAAGGCAAGGGGATGGTTGTTCAAAGGCCATGATAATTTGAAGGCAAACCAAATAGAGATAGTTTACACAGAACAGAAACGCAACAATCAACAGGAGTTGTTGTTGGTGTGTTTTAACAACTAAGATGATATGAAAAGGGGCGGTCGAGGGCGATTGGGGGGCGATTCAGGGCATCATGCGCACCGAAAGACACTAACTTTATGTTGGCCTTTCCAGCAGGTAATGCTTCGAACCGCCAAAAGGGACGGGTGAGGGATGGGTTGAGGGATGGGTTGAGGGATGGGTTGAGGGATGGAGAAGGAGGCGTGCCTGATTTAAGTATCTTGGGCAACAGCAGTTGTTCCTTCTTCTCAGTGCCCCTTTGAAGAGCAACACTAGGGTCTTTGAGCATTGCAGCTTCCATAGTGGTCACTGATTGACTCGAGGATGGGGATGTTGGTATCGGCTCAGCAAACTGTCTATGAAAGTTCAGTAGCTGGTTGTTACACACTTGTTGTTTGCGATACCAGTTCCTGGCTACCGTCTTCCAGTCTCATGTTCATGCTTGTTCTTACGCCTTAGTGATTTCCAGTTGCGACTTTGTCTTGCTTGCCGTGTTGAAAATGTCAACGCGCCGATGCGTCACTCCTATTGGCATTTGAAGACACAGCAACTCATCTATGTCATTAGGAAGGCAGTGGGCTTGCAAACAACGCCCAAAAAATGACAAGGCGTCTCATGCTTCCAACCTGCAACTCTTTCTGCTCGCTATGACACAGTCATGCTTCCCCTGGGTAGGATCCCGTCTTACTATCTCCACCAACGCGCTGCAGATTTCCCTACAGAAAAGGGCAAGGGATGGCAAGACAAAACACGTAATTTTTTTGCACCGCCTTTCCCTTGAATGGGTATCGAAAACTCTTCCCAGACAGCTGCATCAAAAGCAATGAGAGGTACTCCTCCAAAAAAGGTGGAGCACATGTCACATGCACATCATATCAAAGCACAAAGACACTTGGAGATGTCCCCACACGATCCGCGGCCGCAGAAAAGGTTTGAGCCGCGCATTGAATTTTGAGCCGAGACGCCAGGCGCAGGGCGTAGTGCCCCGTGGGGTTTTCCAAGTTCAGCGACATGAGCTCTTGCGCCTCAGACTCGAAGTCCACCAGGTCCTGTCGACGCAGAGAGTGCCCAACCAAAACTCGCGACAAAAACAACACGTGTCAAACTGGGTCAAAATACACGGTAATAGACTATAGAAGGTACCCGGACCCTTGGGTTTGCGAAGGTGATGGCTGGGTTTGCTTTATATAACTCATAAGCGAAAGCAAGAAAAGAACCCTTCGAAAACGGCTCTTACCGGAGAAAAACAGCACGGTCCCCCCTGATTTCCGGTGGTTCCAACCAGAAAAGAATGCCGCGCGCGCGAGGAAAACCGGGCGAAGCTAAAAGCCTGGAAGTTCTGCTTGAACGTACGGCCATTCGTTCCTTCAATTGGCTCCTGAAGCTGACTGTGAGCAAGTATAAAGACTGCATTCTAGCATGAAAGTTACCTCCAAAGTCACAGGGGAAACAACCCCCCGTTACTGACCTTGAAAAGTCAAAATCCTGACTCCAGTATTGGCTTTCGTCAAGACATCACTGCGACCTGGGGAAACTTCCGGTTCCAGGTTCGAAACAAAAAAAAGGCGTTTTTCCCACCATCTTACCGTTATCAAAGCAAAAACCACCGGAAAACGCGGTGGCTCGGAGATCCATGTGACACATCACTGATTGCACCAACAAATCCCAGTTCGGCTCTCAAGCTTCTTGGCGGTGGTACTCAGCAGGTAAAACTCACAAACGACTCCCCCGAGTTTCTCACGTGTCTTGCTGTCCATGCAAATACATTCTTAACATTATATTCATGTGTATGCGCATATAATATATGCAATTATATATAAACATGTATAGAGATATAAACACATCAATATGTCTATGGACATACAAACATACCCCCACTCTTACCTTCCCTCCGGCTTCCAATTCCGTGTGACGTCGCCGCGTCCCTCTCGCGCCTTGGCCGTGTCCGTGTTCAGCGCCGCATGCAGCAGCGGCTGGGGGGCCATCAGCATCGGCAGCATCCGCAGCAGCGTCTCCTTGGCCTTGTCGCCTACGCCGAGCTTCCGGAACGCCGCGCAGAGCGCACAAGGCTCAATCTCTTTTGACAAAGACAGCATAGGCAAACCGGCCGGAGCACAAGGCCTTTGGACCCAAAAAGGGCCTATGTTGCAGCAGCAAGCCCTAACTAACACAACACAACACACTCCTCAACAAGGAGATTCCAGCAAATGAGCCATACATAAATCATGTTTGTTTCGAATGTAGAATAAGCCAATTATCATGTTTGTGATCATGACCTGTACTACTTTGATTTGTCCACATAGCCTGCTTTTCTATTGCCCACAGAAGAACCTGCCAGGCCCAGCCCAGCTTGTCGTGCGAGAGAGGGACGTAGCCGTGAATGCCACAGCTCACAATAGTGCAGGCTATGTTGTCATGATGCTGTTGGTGGAAATCCAACTAACCTATGGCTGTGGGTCAAAACCCTGTACCCCTGGTGAACATCAAAATAGGTGGCAAATGGATGTTCATCCACCCCAAA
>CAUJNA010000025.1:421009-481009 GCA_963377175.1 Effrenium voratum | reverse complement strand
GCCTCAGAGAATTTGAAGCCCAGCCCAGTGATCCTGGTAGCAAAAGGAATTGGAACCTTTCTAAGGGACGAACCGTTTCGAGTGACTCCCAAACCCAACCACCAGCTTGAAAAGGGGTGCAGAAGGAATCCACGGAACTGGCATTCGTCCTCCTGAAGAACATGCGTTCCACCACAGGCGTGAAGGGCCCCTTGGTGTCCCGCTCGTCTTTCAGGAGGAAGTCGTTCAAATTCAGCCTCCGAGGTCAAAACCGCAAGGGGATGACCCCCTTTGTGGACTGCAAAAAAAGCTGCAGACAGGCCCCCTTGAAGGGAAACGGCTATTGTTGCCTCAAACCATTTTGCCTATCCATGCTTGGTGGTGACTTTGCCGGTACTTCGTATTGCTTCTGATTCTGTCAACGGTTGCCACGGTTGCGCACCAGCCGAAAGAGCGGGATGCCGCCCAGCTCAGCGTGTCAGACATGCTTGATTCCGCTTGTCGTGCCCCAAAATCTACCACCGGCAAGACTTGCACGAGAAGAAAGCAACGACATAGAACACAAACAAGGATCGACTCCGCAAAAGCTAGAAGAGCTAGAAGCAAACAAGTCAAACGCATATGAGCAGCCCCCAAGTGATCGATTCTGTGAAATTTGCGTGGGCTTTCAGCGCAACTCCCGAATAAAATCGAGTACCGAGAAAAAAAGACAATTACTTCGCTTCGAGCCATCCCCACCCTCCACACACACACACGAGCTTACGACCGTTACAACAAATTCCTCCGCCGGGCGGGACATTAAGCAAAACCAGACTGGCGAGCTGCTCTGGCGAAATACTGGCGGGATCCACTGGGATACTCAGCGGGATACTCGGTGGGATCCACTGGCGGGCTGCTCTGCTGGAGACTCGGCAGCGAGCACTCTGGCGATACTTGGCGGGATCTACTGGCGGGCTGCTCTGGTGGGATACTCGGCGGGATCCACTGGCGAGCAGCTCTGGCACAAACACGGATTCCAACATAAAATCTAACAACCCCTTCCTGTCGGGTGGGGAAAAAATAAGGAAAAAAACAAAAACCATCCACTGAAATTGCCAATGACAATTGTGAGTGCCGCCTAAATGGCACCAACAACCAGAGCCAAGCAACACGAAGCTCAGCGTGCCGGAGGTGGGCACATTCCAGATGTTCCGCTTCTTCCGCACTCCATCCACCTCAGGTCCATGTTCAAAAGTCTGTGTGGTCGCCTCTGAACCGGAACCCTTGCACAGTGGATCCAAGGTCACCAAGGTAAGCAATCAGGCGTGTTCCTTTTCGTTTTTGAGGGCTGACTCCCCTGGTCAGCAGGCAAACTGAATCACTGGGATTGCTGTCTAAGCTCCCTGCTAAAAAGCTCATGACCATGCCCAGTCACCCCAAGTAAGTAGGTCTCTTCACCATGGTGCAGGTGCTTGCTTCCTTCCCGCCAGGAACAGATCAGGGATGCAAATGCAAAAGAAAACAACCGCAACATAGAAAAACGCATCTGAGAAACTGATTACCCTTCCACCGACCAACATGGCTTGGTGCACAGCTGTTCCTTTCCAACAAAACAACATCTGTTGACCTCGCTGCGTGCGGAACGATCGCTGGCAGTTTGCTAACACTCGCCCCGAACAAGGTCATAGTCTGACACATGCACATTGAAAAGTATGATCTTTTGCTGTTGAACAGTGGCATCGACAATGGCCACAACATGCTCCACACGGAAATAACGATGTGCGCCTGCAACTCCTGCAGGCTCAAGCATCCACCTGAACCCCACGCATCCTTGTGTTCTGGAAACGCACAAAGAATATCACTCCCAAATGGGTATTTGTCAGTTAGGAGGACCCCAAAAATTGCGGTTTTCCTGTTGGCGTCCCTTGAAATCAAGGGAACTGCGACTCTCAATAGACCTCACACCAACATACAATGAACATGGCGATGGCGAGCCGTCACCCCCATGCCGTGGCACGTTGAATGGCGCTGGCTGTGCTGTCGGCGAGGTGGTCAGCGTCGCGCCTTCGATCCGGCAAAGGCGGCTTCTCACCAAGCGGTGGTATCAGCAGTTCCTTTAAACGACCCTCAAGGCTGATGAACATCTAGGTCCTCCAGATTGGAGAGGTTAGAATAAGTTGGTACTATTTTAGGAGAACCCTCCCCCAAAAAAGGGTAAACGGGCACTACTGGGGAACCTAGACATGTTTGGAAGCACGTTCCCCCATGTCAACCTCTTGTGAGGCATCTAGTTTCAGATCGGAAATCGAAAAGATGCCAACCGTGTTGAAAGATCTTCTTTGCGTGCTTCGAAAAATCACGGGACTGGAAAGGTCCATCCGCAAAAGCCATGACAAATAGGAGATCACCGCTGTCCTCAACATCCCTTTCAATGCAGTCTCCAATGCTGCTGCAAAGGCCCTGTTTGGGGCCCTTCTTTTGGGGTACCATTGTACCATCAAGCCACCTAACATTAGGTCACCAACCAGCAAAAAGCACAACGCTTCAAAACCTCTCAGCACAACAAAATACGCCGAGTACGGCCCCAGTGTCCAACGTTGACAACCCCGAGAGACAGTCAAATTCGTGGCCCGAGTTCTCAGACCGCTGGATGCGGGGTTGCCCTCCACAAAACCAAAAGGACAGCGAAAAGCCATCCTTCGGAGTCTGATGCTGTCACAAAGGTTACTGGAAGATACTGGAAGCACGCATGGTCGGTTGTTTTTGGGTTCCCTTCGAATTTCCTGCTGCGCATGGGTCTTGTGAGTCAAAGGATCTCTCATGGGGAAGCTCCAAATGCCTTCTGCTTGATGATTGAATGAGACAAGTGACCGAAACATCCATGACTTCCCCACCAAAGGTGTTCCACCTACAGCGGTGTCCTATAGATATGCAGCCCGGGAGCCCTTGAGGCTACTGCGGGTCCCCCCGAGCTGCGACAGCAGGAGCCGCAGCAGCGTGCGCTGGCCCGGCTGCGCAAGGTCCAAACTGTAGTACCCCGATGGGTCCTGGGATTTCGTGGCAGGGTTCGGGTGAAGGAGTTGGTGCGATAGGGGATGACCTTGCGGGTGTTGGGAATGAACCATTTTGGGTTTCCCTGAATTGAAACCATAGGCTATGGATTGTTTCTAGGGGTCATTCCCTCAATCCCTGCTGAGAACCAGCAAGAAATGAGGGGTCTGAAGGTATTGCTGTGTTTGCTTTACTGCTTTACCCGGAAGTTCCTTCCTTGTGGCTGCAAGCAAAATGAAAGGAAGAACAAACCTTGAACGCATCCACGTCTTCTCGTCGCATGGCGCTGACCCCTGCTCAAAGCAGCATCCTTGACAGATAGAAGACATGTTCAACAACCGACCTGAACAATGGAGTGGCAGTGGCCACAACCAGGATGGGGAAAGACCCTTGTTTGTGGGGTGAGAGAAACGAGACAGTCGAACTCGGTCTTGTTCCCCTACCTCTTCTTGGGGGATGGAAGGTTTGCAGAGCTAAGATGAAGAACTAGGCCATCGCCCCCAGAATCCCCAAAAGGAAAACGGCATCCAGCCTTGCGGCCCCACACATACTTATCATGTTCTTTTTCCCTCCGAGCCTTTGTAAGCTGTACACGTTTCTGTAATTCTCCCCGCGCTAAATTTCAGCCAGGCCCCAGCGTTTGCCCTTCATTCGTGCCTCCGTTCCATGACCTAAAGGCCTTGGCAGGTCTCCCTTGACACTTCAGATCAGTTGATTAGCAACGAAACGAGCCGTTTTTCAGAGGAGCCTCCTTTTGAAAGAAAACACATGTTGGGTTCCACGTTATCTGGAGTACAACAAACCTAGGGGATCCTAATGGATCATAGGGGCGCTTTCCGCGGAATCAGCTTCACTTGGGTCGCCTTGAGGCCCAATCTCCACCAAAAGTTCAATGAGGACACGACCCCCCGTGGTTTCAGTCATGAAGAGTCCAGGTTTGTGCAGGTCGTGCTTCAAAGACTTGAATCTACCAATTTTTGCGAGCACTGCGCCCTGGCATTTTGCATAAACCACTCAACATTGGTCCAACATGACCGAGTATGATCCAAAAGTTCATTCCCGAATGGGGCCAAGTTCCCTGAATCCAATGTCTAATGTGGCATACCAAGCCTTTCGCTTTGACCCACTGGAATCCTGGCTAAAGGCCCTCGAAATTCCAAGACGAAGGCACCACCTCGAAGAGCCCCATGGCCACATCCCGGTCAGAGGCGGCCTGGACGGGCAGAAAACAAACTGAAGCCCGAACACAAAGAGACGACCAGACCCCATCAAATCCCAAAGGTGTTTCAAATGGATAGCAAAACCCAAGGAGACCTATTTGGAAACGACATGGCGTGATGCTGATTCTGAAGGTCTCCTCGTTCACTGGCCTTCACGAGGGCCGTGAGGCCGTGACTCCGTCTACGGAGAACTTGCACACATGTGAGCCGTTCAGAAGGCAAAAGCTCAGCTACAAGGACATGGTAGGCATATTGCATATATGCCTGAATGGGTCCAACAATGTGTTGGAAATCGGATTTGATTCGACCAAATGATGCTTTGTCTTGCCGCAAGGAACCCTGCCAGTGCGCGTTCTATATTTCACCCGGAGCGTCACAGCGAAACACCGATGGGCACGTTGATCCCATGGCTGTACACTTGATATTCGTTTGGCTTTCCATTGGTGTAGAGCCATCCTTGCAAGGTGTAGAGCCATCCTTGCAAGGCTCAATACAACGATCAAGCATATGTGTGTCTCTTGTTTATCAAAAACGGATAAGATCGGGATGAGTTTCCGGGGGTTTAGAGGGTGGAATCTGGGGGATCCCCGTTCGCAGTTCCAGCCTGCACATCTTCCAGGAGGATGTTCTTCAGCTCAGTGCACTCCTCCGAAGACAGCAGCCGGGCCCTGAAAGACGCGCAGGGATAGAGTTCGTTCGGCGGGCCTCCCTTTGGCACACCCGCATTCCCTGAGAAAAAACGTAGCACCACCCTTCACAAATCATGTCCCTTGCACCCAAACAGGAATGTATGGAAAGGCGTCTTTGTTGGGGTAAGCCCCCTTCGCCTGCCGTCATTGGAATTCTTTGGCTTTCTCTCTTTATCTCTCTCTGTCGCTTGTTGTTTCTTGGCTCGTTCTCTTCTCTTCTCTCTGCCCTCCCTCCCCTCCCTCCCCCTCCCTCTCTCCCTCCCTCTCCCTCCCTCTCCCTCTCCCTCCCTCTCTCGCTCTTTCTCTCTCTCTCCCCCCTCTCCCCTTATCTCATAGAGACTTTTCTTGGGGTACTTTCGCTTTTGCAGAGACCCAATCTTGACCCAGCTGGAGCTCCGACCCTTCGCCTTCCGCCCTTCGGCCCTTCGGCCCTTCGGCTGAGGCGCAGGGAGCCCAAACCGCCCTGGCCCAGGGGGTTGGTGGACACGTCCAGCAGCTCCTGAGTCGGGTGCTGCTTTGATTCGCCGAGCCAATCTTCCCAAGACGCCAGCGGTAAAGCCATTGCCGGCTCTGTAGGTACCCAGAAAAGAAAAAGAAAAAACATGTCACACCAGGAAAAACTACTTACTTGGCAGGACTGAGCTGGGTTTCAGCGGTTCTCGGAATCTAGAGATTCAATATGCCCGCTATGACCCACCGAGAGGCTACTGGCATCATGGCGTCTAGCTAATCTTCTTGAACATGGAACCAGATGTGTTTTCAGATGTTTATGTGCTGCTCTATATCTGCAACCTGAATGGATGTTTGCTTCGCGGGCCCTTGCCGGAGCTTGGCACAAAGGAAGGAAACTTGCCACGGTCCGGGATGGACCAAACAGAACTATGCCACTTTCTCGCTCAAGTCTCATCACGCCCATTCCCAGCCGTCAACCGCTCAAGCAGATGGTTCTTTCGGAGCTGACCATGAGCAACAGCAATGTACCCTTGGTACTTCAGGGTCGGTCAATGGTCCAAGTGCCCAGGTAACCTTCACACGAGTCGGGGCACAGAGCACCATGGGCTGCACTACCCTCCCCCGGAGGCGATTCCACCCAAAGGGCTATGGTTGGATGTGTCTGCAGGCCGTACTCCAGCATTAGCGCGGCGTTCTCGTCCAGCATGTTATCCTCAAAACACACGCCGGCGACCCAACCACATGTTGCCTTTACCAGATCCTCACATCATGGTGTACCTGGAGCAGCCTCCGATGGACATGAACCCCCCCCCAACCCGTGATTCTTAGAGAAGCCCCACTGTGGAAGGCGACTTATGTGCATTCCATGTCAATTGCAGGGGAGAAGTCTTGGTATGGAATTGTGGTGCTTCCAAAGAAGGCTCAAAGGTGCGAGAATGTGCTAGCCACATGGGCGTGTCCGAACTAGGGGAATACGTTCGTGAACTCACCACAAAATGGGTGCTATGTTTGCAAACACCTACATCTCCCCCAAACCCATCCAAACCTGAGCCAACCGCAGAATAATATTCGTCTTGGAAGCCGTCAAGCCAGAGGCCCATCCCAAGCTCAAAGCCCAAAGCCCTTCTGCCCAACGCCACTACACCCAGGGTTGAAGCACGATGCATCACTCAATGATCCAAATGAGTCTGCTGATGCTGGAGACGTCTCCACCCTCTCATTCTCTTTGCCCGCCAGCCGACCCACCGACCCACATACTCACCAGCTCACCAAGCAAAGCAAGCAAGAAAACAATCAAACCCCTGCCTGCCTTGCTGCCTGCCTGCCTGCCTACCTAGCTACTTGCTGGCCTACCTACCTGCCTGCCTGAACAGCTACCGACCTACCAGCTGCGGTTGAGGTGCTTTTTTTTTACTAGCCCCGGCTTTTTACTAGCCCTGGCTCGGCACAAGGCCTGTTGGGCTGGGAGTTGGTGGCCGCATCCCCAGCATTACTGGCCTCACTCGGACGAGAGCTGCCTATTGGCTTTGATTTGGTGGCAGTTCAGGGTTGATCGGGGCTGGTTTGGGGTGAGTGTTGGGCTGGCTGAGGAATTAATGCGGGCGGGTCTTGGCTTTGTTTGGGGTTCATTTATCCTCGGCAAAGGGCCGATATGCAGGATGCGGTTGGGAGGGTTTAAGGTTGACTTTGGGTCGGTTTTGGCTTGGTTGGGGCTGATTCGTGCTAGATGTGCGGCTGGCTTAGCCGTGGCTAAACCAGCCGCACATCTAGCACGAATCAGTCCCTTTGCCGAGGCTAAATGAACCCCAAACAAACCCAAGACCCGCCCGCATTAATTCCTCAGCAAGCCCAACACTCACCCCAAACCAGCCCCGATCAACCCTGAACTGAGCCAATAGGCAGCTCTCGTCCGAGTGAGGCCAGTAATGCTGGCGATGCGGCCGGCTATCCCGAGCATCAAGTCATGCCCAATACGCAGCCCTGACAAGAAACCGGAAATGCTGGGGATGCTGGGGATGCGGCCGCCCGGCTGACCAACCAACCAACCAACCAACCAACCAACCAACCAACCAGTCTCCGAGCCGGGGTTCAGCCCCGAGCTGGGGCTAGTAAAAAAAAACGGTTCCCCTACCAGCTGCCAGCCCTAAAAAAGAAACAACCTTATAGAGACAATAACACTTCAGTGTCCATAGGGGCCACCAAAACCGATGCCAATCTAAGTGAACCCAAGCAAAAAACCTTCATCACTTCGGCCCGTCTCTTGCAAGTCCGGGGTCTCCGTGGGCCGCGAGCAAAACGACTAGCACTTCAAGGAATTCCAGTCCCACACGCCACTCAAATGCAGAGATCCCGGCTCCATACACACACACACACACATGCACTTCAACCCAAGCCGCGAATGACCGTTCGCGTGTGTTTGTTGACAACCAGTTGGTTTTTGGACGGCCGACTGCTGGCACCTACTGGAATACTCCCCGCAATGTTATCCCTCTGTTGCTTGCTGTAGCTTTGGGCAAAGCTGATAGGTAGGCGCTGCCACAATGCTCATCTTCCCAGCCGAAGACGTTGTTCGGCCAAACAAATGTGTTCGTGTCCCTGTCGTTTGCACAAAAATATGGCTCTGGCAAATGAGTAGACTTAGAACCATACTGAAAACAAGTGCCATCTATGTTCAGCCAAACTGACCAGACATCGGGCAAGCAGGGGAACGAAAGAGGACACACGCGCGCAATCACACACACACACACCCTTCAACCCCAGCAGATGCTTGCTGTGAGGTGCTTCACAGGTTGCCAGACCGAAACATCTACGAAGAGTTTGAAGCTCTGCAACCATACCGGTGTGTCTGTTTACTCTGAAGGGTGTCTTGTTTCGGCCAGTCTCTGCTCGGGAAGGGCAAAGGGCAGCCACTCATTTTAACATGTCCCCTTCGCATTTTGAAAAGCCACACTACAAAAGCCAAGACGCTTCCTGTTTTTCTCAATGGCCTCCCTATGCGCCACAGGATCTGCCTCGCTTGTCACACGTTTTTTTTGTTCGAGGCGCCGAAAGGTCCAGGAATCTGAGACTCTTGTCTGCCGGGAGTTGTTCCAGGAAGCCGCTCATAGGCTGCGCGGCCTCGGCAAGCCCCGGAAAACCCCCGAAAAAACTTGAAAAGCCGTGAGCCGCGGCGAGAGGGGAGATCTGTTATCTGTGTTGCAGGCTGCATGCGAATACTGACCACTCAACGACCTTATTCGATATCCCCATGTTAATGAATCCATTACATACATTGCATTGCATTACTGTACATTACATTACGCTACATTACACTACACTACGCTACATTACATTACATTACGTGACATTACATTACGTTACATGGCTATTACGTTACATGACAATACGCGACATGACATTACGGTATATTCCATACATACATACACATGGGCTAGACAGTTTTCAACACCGGAAATTTGCTTGTTGATCATTGATGATTGTTTTCGGATGGGAGAGGGTCCATTATGTTCCTGTTGCCCCATGCTGTTTAGCATACCTGCTTTTGAATGCATTCATCAAATCATGACCAGGAGCTTTCAAATGGCTTCTGGAAGGTGTTTAAAGAGACGCATGTTCTGGAGAATTCCTATTCTGGTGTTTGCACGTGTACCTTGTAATGCAATAAAATGCAATGTAGCATAATGTAAGAAAAGGCAACGTGATGTGGTGTAATGAAATGGAATGCAAGGTAGGTGGATATGGATGGATGTATGTGTGTATATATGTGTATATGTGTATGCGAGTATGCTGGTACGCATGTATGCATGCATGCATTCGTGTGCACGTGTATGCAGGTAGGTATGCAGATATGTAGATAGGCATGCAGGTATGCAGGTATGCATGTAGGTGTATGTATGTATGTATGTATGTATGTATGTATGTATGTATGTATGTATGTATGTATGTATGTATGTATGTATGTGTGTCTGTCTGTCTGTCTGTCTGTCTGTCTGTCTGTCTGTCTGTCTGTCTGTCTGTCTGTCTGTCTGTCTGTCTGTCTGTCTGTCTGTATGTATGTATGTATGTATGTATGTATGCATGCATGCTGTGCTGTCGTGTATCCTGTGTATGTCTGTATGTATGTATGTATGTATGTATGTATGTATGTATGTATGTATGTATGTCTGTCTGTCTGTGTGTCTGTCTGTCTGTCTGTATGTGTGTATGTGTATGTATGTATGTATGTATGTATGTATGTATGTATGTATGTATGTATGTATGTATGTATGTATGTATGTATGTATGTATGTATGTATGTATGTATGTATGTGTATGTATGTATGTATGTATGTATGTATGTATGTATGTATGTATGTATGTATGTATGTATGTATGTATGTATGTATGTATGTATGTATGTATGTGTGTATGTATGTATGTATGTATGTATGTATGTATGTATGTATGTATGTATGTATGTATGTATGTATGTATGTATGTATGTATGTATGTATGTATGTATGTATGTATGTATGTATGTATGTATGTATGTATGTATGTATGTATGTATGTATGTATGTATGTATGTATGTATGTATGTATGTATGTATGTATGTATGTATGTATGTATGTATGTATGTATGTATGTATGTATGTCTGTATGTATGTATGTATGTATGTATGTAGGTATGTATGTATGTATGTATGTATGTATGTATGTATGTACACATGTACATATGTTCATGCAAGGCAATGCAATGCAAAGCAATGTATGTATGTATGTATGATGTGTATGTGTATGTGTGTATGCGTGTATGCGCATATGAGTGTATGCGTGTATGCCTGTATGCATGCAAGCATGCATGCATGCACATATGTGCATATGATGGCGTACACGTGCAATAGTGTCTTAGATCTACAAGCACCTACGTTTAAGCCTTTCGCGACCTTCTTGCCAGTGTCAAAGGGGGCTATCCAACTTCATGCACAATCAATAGGGAGGGCAAGACAGCCGTATCCACGAATGGTTGGGAGAGTTCTTTTCTAGACTTCATTCACCTAGGTAACTCAATGGGGCTACCCTGTTTCTAGCAATCATAGAAGTGAACGTAAGGGTTCTGAAAGATGTTCAACAGGTCCCCCCATCTACTGATGTTCTGGGCAGTTTGCTATCAACCTGAATGATGGACTCCCGGAGCCTTCATTCATGGCTGACCTCGTTTTGCAGATTGGACAAAGGGTACCTGCAGCCTAAAATAGACCTCAGGCAACCATCTCTGGAGGAATCACTTCTCGGGGAGCCCCCTGGGTTCCATGTTCTTCCAGGGTCCCCTGTTCAACATTCAGCGAAACCTGCCCTTTTCACATTAAGGGAAACTGCGCAGAAACCGCGAGGAACTCCCTCAGTTTGGGAGTCCCCAAGAGGAACACCAGAACACCATCATTTTGCGAGTTCCCCGATTTTTGCTCGATGTAGCCATGGGCCAGAAATCCCGTACCCCACTGAACATCCTAAAATGGGTGTTGAATTCACCAATCCCAACCAAAATGGGATCCCAAAACGGTTTTTTGACCACCACAGCCATGGAAACCAACGATTGGCGCCGTCTCGAAACGAACATCGGAGGCAGCCAGCGGCCATCACAGAGGCGGTCTTCGCGAGGCCCAGGTACTGCAGGCGGCTGCCCTTCAGCAGGCTGTTGCCCAAGACCTCGGGCTGGAACCTTCGTTTTGGATCAATCCAATAGTTCGGCGGTCGTATTTGACAGAAGAGCCAAGACCTGGACTGGAAATAGGCCACGCCATTTGGTTGGGCTTGGCAAATTGACTAGAGTGACCCACAAGTTGGCCATCTCCTACCGAAGGAAAAATGATATCCCGCCCATTGAGCGGTCAATTAGTGGCTCGGAGTCCACCCCTGAGCTCAGATACGGAGCCCACGTGTCAGAACCCATATACACACAACCGGTCGCTCAGGTTGAGTAAACTGGAGGAACTTTGGCAACAGGCGCTGCTCAGTGACCTCCCGCTGTAGAATACCCAGTGACACATGTTTTGAGCATCTTTCATGCGACAGACCGATTGAAATACAAACTTATAATAACTTATGCGAGCTGATTCATAACCACCTCAACTTTTAAACACGGGACACCCCGAATGGCTTGTGTCCCTTTTAGTTTCCTTCAAAACCATCAAAGAAGGGGTATCTTCCAAAAAGACGAGAGCCACCCATTTAAGAAGCCCAAAGAAGGGCGACTCAAAGGACGCGCTCTCGGACTTGTCTTTGCTGGGCGGCGCTGAAGGCCTCCGGGTCGAAGTGGTTGTAGCCTAGGTCCTCGGGAATACAAAGTTGTGAATGCAAATGTGTTCATGCGTACATGTACATATATATATATATACGTATATATATACATATACCCCGTCAAAATCTTTTGGGGCGCTTTTATTTTCCAGGGGGGGGGGGGCTTGGTGTGTGTGTGTGTACTCAAGCTATATACATTCACGTCATACGGTCGCCCGCGCGCGCACGCGCTTGCATACACGTATATTCACGCACGCATATAGTAATTACACATGCATTAGCATGTAACATCATGTTGAAATGCATGCAGGCATATGTGTACATCTTCAAGGTATGGGCCAGGACACGCGTGTCTCTTTTATAATATCGTATATGTGTTTCCATGTATTTTCATACATGTACATGAACACGTGTATAATATACATCTATACACATAATATATATGTATATATATATATCACAAGCTTTGTGCCGCCATTTTACATAAACCGCATTTTGCAGAAAGCTCGGCTGCGAAAGCTATGAGACTGCAACACTCAGGGTTCCTTGGATGCCCCCTTCAAACATGGCCCTAAAACAAACTCATTAACTGGCTACCAACAGCAACTAAGGCCAAAGGCCGATCCGGACTGCCGACCCTCTGAGGCTGAATGGGGACCACTGTCAAGAAACAAGTCGACCCCCAAAACGTTGTTTTCTCCGTTTTGGTTTCCCTTAAAAACACCAAACATGAAACTGCCTCAAAAAAGAAGGAGCCACCCCTGTTGCGTATGTGGGGGGGTTCTACTACATCGCTATTCGGGAGGCCTCCCATGGACCCATGGACCCATATTGGCTTCATGGGAAATGCTGCTTGCTTCTCCTGTCTTCCACGTCCCGGCAAGAGCTTGCAGGTCACCGGGTCACCGGGGCACAAGTCGTCTTGTTAGTTCCCGCTTGCGGGTCCAAGTACCTAATGTACTTGTGGCGCTTAAGTACATCAGGTGCCTGGACACTGAGGGTCTGGTCAACAACTGGAATCAACGCAAACCAGCGAAGTCCATCGGCTCTCCAAACTGACCTCATCAGCGACTCCACTTTCGCCGCGGGGCCAACTTCCTGATTCGGGTGTTGCGGACCAGGTTCGGCACCACCTTCGGCCGGGCCGGCCCAAACACAAAACGTCTGTATGCCCCTCAGAGAAAGCCTCATTCTGATTCCATGTTTGTTTTTGAGCAAACTTCTACCTTATGTCGCTAACTCGTGAGGAAAGGAATCGAAGAGCTATTGGGCAAGGAAATGCCGGCCAGACGAGAGATAAGAGGGTGGGAAGAGAGATGATCAACCGTCCAACCTTGCTTCGCCCGGCGGACTTCCTACAGCTCGCTTCCAACCTTCCTCCGACCCATCTTTTTATTGGGTATTTCGTGGCGGACGAAGGAAGCCCCAGCAGCCCAAAAGGAATCATATGGAGGCCGCTGGTACCCAATCAACCTGATACTAAAAATTGATGGGTGATTGGGGCTTTCTCTCTCCTAAGCATTTGCTGAGATTGATATTTGGGAATGCGAGAGAAAGAGAGACAGATTCCTATTGTCGCCATCCCTCACTCTATTAAATACCCGCTCCCAAGCGACTGCATGACCTCTCGTGTCCCCTTAATTCCTCCACGTGTGATCGGCAAATACATCGAGCCAAGAAATTGGACCAAGTCCAGTTCTTGCGGCAAGCCCCATGCACAAAACTACGACAAAGGACTTGGCTTGCTGATGTCTGGCATTCAGTGCGAATTACTTGCTTCAACTTGATACCTTTCGCACCGCTGTTGAAATCAAGACGCAGCCCCAGCCTTGATCGAGAGGTCAGGGCTGATCCCCGTCATAGCCAGAGACCTCAAGATCTCGCAGACTAGCAAAGGAGGCGGTTTTAAAGTGCACAACCCTTTCCAGCCTGGCTTGCTACTACAGCAACTCCACGCGTCAATACACAGCCTTAGGCACACTAGTCACACCAGGAGCAACCCTCCGAACATCATAAGATATCTTGCCTTGAAATCCTGCATGGTTCCCCTGAAAAACAAATGTCCTCCAACATGAAGACCTGGCGCCTCTGCTAGTGGGTACATGTCAGACTAATCGGTCGGGTTGCTCCACTTAGCGCAAGACTCTAACCACATGCGCAAGAGTATCAGCGGCCCTATGTAGATGTCGAGAGTCTAGGATAAGCCCTGATCGAAGTCTTCTCCAGGGGCCAGTGATGGCAGAACACCTAAGGCGCCTTAACCCGTCAAGAAAGGCTCATAGAACGTCTTGATATGCGGATATGTCACGCTGACTCAAAAAGCACTTCCTTTCCTACACAGCTCTTAGAGTAACATCAGGTTGAGCTACCGTTTAATTTCAGAGAATGCATGGACAAGAAATGTGGAATCTGGCAGACATGCTGAACCGGCGAAAGTACCATTGTCTACCTGACTTGGACAAACAACCCTGTGTGTTCTTTCAATTCAGGTTTTCTAAGATTTCCCAACGATCCAATTCCCCCGTTCCCCACATCCCCCAAGCCATTTGCCTGAGAAACAAATGCAAGCCAACACTGGCGTGTCCAGCAAGGAAACCATAGGAAACCGAGCTAAGACAAACTTTCGAAAACCACTGTGGAAACCAAGCTCAATGAAAAACTCGTGAGGCAAATCCCGTGATGTTGCAAAGGGGAGCATGCTATGCAAAAAGCAATGCGTGATCTACTTGCCCCCCATACGCAAGGTCTGGGGTTCGAGTCACCAATTGTGCCAGAGCATCTGATCCAAGTCGGTTGTCCTTTGTGTTCCAGTGACTCAAAATGCTACCCATTTTGCAGGGGGGATTCCAGTTTCAACTGGGCCCACTGTTGGGATCCCTTTTGGCTGGACAACTTGGATGCCATGGGGATCCCACTCGTACGTCCGAGCTGCACCTCCTGTAGGTGCTCGTGCCTTTCGATGGCATTGGCCAGCTTCTGGTACTCCTCAGGATTGGCCCAACCCAATACCCTATCCTGAGCACTGCCTTACCCTGAGGCATTGCGTTTCAGCAACTTTTAGTCTACTTGCCCTTTGAAGCGAACTGAAGCATTGTGCTGGAAAAAATGTGACTATGACCAAGAAACCAGGAATGGACTGCTTGTGGAAGACTGCCAAGCGCGATGGAAAAGCAAAAGGCAGCCTTGCCAGCCTGCAGCTTGTAGTGATGCTCCTACGTGCAAACATTCGACCAGTTTAGTCCTGTGGATGACGGTGCGGCCAGCGAACCCACCATCAAAATACTGCCCTTTTGCCATCAGTTCCACTTCGCAATAACAAGCCTGCGAATGAGGTCCCGCCTTAGTGCACAAAAGATCCATGTGAGGGGACCTTTCTGCCCAATCTAGTCGTCCACGTAGATATTTGAATATACCAAGGACCCCCTATTCTGTCTCCCCCCGCATTCTTGTGAAACAAAGACTTAAATTGGTTGACCCGCTTTCGGGCAGCCATCCCATGGTTCCCCAACCCGTTTCGTCAATGTTTGAATTTGGGATGTGTCCGAAAACGGGGTACTCCTTTGGTGTCTAAAGTTGAGTTTTAGAAATGCCAAAAGCATCGTGTTGTCCTTCCCCAACCCCAAAAAAGAGCGTTCTCCCCACAAAAGCGGCCCGGCCGACTTTCGGCCACCGAAGCGACGCGGCGCGAGCTCGGCCACACCAAGCCGCGCCGATGCTGACGTAGACCCCCGAGATGTCCAGGCGCTGGAGGTTCAGCATCGGCCCGTGGATGAGACGAGTGAGAAGCTGCAAGCACTTGCCTCAGGAGAATGGGCAAGCAAAAAGAACAACTAGAATACTTGATGACAAAAGTATCACTAGTTCTCACCATACAAGATTGGAGAACATAAAACACACAAAAAGGGGCTGAAGAGCAAACAGTCCATCTATATTGTTTTCAGAAAGGAGTCTCGATGTCACCAGTGGTTTCTAATCTTCTGAGAATCAACCTAAAAATAACATCAATAAGTTGAGAAAAACAAAGTGACGATGGACATGTTTGGATCTGACCAACTTACCAAACCAACATCGATAAATCTGGGGTGGGGTGGGAACACCAACAAACAATCTGACAAAGGCAATCAATCTTACTCACTTACAAGTCGAAACCGAGAAAGAAAAACACACACATCTAAAATTATGACAAAGGAAATGTTTGGACCTTCCTCACTGACAAGTCTGAAACTGCAAAAACATCAAGAAATCGACCGAACATGAAAAAAACAACAATCTTGTAGCAGAGATGATGGGGTGTGCCAAGAGTGTCCCCTGCCAGATTCTTCCCCCCCCCCATTTCTCGATGCTTTTGTTTTTTTAGGTGTTCTATTGACTATGTGCCAATATTTCCCCTGCCAGATTGTGATTTTGCTTTTTCGATGTCTGTCTGCACGTTTTTGGAAAAGGATTTCTTTTGGAGTTTGATGACAAGTTACTTCGAACTTGAATGAACTTTAATCAGGAAACACGTCAAGTAAACTACAACACAATCACATTCCAGAAAATGCAAGTTCAGTCATATTGATTCAATATCAACAGCATCTAATGGCATGGTGTCCTTGAATTAGTATGTAAATGCTAATTATGGTGAACTAACATCTTATGTGCAAACAAGTTTCTATCAAGATCCTAACTTAAGATAGAAAACATATCTGCCCTTGGTACACTCTATAGATCCTCTGTCACTGCAGTGGCACACCATGCGCGGCATCCCCCTCTCCTCGTTTTTGCTCGTGGAACTTACAGACTAGTTGGGTTGCTTGGCACGCACCCACACACACACACACACAAATTCACCGCCTGAATCCACCTCCCATCCCCTCTGCACAGCAAACACAGCCAAAACCTGGAAAGCAGTGCTGCCACGGCCTGTGTTCCAATGGAAGGAATCTGCAAGGAATCCGATATGATGTACTCTGATGCTCCATATTATCGTGAAGAAACCAACATGTTTGGACCAACCAACGTATTCTGCAGACGTTTCATCCACTGGGGCGAGACCATCAGTTCGGCCCGCTTGTGGGCGTCCAGCCAGGATATCCCTGGCCTGACAAATAAGCCATCTGCGTGAATCATAACAATTCCACCAAAACACACAGGCAACCTTCATCATGCCCAGAGAGTTAAATGAACACATGCTGATGTAAGAAATCAGGCATAAACTTGTTGTCAGTAAAGGAGCCATTTTTTATCGTACTGAGAGTCTCAAGGAGGCAAGAGACTGCCAATATCTCTTTTGCCCCAACTCAAGAGCAATAACAGCACTTAGTCTAGTATTGGCAAACAGGACCCCCTTACTTTCACCCATGTTTGATTCTGGACCTGTATTGAAGCCCCTGTCCAACACAATTTTTGGCAATAACGAGAGGCTTGGTTGATGGCCCTTTGTCAATTCTACAGGCTGTCTCGGTGCCCAAAGCTTTCTGCAAGAGACACGACAAACCCGACATTCTCCCTCCGACGATAGGTGGCTGTGGATCAAAACTAGGTACCCAAAATGAAACCCTGGTAAATGGAACCAAGGACTAAAACCTGCGGTCCCCTGGTGGTTTCATTTTGACCCACACCCAGGTGAGCGACCTCGAGTTCTTTCCAACCCGAGGTGCGTCCAATGTGAGTGCAGCGATCCAGGCGGAGGCAGGCAAGAACATCCTGACTCTGACTGAAGTAAACTCACACCCACCCAAGCCATGGGTTTTGGGGTTTCGGACACTCACTTCGTAGGCGGTTGAAGCTTATCCTTTCCTATTTCTTTGAGGATAAATATAAGAAACCTGACCCTTCGACTTTCTGAGGGCTCATGGCTCCATCGAACAAGTGGACTTCGTCTCAGACACAATTCCCCCTCCCGGTCTGCAGGAATTGCAATGATTCACCACCGAAAACTAGGGAGCCCCTGCAAGCAAGGAGGCTTCATCATAAGTGAGGTCGCAAGCTGCTTTTCTGAGGTCCCTTAAGTTGCCCAGAACCCAGTTTCTTCCCGCCTTTCGCCTTACCACAAGATCTTGGCCTTTTAGCCGAAACAGGGCCAGCTGAAACATACGCAAGCGGGTGGCTGAAGCGAAAGCCTCGGAGTTCGATCCGTTTCTGGGGCCCCGTCTCTTTGAAGACAGGAAGCAATGAGCTGTGGCTTTCACATGCTATTCACCGACGGGCTTGATATTTGAGGGAAGTGGGCAGTTACCTCGAGCGCTTCAATTACTGTCGGGGATATCCTTCAACTGCCGTATGAACTCTTGGTTTAGGAGTCCATGCTTTGTTTGTTTTGAGGCTCGGGGTTCGGGAGTGAAGTTCCGTTCCCAACGAATCCTTTCCAAGGGCTTCCTGTGATTCCTCGAAACAACGACAGGTGGAACGAATTAGGGGCAAAACCTGTATTCAGCACACCCCTGGCGCTAATGACCTGGATGTATTTATGGTTGGGACTACCATCTTCATCAACCTAGGTGTTGAGTGTGGCTCATTTGCGCATCTTGCTGAAACCACCGATGTTTTGAGGAGTACTTGCGTGTTGCCATCCACCGCCAAAGCCAGATATGTGTGAGAAGGATATGACTTGGTTTAGGTCTTGCATGACGCATCTCATAGGCTTGGACTTACATAAAGCCATCTCTAAGACTAAATTACTCAAAACCTTTATATAAATGGTAAAACATTCATTGGTCCTACTGTTGAGTTGGGACTTGTCTACTCATCTTTAACGGGTGGTTTGGGGCGGGGGTTTTGGGGGTGTCCCCCCCAAAAGAGGGGTGAACAACAAAGATAAGAACCAATTACTATCCACTCCCATTGGGCGGGCCAGCGAAATTGGGTGACAAGTGGATATGTGTCAAAATAAGGCGGCCCCTAAAATCGGGCGCTTTCCTTTTGGTTTCCTTTTCAACCAACCCAACAAGGGTACCCTCCAAAAAACGCACGCACCCAAGTATGGGGGGAAACGAAATGAACCCCCACATTTCCTGGACTGCATCTTTCCCTGTGATCCAAGAGTCTGCATACCTCGAGGCAACACACTCCAGCAGTGGACATACAGATCGGTCAGAGATCCTCAGTGGTGGGAACTACAAGTGAGATACCCGAGGCAACCAGGACAAGGGATGGTTCCTCGGGTCATCGTGGGTGAGCCTGCTGTACCCCTAGGTAAGGTGGCTGAACTTTTCGCAGAAGCATCTGCGCAGGCTCTGTTCAGATACTGTGTTATCAAGCAAATCAAAGCAAGTTCAAAAACGCTGACATATTCAGCATGCTGAAGCAGCACTCATGAAACAAGGAAATGCTCAGGCCTGCCTAAGAGTCATGTGGCGGGCCGGCTTTGAAACGCGCTAGCGCGCCCGAACCCTGCCTGTTTCAAGTGGACATGGAGGGGGGCCTGAGAATGTACGCGCATCCCCCGCAGACTACACAAACATAAATATATATATATATAGATAAACATATGCACACATGTAGCAAAATAAATGTGCGTGTATATGTATGATATACACGCGTATATATATATATAGTTATATATATATAGATTTATGTATCCAAATCCATACATATATCTCACTAACTCTCCAGAAAAGCCTCCAACACATGTAGCGGGCTCTCCAACAAGAGACTCAGGGCCCATTTCCTAGCATTGGAGCACGCACCGACGTGGGCCTCATGGGCCATTGCTTTTTGCGCCTGAGGGCCCGAGGGTCCGAAACGATCAGATCACAACAGGAACCTGGGCATGCTGCCTGTCGAAGCCAGACTTGCTTGGCGGCGAACACCTATTTCCAATGTCGCAATGCCTCCGCCATTGATAAAGCCGAAGCTGCGCAATGAACAGACATGCTGTGGCCAGCCGCGTTCTCCTGGTGTCAACAAAGGTGTCATTCATCAGCTCCACACTGTGGGGTTGACTCCTGCGTGTGTGTGTGTGTGTGTGACACCAAGCAACGCCTGTCCTCTGCGCACCCCCCGCAGCTTCATCTGCCACGGCAAGACTATGTCTGCTGAAAACGAACGCCATGGCAGTGAGGCAGGCTGTCTTGCTGAGCCCTGCTCCCAGCCTTCGCCACGGCCCAAGCACGCCGCAATTCCGCTGTGTCTGATTGATTCGTCGCGTGAAGTCTGGCGCGTCACTGCTTGCCATGGCCACTTTGGCAATCGTTAAGCCCCTAGGCTGTCAAAAACACGCCGCATCACGCTTGCACACAAAACTCCACAAAAGCTCTTGAAACCACACCCTTTCGGTCAGTCAAGCTGTGGGACACCCTTTTAACTTTTTGTAAGAATGCACATTGGTCGCTGACCGGGCTCCTGCCACAATCTTGCGCCGCCCTTGCAGCGCCCCACTGTTTCTGAGTCTTTCGCAGTGACCTCGATGTAGCACGGAGACCACAGCCGGCAAGCCGCCGCAAAACATCTTTCCACATCGGCGAGAAGCTGGAGCTCCTGCGTGACAATCAAGAAAAGCCTCCTCGACGAGGCCGCGACGCGCCAAAACACACGGCAATGCCCAACTAGACGAGCCCAAACGAGGCCGCCGGCTTCGCTACACGACTTTGCACGAGGTCTCCAACACAGAAAGCAAACTCATGCGCTGCAATGCCCCTCCACGCTGACGGTCTTGTAGCGTGTTCCAAGCTGAATGAGGCTGACGAAGCCGCTGCAGCCACGCAGCTTCGCGTCCCTCCCACGCAAAAAGCGGACTTCATCGCTGCAACGCCCTACATGACGTGATGGCCACCTGCCCCTAGGCGTCCATGCCCAATAGATGTGTGTGGCAGTTGTTGCGAAAGCATCATTTCATGCTTCATGTGATTTTTCGAAATGCGTGAAACATGTGTGACCCATCCTTTCACATCTTGCTGCGTGCTGGGTCACGAGTTGGCGTCGTTGCAGGGCTACCAGGTAAACCCGGTTTGCGTTGCATATGCACACTGGACGCCTTGTGAAACTAGCGCGCGGGTCTGTGTGTGTGTGTGTGGATGGGTGGGTGGGTGGGTGGGTGGGTGGGTGGGTGGGTGGGTGGGTGGGTGGGTGGGTGGGTGGGTGGGTGGGTGGGTGGGTGGGTGGGTGGGTGGGTGGGTGGGTGGGTGGGTGGGTGGGTGGGGTGGGTGGGTGGGTGGGTGGGTGGGTGGGTGGGTGTGGGTGGGTGGGTGGGTGGGTGGGTGGGTGGGTGTGGGTGGGTGGTGTGGGTGTGGGTGGGTGGGTGGGTGGGTGGGTGGGTGGGTGGGTGTTTGTGTGTGTGTTTATGCTTCTGTGTGTGTGTGTGTGGGAGCGCGTACAAACTTATAATCAAATCATGGGCCCTCCTCTCGAGGGATCGGAAACCTTGGGGCATCATGTTTGATTATCAATGGCCCCGGCGAGTGTCCGAGACCCGGTGGGAGTTTGGAGCCTTAGGGGAAAATATAAATGCACATCCGATATACATATTGAGATATTATGAAGATTGGCTGGCAAAGCACAACAAAGTGTTCATGATGAATGAAGGTTGCCGCGACTTCCAAAAATGCAACCTTGCTGGTCGAAGGAACATCAACTTACTTCAGGCCTCTGGGCGAGTGAAGTGAAGGGCCATATGCAAGAAGTGCTGTGAATTTGGCACCCCTCCCAGATGCATAGCTCTCTTCCAATTTGACAAAACGAGTTGGATCAGCACCAACAGAGTCAGATATCAGAAGCGCACTTTGGGAAGACCTGGCAACCCTTAGGACCGCTTTTAATTTCAAACCAGCTTCAGGCGCTATTTGGAGGAGTCCTTTTGACCTAGTTTCGATGCACCTGTTTAGTGCGGCCTTTCCCCGAACAAATGCAAACGAAATGCAAACCGCTTGTATCAACACGCCGACAGATGCGGCCTTACGATCGATTGATCCATGGCGCTTGGAGTTCTCCCCGAGGTCAAGCCGCTCCAATGCTCCTGGACTCCGAGCCAAACTTGCACCGGCCAATGGACATGACTGGACAGATCTAAGATTCTGTCAGGATCCGAAAAGGGCTTGTCGCAAGAAAGCTGCATTTTGGTTGAGAACTTGTTCTGCACATATATATATATATTATATTGCTAGTGCCTCCCTTGTACCCATGTGGGAGCTGGGTCATCATTCCAGGGCTTCCTCGGCGGTGCAGAATTTTGTCCATCCACAGTAGGAATCGGAACCTCAAGAAATTGGCTTTGGTGTCCCTTTGATTTCCCTGAAAAGACCAGTTCTAAAAGCGTACCGAGCCTTACAAAGGAGGGCTCCTTGAAAAACGACCCTCGAGACTCGAGAGCGAACGAAAGAAGGAGGTCTCCCTGAACGAATCGAATCCCTCAAGGTGCGGATACCTAAACACTTGGATTTAAGGATCCAAATCTAAATCCTGAGAACCCAATATCCAAGATGTCCAGGACACTTTCAATGAAGCATTGGATGACCCTACAGCTACCAAATCGAAGTCCTGAATTTAATTCCTGGATTTAGATCCCTGGATCAGCGTAATTAGCACCAGAAATGCACAAACAGCATGCAACTCTTCTCTAGGTCAACCACCAGTCAAGGCTTGGAACATTTCTCATGGGTTCGAACACTCTGCTACACGCCTTTGCAAATCCATCTAGGAGACTGCACCCAACAAACGTGTCCCAAGACTGTAGGGAGGTTGACAATCCTTTGGGAGGTTGGCCCAGGAACATCAAAGTTATGAACCCTAAGTTCTAGTTTATAAACTCTCTTGAAGTTCCGGGGTCCGCACTCTTGGTGACAAGAGTTGACCCCTCAAGAGTTGCCCCTCTGTCACCCCCCGCTGGGCCTAGACTTCAAGACTATGTTGGCACCGCATGGTCACCACGCATCTAGAAAATAAACCCAGACTCGTGTATAAACTCTACATGCTATACAGAGTTTAGCAACAACCTTCCTACAATAATTTGGCAACACAGTCTTCCTACAGCAGCACAATCTGCCTGCAGCTTGAAATGGCAGAAAAGGCAAGATAAAAGCTCGAGAAGAGACCTTTGCTCACCTGAAAAGCTTATGTGGCATTTCATGAAGGAAAACTTGGGTATCGGGGGTCCTATATATGCTACACCCCCTCTCCCAAAACCTACCAAAATTGCATTTGTTCAGCGATTTGAGATTCAAGAACCTTGCTTCTTGAATCTTGAGAAGCGTGACGTTCAATCCACTTTGAGGTACATGGAATTCAAGATTCCCCTGGCATCTTTTTCCAGCATCTTGAATCGCGTACCACTTGGTAGTAAGCGATTGCAGCTCCAGCTCCATATTTCACTATGAGAGTAGCACGCAAAGTACTCTTTGGCTGTTTCAGCGTGCCTGGACCAGTTCTGTGGTTGTGTTTTTACTCTGATCATTCTGCAGGGACAAGCAGCACACCTGCAACTATTCTTGGGGAAGTAACTAATTCCCATGTAAACCTATTTGAAATTGAGATCCAAATCAACTCTAAGATGCCCAATGTCCTTGCTCAGTTCCATTTGCATTCTACTTCAACTCTGCTAAAATGACATTTGCAACGCAAGTCCCATCAAAACTCATGTGTTGCTTGTCTGGTTTGTGTTGCGAGGATACAGTCATTAACAATGATTGAACATCAAATATGAGAAGAAGGGTCCACTTTGAATGTCGCTTCAAGCTCAAACTAAGTTCAGCGTTAAGCACCCCGATTTCCTTATGCAGTCAAAGAATAACTATTGAAATGCCAAGTTGAAATGAAAATATCAACTTAAATTGCAACAGGTTAATTGCCCTTATCTAAGTCCATGCAATTTTAACTAAGCGCGAACTGAGCCAAGCAAATCACAGGAAAGTAGGCTCGATCAACTTAGATCTGCTTCAAAAAGAGCGCAGTAAAATGCGGTATGTTCAGCATATGTCAGATCGTCGTTCGACCTCGCAAGAAAAAGGTCAAGCTGCGCGACGCCTGTCAATTTTCCCGTCACAACTGAGTTTTCAAGCGGGGCGACTAGCAGATCGAACATAACGGGCCTGTGGAAAAAGCACAAAGATGCTGGAAACACTTAATTATTTTCTTGGGACCAAGATTCGAGATTGAAAAACAATTCTGGGAATCTTGATTTCAAGCTACCAAAGCCAAAAAAAAGCGTTGAACAAGTCGCAAATGTTGAGCAACATCTCCACTGGACAAAAACAACACAACACTACTTTCCAGCCATAGTGGGGGTAGGATTGCTTTTTTTTTTTGGTTTGTTGGCTTTTTTTTTCCGGTTGGTGCAACATGTTGGCCAAAATGCTGCGCAACATTTGGGAAACGTTGCTCAACACATCCACCGGACCCAAAAAGCAAACTTTCCCGCCATGGCTGCAAATGGGGGAATGTTGCACAACATTATCAAAGAGCTAAAACGCCAGACATGCTATTGTTCTTTTAGATTGAATGCGGCTTGATGGTTTTTAGTGGGGAGCACGACCAAATGCTGGAAATGCAGTGACTTGCTAAAGCCTCGAAACAAGTTGTTGTTGGATTGTTTTGTTTCTCTCGTGTTTTTTTTTGGGGGGGGGACCGGGGGGGACCATATGGATATATATTTCTGAACATATCAGTGCATACGTCATCAGGCAGTTTGGAGGGGACCAAACCTGATCTTGAGCTCTATTCGGTGGGCTGGCACTCCAGGCGCGTGATTCCAGCTAGACTCTTTTCCCTTTACCCACAGTCACACAATCCTGATTGAGCAATGGATATAAAGAATAGTAAGTGGCAAAGCTCAACTTCGGTGAAGGGCACGGGCTAGCGAATTCGTCTTTGTATGTAGCTGCCACTACACTAGGTAAGCAGCTGCTTTTGTCTGGTTGGATGCCGGTGGAACCAGTTGAAGTTTCTGGTTGGCCACCACAAGGGTTCAACTAGTTGATGTTCGCAACAACGTGTTGATGAGCGTGTGTGTGTGTGTGTGGTTTTTTTGAGGGTGCCCTTCTCAGGCTGGCTTAAATGGAAACCACAAGGAAACCAAAGCCTGGGTCCCAGTCCAAATCCGCATTTCAGCACATACCCAACCACTCAAAATCAAGCAACTCGCATGCAGATTGATATTCCCAACGATATAGCACCAGTTTCCCCGCAGTGTCGTTTTGCTGAGAGTGCCCAACCCATTTTGAATTTTCTGCCCCCGATTTTGACACATACCCACTTGTCACCGTACCCACTTTCCAAAAACACACACACCTCCCCAAAAAATGAAGGCCCAGTTCGGGTCCCCGGCTTTCCCATTCCAAATTTCCACTGGCCACTCGGCTCCTCCGGAGGGGAAGGCGGCGGTGAGCGCCAACAGGTCCTCGTCGCAGTACGACAACCCCCGGAGCTCCAGGAAGGGCAACTGCCTCCGACGAATCCGACGAGACCGAATTCGCGGGGCGGCCGGGCGGGGGTCGGCATCGTTCGGAGTGCGTTGGAAGGAAAACGACAAATGGGTACTGTGGCCGTTTCCTGGTTTGCTCGTTCTATCTCGTTTTCGTGTTTGTTTGCTTGCGTACTTGGTTGTTTGCTTGCTGGTTTGTGGGTGTGTCTGTTGGAGGTCACCCAGGCGCTTGGAGGTGCAGCAAGTTCATAGGGTCACAGCATGTGTTGGGCGACAATAATAATAATAATAACT
This sequence comes from Effrenium voratum, assembly GCA_963377175.1. NCBI lineage: Eukaryota > Dinophyceae > Suessiales > Symbiodiniaceae > Effrenium > Effrenium voratum. The sequence goes on along the minus strand of CAUJNA010000025.1, from coordinate 455,731 downwards.
TGCATTCGCCCTATGCTCAAAAGACCAATGCGGTCCAGGCTTCCCGCAACACGCTGCCAGAAATCTGGCCAATTGGTTGCGTCCCAAGTAAGCTTGCGAAGCAAAATCCCAAAGCGATATCAACATTGAATGAAAACCCGAGGAAACTCTCGGCCTGGGTTGTCAAAACCCTTCAAGCCTTTGGGGCCTCATATTTATTTATCAAGGTTTCATGTTCAGCTGCTCTGCGACAACTTAAGCCCAAGGGCTATGTTCTTCAACGCTGGGTCTACTTTAGCCCTGCCTACTATCACCACGAATTTCAGGCCAATAAGATCCCCTGAAAAACATTGACAAAGCGGTGCAGTCCGAGCAACACATGTCAAACTAAGCAGAAGTCAAGAATTCTTGACACACAGTGACATGGCGCTGCTGAGTGTCTGAAGTGAAATACGGTCAGCTTCCTCGCGACATTCGGGAAACACGCAGCAGGGTTGAGAGCAAAGCAATTGACGTTCACCGTTCTCTTGGGTGTGGCATGATCCCCACCTCCACTCAAAGAAAGGCAAACACTCACAAGTCCATGTCAAGCCTTAATTACATGACTGTCAAGCCTTAATTACATGACTTCTAACTAAACTAGGAAACAAGAAACAAGGTCACGCGCACACACCCGCCCCATGTGTTGTGCACGGCCAAGGTGCCTGCCCAAGAAGCCTACGGCAGCCTGCTGCGGGTGAAGGCCGCAATCTAAGCAGACCTGGTCGGTGTGGCCAATCGTGTTAGAGTTAGTGCTTAATCTGTTTGAAGCCATGTGTGAGAACTCAAAGCGATGAGCTATATAGGTCTCCTATGAGTCCGGCCTTTGCTACACGGGAGCAACCTCTTCGAGCGCCCAGGACAAGCGATGCCTTCGGCCGAGATTGCAACTGCTCGAGCGTTGGCGGCTCGGCGCGCCAAACCTAACCGCTTAAGTTTGGCAAGTGAGCTGTCCGGTCCCCTAGCACGCGTCCCCAGCGCTTGCCACAGAGGAAGCGGGTAGAAACACCGGAAAGACACCGCAGGCACTGCTCCCGGGCAACCTTCCTTTCAGGGTATCTATGTATGTATGTATGTATGTATGTTATGTTATGTTATGTTAATGGTATGTTATGTTATGTTATGTTTTGTTATGTTTTGTTATGTTATGTATGTATGTATGTGTGTATGTGTATGAATGTATGAATGTATGAATGTATGAATGTATGAATGTATGAATGTATGAATGTATGTATGTATGTATGTATGCATGTATGTATGTTATGTTAATGTTAATGTTAATGTTAATGTTATGTTATGTTATGTTATGTTATGCATGTATGTATGTATGTATGTATGTATGTGTGTATGTATGTATGTATGAATGTATGAATGTATGAATGTATGAATGTCTGTATGTATGTCTGTGTGTATGTCTGTGTCTGTATGTGTGTGTATGTATGTATGTATGAATGTATGAATCTATGAATGTATGAATGTATGAATGTATGTATGTATGTCTGTATGCATGTATGTATGTATGTATGCATGTATGTATGTATGTCTGCATGTATGTATGTATGTATGTATGTTATGGTATGTATGTATGTGTGTATGTATGTGTGTGTGTGTGTGTATGTATGTATGTATGAATGTATGTATGAATGTATGAATGTATGTATGTATGTATGTGTGTATGTATGTATGTATGTATGTCTGTGTGTATGTCTGTGTGTATGTATGTGTGTGTATGTATGTATGAATGTATGAATGTATCAATGTATGTATGTATGTATGTATGAATGTATGCATGTATGAATGTATGTATGTATGTATGTATATGTATGTATGTATGCATGTATGTATGTATATATATATATATATGTATGTATGTATGTATGTATGTTATGGTATGTATGTATGAATGTATGAATGTATGAATGTATGTATGTATGTATGTTATGTTATGTTATGTTAATGTTAATGTTAATGTTAATGTTAATGTTATGTTATGGTATGGTATGTTATGTTGTGTTATGTTATGTATGTATGTATGTGTGTGTGTATGTATGTATGTATGTATGTATGTATGTATGTATGTATGTATGTATGTATGTATGTATGTATGTATGTATGTATGTATGTATGTATGTATGTATGTATGTATGTATGTATGTATGTATGTATGTATGTATGTATGTATGTATGTATGTATGTATGTATGTATGTATGTATGTATGTATGTATGTATGTATGTTATGTTATGTTATGTTATGTTATGTTATGTATATATGTATGTATGTATGTATGTATGTATGTTATGTTATGTTATGTTATGTTATGTTATGTTATGTTATGTTATGTTATGTATGTATGTATGTATGTATGTATGTATGTATGTATGTATATGTATGTATGTATGTATGTATGTATGTATGTATGTATGTATGTATGTATGTATGTATGTATGTATGTATGTATGTATGTATGTATGTTATGTATGTATGTATGTATGTTATGTATGTTATGTATGTTATGTATGTTATGTATGTTATGTTATGTTATGTTATGTTATGTTATGTATGTATGTATGTATGCATGCATGCATGCATGTATGTATGTATGTATGTATGTATGTATGTATGTATGTATGTATGTATGTATGTATGTATGTTATGTATGTATGTTATGTATGTTATGTATGTTATGTATGTTATGTATGTTATGTTATGTTATGTTATGTTATGTTATGTGATGTATGTATGTATGCATGCATGCATGCATGTATGTATGTATGTATGCATGCATGCATGTATGTAAGTATGTATGTATGTATGTATGTGTGTATGTGTACGCACACACGCATGTTTGTATGTTTGTATGTTTGTATGTTGGTATGTCTGGATGTATGCATGCATACATGTATCTGAAACATGAGCCACTGAGATCATGCTGAGCTCGTGTTGCCCCCAGGAAAGCTGCCAACAATTAGGCAGATGTGTTGAAGCATATTCATGGACAAGACTGATTTAAGATGCAACAAAGTACACTTTGTGCCGCCCCTTGGCCCCGGAACATCTAAATTCACGGACTCAGTATCGACATGCGGAAAGGATTAGTAGTGCATGCAAATCCAAATGTGTCTAATTCTGCTAATTCTCAACTGATCTCTTCGAATGCATCAAATGCAATCCCCAAGAGTCAGAAAAGACCGGGGTGCGTACCCGAAAACATGTAAAGAAACACAAGGGCGGGCAAAGGTATCCATTCCTGACATTTTCCCGACGGCTGACCCAACGCCTTGGCGTAGCGCTGCAGCGGCGGAAGTGCCTCGGGATCGTCGTCCATGTCAGCTTGGTTTACACCGCGGCCTGGCATCGCGGGGGCAGAAGTCGTCTATGGAAAGCCACGGATTTTGTGTGATCCAATCCGTTCAATCCACTTGTAATCCTTGAAATGATCTCAGCAACCGCTGATTCGGACAGGACGTAGGGCTTGATGTGGACCAAACTACGTTACTCTTGTTTGACCTGGCAACCACAAAGGGCGGTTCTCTCCGCGTTCAGAAACTCTCAAAGGGTGTCCAGCTTCAATCTGGTACCGGAAAACACCGGGGGGGGTTCAACTTTCAATGGCTTAAGTCTCAACTTTCAGCTTGTCCTTTAGCCCTTTGCAGGGGTCACTGGATCTTCCCATAAGTTGATCAATTTACTCGTGGTTCCATGGAAACCTTCTCCACATTTGGAGGTTCCACCAAGGGAAGCGGCTGGGTAATTAGGTTTTTGGGGGGTGTCTTACAGGAACGCCAAATGGAAAACCACCATTTTGACCAGGTCCGTCCAAATGGCTGTGGGTCAAAACCCTGTACCCCTGAACATCAAAATAGGTGGCTGCCTGCATGTTCATCCACCCCAAAATGGGATCGCCATAGGTTCTGCAACCCATTGCCAAATGGGTATGGGTCAAAATTATGCCACCAGGGGACGGCAGGTTTTGGTCCATGTTTTCCACTTACCAGGGTTCCATTTGGGGTACCTACTGTTGACCCACGGCCAAATGAAGGAAAGCCGTGGCTTCCCTTTGGTTTTTATCCCGAAACCGTCACCCGCAAGACCCCGCAAGCGATGCCGCGAGGCCTCGCCCGGACCAGGGCCGGTGGAACTCCGCCATGGGCTCCGCCTTGACCTCGCCAGACCCAAAAAATGGAGACCCTGTCTGTATGGCTTATGCAAGTCTAAAAGGGTGGCCAACACCAGCCACCAATGTTAAAAAAAGAAAACTAATAAAGAAAGAAAAACACCACATACACCACTGGGCTTTATGATTGGCTTCGTGTCCTCCGGACCCGAATGGATCGTAGGTTAGTCGGATCGGAGATCAAATAAGTGATCAGGATCCCACAGTAAGCTTCCCTGAAACTCTCTGCTTCTCTGGGCAACCGATGGTCTCACCTCAATTGGGCGTGCGCTCAAATGTTGGGACAGCTTTGTGGGTGTGCCATTCTTTCCTTACAGAAAATCGCGTCGCCAAGGCTAGGAGATCCTTGGGGGGCAAAAGGTTCCGCAGGCTTCCCCCGAGGCGCTTCCGGCACTTCCGGCTTCATGAAGGCCAGTGATGAAGACAGCACTGCCTGGCCTAAGAAAACTTGCGGTGCGATAGGTAGGGAATGACCCGGGGTTGAGAATGAACCGGAAGTGGATTCCCTCAAAGGACACAAGGGATTGTTGGGGGAATGCCCTCATTCCCTGCTGAGCAACCAGGGGGGGGGGTGATCCCTAGTCTGACTCTCTGTGGGTCGTTAAACAGCCGGGCAACCGCTACCATCTGGCATGAGGATTGAGGATTTGGACAACCCACGGAGCGGCGTAGAGGGTCCGACTGTTTCTGGGTGAAAAAAGGGGTGTACAGCGAGGTTCTAGTAAAAACAAGCTGGCAGCAATACTAGAACAGTGGGTTCGCACCTGCATGGCTATTCTGGCACTCTCGAGGGATCCCTCTCATTGGTATCACAGAAAAGAGCGAAAGCCTCAGCCCCCAGTGTTTTTGCGTTGTGGGAAAATCACAAACCCGATTTGGGTGCCGAAAGCAGCTTGACCCTCGATAAAAGCTTCACTCAGCTTCCCTTTGGTGTCTGAAAGTAGGAAGACCCCAATGGCGGGTTGCCTTTCGATTCCCTGCTGATCAAATCTAAACAAGGGCTTCCCCTCCCAACAAGGAACGCCCTCGGAACACCCCCCCCATTTTGCCAAAGCAGGAGATTCTGGAACAACATGGCGACATGCAGGCTTGTCATCACAAGACTTGCATATATTCAGAATCTAGATACGGGGGGAAGTACCTTTCTGGTTGGGACATAACCTATGGTGGGGCCTATATTTATTCACCTTGACTGATTCAGGTTGCTGCTGTAAAGAAAGGCCTGGCAAGCTCGTCAAGCTAGTGGCGTTGTGGCTCGCTTTGACCTAGCACTGACGACTCAAACCACTGGCCGAATCCACAGGCGAGGGGCCGTCTTCGTGCCGCTCCTCCCGCCAACTGCGGAGGCGTACCTAGCGATTGAGTTTGCATCACCGCCATCGCCGGCAGCAAAGAGCAGCACCAATAACAGCCCGCCGCCACCGCCACCACCACCAAAGAGCACCAATGACCAGTGCCGCCGCCACCACCACTATTACCACCACTATTACCAATGACCACCACTTACCACAGTTGCGATCACCATTTCCGACACCACTGGCGCCAACAAGAACATCACCAATGACAGCACCGCTTATCAAGAAGCACCTTTGTCAATAGGCAAGACCTTTGAACAAATACTAGTTGTGTGTTGTTCAGCAACTGAACCACAACTTTTGTCTCCCTCAGAGCGCTGCAGCGCCGCCAACAAGATTTCAGGTAACAAAGCCCTGGAAAGAAATACGCGCCTTTTGGATTTTTCCGTTATTCACTTTCGATTAAAGGTATGTCGGCTGACATGTGGGGAGTATAGGGCAGTATATAAGGGTGTGTATTCGGTCCATGTACAACAGGGGCACATGCTCATTCCCCTTGACTAGAGGCTACCCCACCTACTGAAAAGGGGACTGTCAATTGGAGAGGGACATGGGGGCTCACTACAATTATAGAATTCTGACGAAAACGGAAGGGGGAGGACTCACTGGACCCTTCCCTACGGACAAAGGGTAGACCGGTGATGCTAATCCTCGCACAAGCGTAGTTTGGTGCGCCGTGCACCAAGCAATGGTAGATCGGAGGCAAATCAATAAACAGGTGTCGAACATGTTCAACTGGGATAATGCTTGAACATCAACGGTGGAGTTCTGCAATATCAGCACAGGTACGCCCCAAAATTTATACTCAGCGCCCACATCCCCCAATCGAGGCTCCTGTGTTTTCATTTGTTGTTTCTTGCTTTTTTTTGTTCTTCTTGTTTTTTTTTTTATCCTTTTTTCTCTCCTGGTTTTACCAAGTGCTTGCTTGCTTGCTCGCTTTTTTCTCGCCGCCCCATCCATCGAGGACTCGATGCCGCCCTTTGGGTGAGCGGCCCAGTTCTCGAGGCCCGGCTGCCATTGGGAGCTGGGCCGCTCGCCTGGGCTTTCGGCTTTCGAGAGGAAACGATGGGGGGAGTCTTAAAAAAGAAGAGACGATATGAGAAGAGTAGAGAAAATCATCTAGTGATTTCCGTAATGGAAAGTTCTGGGAGAAAATAATTACAACACAGGAACGCCATCCTTCACGACATTAACAAACTACAGGGATGGCCTGTCGTCCTGATAGCCTCATGCGGCTCGACTAGGTGCCCTGCTACGTCACCGAGCCATGGCCAGATCACCAACATTCCTTTCGACGGCTGTTTGGGGTCTCCTCAACATGCTGTTTGAACAACCAACAAAAAGAGTGTCGCCTCCCTCTCTGAAAAGAAGCCTCACCCAAATATTAGGGGCCAGGCGACATGTAAATCTATGCCACGGCCCGAGAAGTATTGGAGTCTTTGCAGTTGTTGTAAGATCTCACCCAGTACCGCAAGTGCCGAATTGCAGGGCTCAAAGAAAGAAAGAGAGAAAGAAAGAAAGAGAGAAAGAAAGAAAGAGAGAAAGAAAGAAAGAAAGAAAGAAAGAAAGAAAGAAAGAAAGAAAGCAAGCAAGCAAGCAAGAAAGAAAGAAAGAAAGAAAGAAAGAAAGAAAGAAAGAGAGAGAGAGAAAGAAAGAAAGAAAGAAAGAAAGAAAGAAAGAAAGAAAAAAAGAAAAAAAAGAAAGAAATAAATAAAGAAAGAAATACAGAAAGAAAGAAAGAAAGAAATACAGAAAGAAAGAAATAAAGAAAGAAAGAGAAAGAGAGAAAGAGAGAAAGAAAGAAAGAAAGAAAGAAAGAAAGAAAGAAAGAAAGAAAGAAAGAAAGAAAGAAAGAAAGAGAAAGCGAGAAAGAGAGTTTGTAACCATCCCCAGTCAATTGCAAACACTTGCAATTGGTGTACACGACCAGAAGCTGTGGTCAACTAACCATGCATTTCTGAAGCACGCACTGATTGACCAAGCAAAAAAACTGAAACTGCAAATAAGCATCGATGGGGAAGAACACTTGAGCTTGTCCCAGTTGATTGCTCTTCTTTCGAATCTTCCTAACGGCCAAGATCCCTTCATCTCTGCCTTCCTTGACTATTATCTTTGCTCTTTGTACTATAAGGATGCGTCTCAAAACTAATTCCCCGTTTTGGGGTGCTTCCCCTTTGCTCTGCCTTAACAACCCCAACAATTTTCAGAACCCCCCAAAACAAAAAGGCGTCTGCTCGAAGGAACCGCCAACTGCTGAGCAGTGACTTGCCATAGTTCTGATCGCGTACAAGGGCTCAGAGACAATCTCCGCCTGCGTGAAGGATGGTTCAAACACAAGCATTGGGGTGGCTGGGTGGCACTGCGTTGGATGTCTCTGAGGTGTCACAAACATACCTCAGGCAACGAATCCACAGCGTGAAAGCTGTCTGGACTAAGTTCAAGTATTTAAAACGGGTGGGAGTGGGGTTTTGGAAACCTCTGCAACAAATCAAGTCATGATCACAGGAGACTAAGGCGGAAACTAGTTAGCCTCTTGTATGACCCAGGCGTTGACCGTAGCTCACCTCCGCCTGGCTCTGTCTCAACAGATCGGACTGCTGCGCCTATGGCCTGCCGCATGCATATTGTTGTTGGCCACATGCAGTAGATCCACATTCCATGCTCAGGTTTGGCGATTAGGGGCAAAAAACATGCCCTGATGAAGCAACACCGCAAGGCGTAGCGGCGTAGCAAGCCGCCAACAAATGCAGAGACCCCGTCCCCTTCGCAAAACATTTGCGGCCACCATGGGAATAATATACTACCACAGACCTCCAAAGGTCATTGGTGATAGTTTTCAACTGAAACAACCTCCCAGGACAGAAAATTGGCGCAGGTCAGCTGTCCAAGAAGGCATTGGACTGAGCATGCGAATGTGGCAAACCCCTGCCCGTCCACCCAGCGCCCAGATCTTAAGGCATGGGGAGGGCAGTTGAGAGGGACAAGATTCACATGGGACAAGCATCACAAATTAGGGATCCTTCAGCCAACAATGCTCGTGTTGTCTTGCAAGCCACACTCAAATAGCCAGCTCACCCAGTATCTGTACATGTTCTTGACACACTTTGCCAGAAGTTGGAAGACCTTCGTGCCAAAAGACTTTTGTTGCGAGAAGGGCATTCGGGGAGCAACAAGGGTTGAATTAGAATGCCCAAGTTGTTGCTTGTGCAACAAGCCAAACAAAATATTGAAAACTCTAACTTGGAACCGCTGGCCCCACATCTATACAGCAACCTGGTCGCTCCAGGAAAAACTTTCAGAACTAAGGTCAGAGTTTGCAACACTTTGCGAGTTAAAACATCAGTCTCAGAAACCCTCCCCGGTTTCTGTTCGAACATCCTTTCTCTTAGAATCGCCACACAAGAACAGAAAGCAACCTAGAAACCGTACGGGCCTGGCTGCAGCACATTGCCATACGATAATTTTCGGCTTTTTGTCAACATGTTGTTGAATAAATACGGCCACCGGCCGGAAAAAACACACCATGCAGAAGAAATATACGAAATACGGACGCTTTTCCTGGCTTCCACATGTCACATCCCTTGTGGCTGTGTGTCAAAACTCACAAACCTTTTTGAACGGTGTTGGTTTGGAAAGGGGCCTTGTCCAGGCTGTAGAACCAATTGGCGAACGGCAATTCCCCGTTTAGAAAGCTTGCCAACTTGAGCTCTCCCAGAAAGTCGCTTTCAATTGGCCCACAAGGGGGATCAAAGGATAGGGGCCAAAAAGGGGTCAGAATAGTACGAGTGTAATGTTGACCCTGGAGCGATCCCGTCCTATTCACGGAGGGGTTGCGTCCCTGCAAATTGGTCTGAGTCCCCACTAAAAGGGGATCCCCGTTTAATCAACCAAGGGTTTATCAATCCGTGGCTCCCATCCTACCGTGTCCTTACAGAACTCCGATCGGTAGCTCTGAAAGGCTCCATCTTTAAAAGCAAAATTTGGATAATGTTAACCCCGGATTCATAAACCCCTGGTTGATTAAAAGGGGGGTGTCCCCTTTTAGTGGGCTTTTGGAGGGAACACCCTCCTAATCATGGGACGGGTTTATTGGGTCAACATTACCCCCTGCTCCAAAAGCCTCCCTTCCAACCAGCTGGATCCATCAACCCAAAAGCGAACATCTCGCCTGCTTCTGCTCCAAGCGGCACCGGTGGCTTCGCATGTCCCGGGCGGTGCTGGCGCCTAAGTCCCGGAAAAACGCTGGCAAAAAACGCTGAAGCACTGAAACGGGCGCCCTCACAAAAAAATGGACCATCCGGATTTTATTGGCGATTGCCGCATCCATTCTGAACCACAACCAAGTTACAGTTGGCGACTCCCAGCTGGATTATTGGGGGAGTTTGCGTTGTCCTTTTTGGGAACCCACCTCAAAGGGGGATCCAGAAGTGGTTGGGCCGTTGGATGCACACTGGGATTTTTACAGTCCTCAAGCCTTAGAAGCAGCCTTGCTAAAACTTAAGGCAACCCGTTGCATCTTCAGACAGCCCGGATCAACAGATGTCTTGCGTTTTAGAGGGGGTCGCACACCCGCTCTGGAAAGTTTCTTTACCACGGTTTAAGGCCAATTGAAATACCGCCATGTTCGTTGATGTGGGTGAATTATCCCAGAAATAAGGACCAAGCAAACAACCTTCATGGGTGAAGTCCTCCATTTTCCTTCTGGCGATTTAATCAAACCCAAATCCTTCATGTCTCTGATGCTCCACTACCCCCAAACGACTGTTGCTAGGGGGTTACAACCACTATCCAGCCACTAGCCACTAGAATTTCGAAGGATAGCACGTACTCCCCCAAAGATGGTGGTTTGTTTCTTAGAGACCCAGAATTTGTCCCCCCCTCCCCCCAACCCCCCCACCCTCAAATGAGACGAGTTGATGCCAAGGGTCCAAAGAGCAGCGGCTTGTGGAGGTCCTGAGGGGGATGGTTTCCTCAGGTAACCCTTCAACCCCGAGTTCTTGACGGTGAATGGGAAACAGCCCACCAAACCACCAATCCAAATCGCCAAATGGAGGGAACCTGCATTTCCTGTGGATTTTCGGTCGCCGCCAAACAGGGTCCCATCACAAAATCTGGTCAAGGGGGCCTACCCAAAACTCCATAAAAAGCAGGCACAAGGGCGGCTTTTTCCACATTGATCTACTTCTGGCCTTGGACGGTCTACTACCCTTCATCTACCTCAATGGGGTTGCCCACTTTCTCCATCGTGGAAGTAGCTCGGCCTCCGTTGAACCCTTGCACCAAGGGGCAGCCAGGCACTCTGTCTTTGATGGGTTGAATGACATAAGTGACATTCGCCTGTTGCAGGAATCAAAGCTGGTACCTGTCAGGGAGGCTCAATGTCTGAAACATGTGTTTCCTCATTGGGTGAATCTCAACAGTTTCAGCAGCCTCGGCCCAGCACAAATCTGATGCCGTTTCGATCCCTGGAAAGGTGCGGTTGAAGGGTGCTCCGCCGAGAAATTGGGCCAACACACCTCTGCCTTACGAGCGCTCAGGTTGGTTGCAAAAGGCTGGCTACAATCAAAGCTTGCACAGGCCTGCAGAAGCCAATGCTTTGTGCGTGTGGTCTTGGGGAACCTGCCGAGCAACTGGACAGCGCTAGCTGAGGTGCTTCGATTTGGACTCTTGAGCGGTTGCCGAGAATCTTTGAATTCGAAGTGGGCGTGGCGACACCAAAGTGGGTGTCTGTTTTGCAGTGTACCCGTTTTGGGGTGGGATACCAAAGGAGAACCTAAAAAAACACACACTCAAATGCAGGTTGGGCAAACATGTTTTATGGGACAACACAACACCGAAGCAGGTCTCAGGAATCCGACATTTGACCTCCTACGCGCTATTGACTGCGGCCAAAACGTGTGCAAACCCAGCTAGGAACCCAAATGCACTGGCAAGTTAATCTTTCTAGCGGAAAAACTACACCTGCCCCCCCCCCCCCCCCAACCCCAAAGATTCTTGGAGGGTTCTGGGAATTATTTCGATAACTTCTTGCGGAAGAGGGAGGGGTTCCATTTCAGGTCAAAAGTTGTCTTGCCCGCAGAGATCAAGTGGATGCCAAGTAAATATCACAAGCAGGGGCACAACTTGGAAATCCTGTCAATCACAGCAACTTTGCTCGGTTTTGCCGTTGGATGTGCTTGGCTCACTTGCTTTATTGGGGAATCCACTGTACTACGAAGGACTGCTCAAAACTGGAAGGGAATCTCCTTACACCTTCAAAGGAAGGAGCCTGTTGTGGGTAAGGACTGACACCCACTCCACTGGCGACTGGAAGCGGTCCGACCAATGTGCCTGCCGGTGCATCGCTGGCAGGCCGCTCAGGGACAACCCCAAGCGCCGAGGGCAGCGATACTCCTGGCGACTTGCCCCAAACCTCCAAACGGGCAACAAGCCTACCCTTCGGCCGTTCAACGGCAAATCACATAGTTTCGAACAGATCTAAGGGAAGGATCCACCAAAGACCAGTGGGCGGTCCAAATCGGTTGGTGGCACACTGCGAGCCTTTTGATCGCACCCCAAACAAGCTCACCATGCTGCCATGCTGCCAACTCCTGTACCCCCCTGTTGCTCCCCCTGGTAGCTACAAACAAAACTCTCAGAACAGCCCCCCAACGAAGTACCAACACCAAAGCAAACACCTGCCAAGCAAAGTCGAAGTGGCTTTTCAAAATAGGAGGCATATTTGAGAGTTGCTCATACCCAGAGGTAACAAGGTTTGCTGCTTGACAGGAAGATGTCCCGCTGCTGGTGCTAATAGATATTTGCAGCAGCTGTGTTCATGCAGTGAGGCCAACAGCTTAAAAGAGGCTGCAACCCTCAAGTATGTGGCCTTGGGCCCTTCCTGTGGTGCTTCTTGTCGAGACCTTTTTGTCGGACACCAAGGGAAGGCGACACCACCAATGATCCCCTAAATGGTCTTGTACCAAATAGATACGGAACTATGGCATCCCCAACTGGGTGGCCTCCATCAAGAAAACACACGCACACACACAGACACACACACACACAAACACACATACACCCACCCACCCACCCACCCACCCACCCACCCACCCACCCACCCACCCACCCACCCACCCACCCACCCACGCACGCACGCACGCACGCACACACGCACACACGCACGGACGCACGGACGCACGTAGGCACGCAAGCACAATTTCACGCAAATACACACACATACACACAGATACACACAGATACACACAGACACACACCCGCACGCGCACACACAGACCCACACACACGCACGCGCACACACACACAGACCCACACACACGCACTCGCACACACACACACACACACACACACACACACACACACACACACACACACACACACACACACACACACACACACACACACACACACACACACACACACACACACACACACACACACACACACACACACACACACACACACACACTCATGCAGACACCCAAAGAGACCGCAGAAAGCTGAGAAACCAGCCCTTCTTGGCTTTACGGCCTGAGTACGTGGTCAGGATAAAATACTACCCATGCGCAGTAGGTCTCCAGCACAAACCCATTGAACCTCACTCTGCTCACGAATTGTTTAGATCTGACCCACATGCTTAGAACAAAAGCCGCGGCATGTCCACAGCCTTACATGTCGCCAAACATGGCATCAACCAAGATTCATTTCAACTAGCTCGATGTATCATTTCTTGCCCACATTGCAATGTGAGTCTCTGACCCCCGTTATGCAAAGGCCAACAACTCCTACCACCCACACAATGCCTCCAACTTCTATCCACAAGTCCGTCCTTGCCAGAGCGTAGCACCAGCGGGCAGTTGCTTGGCCTGACTTGCGATTTGTTCAACGGACCTAGACGGGGCATCTGGGTGAAGTCTCATAGCTCACAACCCGAGATCCGGGATCAACACAATTCAGAGCTTTGTCAGGGGTGGGGTTGCAAACCAACACATTTGAAAATTGCCCAAATGCCAATGCAAACGAAACACAACGGCTGGCTGTTGAGCCATGAAGTAAACAAATGGCGCCAAAACTGATTGAATCCAACAACTGACAGGTTCCAAAAGGGGCTGCCCAAGCTGTGACTCAAAGTAAACCGAAAGGAACGCGGGGGGGGGGGGGGGGGGATCACGATCCCTGCGAAATGGAACAGTCTGGCTGTTTTGCTCTGCTGAGGTTCCGGCATCGTCACACCCTTCAGAACTTTGCGATAGTTCTTGTGATCCTGATGAGCTGAAGTCACGAAGCCCGAAGGGACGCCTGAAGGGAAAACTGGGGTGCATCCAATGTCCGGCCAACCCCAACGCGTTGACATAGAACCCGTCAAACTTTGTCAACCTTCCACCCTAAACCTTTGAATCTCTGTTTGTTTCTCACTTTTAGTCAAGAGGAAGCATGTTGCATATTATTCTGAAGTTTGCTCAGGGCTTGGCTTGAGGGTCCCTTGGCTTTTTTCTGAGTTTTGGAGGGCCTAAAATCAGGTAACCCCAAGATTGGTGGTTTGGATTGGTGGGCAAAGGTGAGTAATAAATCAATATCAACATTTGGCATCAGAGCTCGAAACAAGATAAAGAACCCAAAGCGCAGCAGCTACAGATTTCATGGTTGGGACTTGGGTACTAAGCTTCTTTCTTGATAGTCGCTTAGGCGTGCTGTTTTGGTGAGTTTGGCACCTAGGTGACTTGCAGACCCTTCCGAAATTCTTCATATGTCCCCTCTAAACACCAGCCCAAAGATAAACACACACCCGACCTTACCAAAAAAAACAATGGACAGCGCAAGCGGTTCGCTAAGTCTGAGCTGGCGGTTTGCGACTGCTTTCAGCCCGGAGTCCTCCCAATGTGTTTCCAAACCGAAATGCTCTGCACAAAAGTGGGTCCAACTGTTCTGCAAGTGGACTCAGTTTTTTGCAGCTTCGTGGGAGAAAACAGCCATTGTCCCATAATGGCATATTGGGTCGACTGGGGACCAATGGAAGGACATCAAGTACATCATTTTGTGGTTAATGCCCAAGGTTACAATCAAAACCTGGTACTAGAGGGGTCGACCCAAAGCCATGCAAAGAACCAAAAGGACGGGCACCTGTTTCTGATCTCCTTTTAATGGTTGGGGCTGGCCCCATACAAACCTTTGCTTGCCCTGAGTTTGATTGTGGCTCAACTATTTTAGAGTCTGAAAACCTTAGCCCTCTGCACAACAGTTGACCTACTGAAACATCGGTATCCCCTCGGTCCGACTGAGAAGTGGCCTCAGCATTTCCGCTTGTGTGTTCTCTTCAAACCAAAAAGATACACATGCACCCAAGCAAAGGACCCTCATGAAGGCACGGTAAAGAAGGCAATTTGTCATCCCTTAGCGTAGCGATATCTCCAACTTGCATTGGACCCAACTTTATCCCACAAGCCATGGGAGAGCTTGTGTGGTTTTCACTTGAAGGAAACCCCAAACCCGGCCTCAACCTCAAAGAAGCCCGGTCCTGGAAGCTGGAGAAGGTGCGCGCCGGCGAAATCCTGACGCTTGCAAAAAATAATAATAATCCGCGAGCCCGCCAGAGGGGCAGGGAACAGCCTTGTGGACATGTACACATCAAGTGACATTGACATCGCTTATGTCCATCAAAAACAAGAAAGAAACGTCTTGCTATTTCTCTGTTTTCCCTCTTTTTTAAAAACAAATCTGAGGTTCTTTAGAAAGCAACAAGGTTGTCTCTTTTGGTGTTCAACTTTCTCCGCACCAACCACCCTCCGGCTCCAGGCCGGCCTCTCCGCCAGCGGATTTCGATCTTCCACCAGCGCCAGGCGGTGCCTCAGGTCACGAGGACTGCTGCCGTTTCCAGCTCGTGGCCATCCGTTTGCTGTAGGCTGCCATGTGGGTGGCTCCTTTTTTGAGTCATTGTGGGCACCCCTCTTTGAACGGTTGGAAAAGGACAAGCAGAAGGAAAGCCGTCGTTTTCGTCGTTTTGTCGGCCCCTGAAAAGGACACATGGGGCTTCACACTTCCTCTACCTGAAAGCACCTGAAAGATCCATTTGACGGGTCACCAAATTTGGTCCGGTGCCACCGGGTGGGAGGGGCAGCTTCCCCGGGAATCAGCCTCGCTATCGATGTACGATGAAAGCAGCACATCATCTAAGCCGAGTGCCTTGGTACCTTCTGGGTAACGAACCACTTCAAAACATTTTGCTCGGCGACATGGTGATGGCCATTCGATGCTCATGTACTCGAACCCGCAAACCGATCAGATATGATTCTGAGATTGATGGATGCTTATATACATATATGATAATATGACATATAGTTAGTGTGTATAGGTATACATATCCATCTTTCGACATGTCTCATTTTGAATATGTAGAAGGACCCATTCTCAAACTGGGACTATCCCCTTCTCACTTTCCTCTACCAGTCTAGGTTTAATCTTGGCTCACCTGAATCTGCGGCTCAGGTATTGATCTTTTTGGCCAACCGACCGGTAAAAAGACACAACAAGACAGCACGACCAACCGCCCGACCTGCCGCCCTGACAAGTCTCTGTGTGAAACTGTAAAACTAGCCCTTTAGCAGCGCCCCTTATTCTATGGGGTTGGGTGGTTTTTTCAGAGGGTGCCCCCTTTTTTGGTAGGTGTCAAACGGAAATCGAAGGGCAACCACATGTTCGCCTGAGAAGACATACCCATATGCCGCTTGATGTCTCCCCTTGATGTTTAAACCACCGAAAGAGAAAAGCATAAGAACACCGGATGCTTTTCTGGAAAGGGGAATCAACGCGCAAGGAACCATGTAGGATTTCTGGTGCTTCGTATGTCCGAATGCTGTCACTAGTTGGGCGGATGCCTATACATACATATATATATATATATACATGGGCTGCTCAGCAAACACATCAAGCCTCATCGCACTCCAAGCAACCTAGGACCAGTCTCGACAAACAAGAGAATCCCCATCCCTGTTAGCATGCAACTTACGCATTTGTGCGATGTTTAGCACCCAGTCAGAGTTAAGCAAACTCCACAGGCTTAAGCAAAAGGTATGCTGAGAAAGTCTTGCTCAGGTCACTGCAAACGCGTCTCTAGCACCGGCCCCTACGTTTCTCTATGGCCCAAGCAACGAGCAGTGAGAGAGTGCTTTCTGTGCTGGAAATCAATCGATTTGTCGAATAGGGGAGCGTCCACACCGGCTGGCTGGTTTCTTGCCAGTGCAGCTAAAAAAAACAATCCAAACAGGGGGTGACCTTGAGAAGAACCACCCCGCACGAGACCTTTGCCTGGCAAGTTTGCTTGTTTGAATCCGTAAGACCAAGGCCCGGGTTGCCAGTGTGTCTGTGATGTGGTTCCCTTTGAAGGCTACCAACTGGTTTTGCAGGGTACTTTTGGAGTTGGTTCCCTTGGGGTCGGCTTGAAGGGACACCAAGTGCTTTGCGTTTAGAAAATTCATACGTCCGAAGATGCCAAGAAGCGCGGTGCGCGGCGACTCGGGCAGCTCGCTCATACAGTCCTCCGACCTGTGACTTGCTTCTCAGGGAATGAGGAAATGACCCCTCAAGAATCATCCCTGATCTAGGGGAACCAGCAAGTTGACTGACCAAATGGGCCCTTGGGCCTTGACCCCCAAAAAAGGACGGCTCAACGACGCCTTCACGGGAGGGCAAACCGCTTCGAATCTGTTGATGCGGTTCTCTTTTTCGGGGGCGAGTCCGGTTGGTCCAACAGGAACAGTAAGAATCAGGCCACCTGCTTGGGGGAGCAGCCCCCACACTTTGCCTTGATTTGGACTGTCCAACCTCCTAGAGCTCTTAGAGAATGATGCACTAGTCACATCTAGGTCACTAGGTACTTGCGTCAGAGAGCAGCAGTTGCTTGTCACTGTTTTCATTTGTTGCGGTCCAGGCAGGGAAATCGCAGTACCCCTTTGGGGCGCGACAAAGGCTGACCTGCATCCCATCGAGCCGACAGTGATGTCAGGCAATCTTTGCCTTGAACCTTCACATTTTCTCTTTACACAGCTTTGCATGTGTGCTGGAAAGGTCTACATCATGACTCAGAACATCTCATGCGTCACTCAGTCCACTGTCAATGGTTCTGGGAGTCGCATCATTCCAAATTTGTCCTGGTGGATGTCGGGGTCATTCTTGCATTTCAAGGCAAACTGCTCCATTGTCTTGTAGCCAAAGCGCTCATAGATAGCCACATTTCGAGTGCCGGAAGTCTCTAACCACAAAGGGAGTTTGTTTCTATCCGCCCAGGCATTCACAGCACGCATCAATTTTCCACAAAATCCAAGACCTTGCGCCTCTGGATCTACTGACATATTCCTGACGTGTGCATGCGGGCCGCTGCAATGCTTCTTCTTGACTTGTTCGAGGACGTCCATGGCTGCAAAGGCTCGAGCTCGTATTCCTCTTGAGTCCTTTATCCCCCTCAATGGTGGCAGCCCTAGAGGACGCATGGCCTGAAGGATCTCCACGGTGTTGCTCATCTCTGAAGGAATGCCTTTTTCATATGGCAACACCACCACCACAGCACCAAGATTGCCATCCTTATAGATACCCAGTGCAAATCCAGGCCGCGCCAGGCAACAAGCCCAGTCGGCCTTCATAAGCCATGCCATCAGCGAAAGACGCTTTGGATTTTCCCAATCCTCTCGCAGTGATGGCCCCAAGATCCATTCCGTGGTGCCCTCAGGCGTGGTTGCTGCAGTGCCACTGAAGGCTCGAGTCATCACACCAATGGCCTCACCATTGGACTTCACGGATGTACCTTGGTGCCGAAAAGCAGACGCAAATATCAACAAACCATGTGTCCAGCACAGTGCGATCCGTGCCAATGTGACAGTCTGACTGAGTCTTGTCAATGGGAAACAGCCCTCCCTCACGAGATGGAGCGTTGGCCCAGAATACTACTCTTCGGGTACCTGGAATAAATCGTTGTCTCCCAGTACGCGCTGCACCTTGCATCTCTTCTTACCTCATTCGAATCAATTCTACTCGCCACGACAGTGCATCCCTTTGTGTCACCCTGCTGCCTTTGTGGCATCATATACTATGGTTTATGTGACGTGCTGCCGTGTCCCATATTGCTATGTGATTGCCATGTACCTTGATCCATGGGGGGAGCCAGGTGCAGCTGAGGCTGCCGACGGACTCCTTCCTGCACCCGATGAGCTGTTGCATGCCAGGCGCGAGCTGCACATCGAGTTCGCCAATATGAGACGAGCCGCAGCAGCCCATGGCAGCGCCACCCGGCAAACGGCTTCCACCCCGACCTCCTCGAGCCTTGCAACTCAGTGGAAGTTACCCTCTAAATGGACCATCCACATATGTCCCTGTACGTGTACAAAGGTACAGTCCTGGGGAAAGGGGAAGGAATTCCAGTGGGAATGCCCAACCTTGTAGATATTGCACTCGCCAAAACTCACACAGAACCCAGCCCACATGTGTTTGTAAAGAAACCTCCATTTTGGAGGAACTCGGCTAAACATGGTCCCAACCCCAGGATCAATTCACGTCAATTCGCCAACTGGACGCAACGAAGTGGCAGCATTCCCAAAAGCCAGCTCCCCTACGACTTGTTGCTTGTGAGGTCGTTTGGAAGCTCCATTAAACAGTTCGGGCTCGATAAGTGCAAGGTCATAGGCGCTTGACAGCGAGGGAGGTGTCCTTCAGGGGCTGGTTTGTAGGACTTGTTGTTCCAGTCCACAAAAATATTCGAGTGTGAAAACGTGATCTGTCTATCCCTGCTTGGCATAAATCATTCATTGTCCGCCTACCATGAACAACGAAACAAGATGCTTGCTGGATGTGCACCATGTCCCCCGACCAAAGCATTGAGATCAGGGGACCAAGGTTTCGAGGCCACAGCTCCCTGGAATTCGTCCGAGCGGCGCTGTATCATCCGGCAGTGGGGATGCTGCTGTGGTCCTGAGAGTCACGCGCCAGCCGAAGGTATGTGAATGTACTCGAGGGAACCTGGAACCCTCTTGCTCACGCAAGATTTCATGTGTATCCAATTATAAAGACACAGAGTTGTGTAGCTTGTACACAGACTTAAGTTGTTGAAATGATGTGTATATGATATGCGTATAGTATAGACATGTATATGATATGCGTGTGATATACGTATACATATATATATATATATATATGTACTATCTGCAAAACATGATTCCACCTGTTTTGTCTGGAAACAACTATGACTAAACAAGGATGTCTGTCCTTCGTGAAGCTCTTATCATGCCCCCGCTCAAGAATTAACCAGTGCATTGATGGGAAGGAGATCCTGCTACAATATCATCACATTGATAGGACATTTAGTGGAGAACACCTTCCAAACCGGTCATTAGAGATGCATCCCACATAAAGCTCCGCCAAAGGGTCCGCACATGTCACCGAAGGAGTTATGCGTGCGAAGTATTTTTTTGTCGGCTTCCCTTTGGTCACCCACAAAATATACCTTTCTTTGAGGAGTAAACTCAAAGGGAAACAAAAATAAAAAAACAAGCGGTCCCTTCTTGTAACCAACCTACCCAGTTGGCGTTTTCCGGTGGTTTCCGGCGGTTCGCCAGGTTGCGCCCGGGAGGTTCTGTAGCGACTGGCTTGGTGAGCGACCTCCGGCTCCTGGCAGACTCAGATGCCATCCTCTTGCACCGATGTTCCGTGTGATCTTTGTGTTCAACAGGGGGATGGAATTCATCAACACACATCCAGGGGTGGTTCTCTTTAGGGAACGGAAACAAATTATGGGCTAGCACCCAGGGATTAGAATGAGCTTGGACCAAATCACATCCGGTTTCAATGGTCTCCCCACGAGATGTGCTTGTGGCTATTTGTTTTGAGTTGTGACAAAGTTGCTCGCCCTTTGCTCTATGGTCAGCATCTTGCCTCTTGCCTCTGTGGTGCACCTCGACACATACACACACACAACCGACATTTACATATTTGTTGAAAGGGCATATATATATATACATATATATATGTTTATTTGTTGCATTTCTACATATCACGTGAAATGGTGCTTCAACTTTGGCGACGGATCGCTTTACACGCTTGGTGTGTCATGACCCTTCCCCAAACTGGTCACTACAAGTTTCGGGCGCTGCTGTCATAATTTCGGGCCCGCCCAGTCGAACACTACGGTAGCTATAGTACTTCACTCCAGCCCTAGAGACAGAACTCCTTGCCAGGATCATTGAATGGTTATCGAAGAGCCAGTATCGGGAAATCAGATTCAAGCACTGGCAAAGCTGGAATAGGAAAAGAACACTGCCTAGACTCAACTGCCATTCCCGTCTTCGAAGTTCGAAGTGTGAATCCTCCAAGTTCTTGTTGCCGAAAACTATATGGGTATGGGTCAAAATTAAACCACCAGGGGACCGTAGTCCATGTTTCCATTTACCAGGGTTCCATTTTGGGCATGTATTTTTGACCCACAGCCATATCATGGCCTTTTTTCTCGGGCGACCGGGGCGATTCAGATCCCTGATCCCCACGCGCTCCACGCCTGGCTCAGCTGGCTTAGCTCCATGTGCCACTGAGGCGCGCCCGCTTCCGGCTTGGACTGCGCGCGGCACATGGATTTGGTGGCCCAAGCCACACTGGCCATGGATTTTGTAACCGTGGTTACAACTACAGAAGCCATGGGTATAAGTCTCCGTTCAGTGGGTTAT
Organism: Effrenium voratum; assembly: GCA_963377175.1. Classification (NCBI taxonomy): domain Eukaryota; class Dinophyceae; order Suessiales; family Symbiodiniaceae; genus Effrenium; species Effrenium voratum. The sequence goes on along the minus strand of CAUJNA010000025.1, from coordinate 434,484 downwards.
AACCAGTCTTACTAGCCCCTTACCTGGGCACGGGTCAAAATTAAGCAACCAGGAATTGGACTGCAGGTTTTAGTCCTTGGTTCCACTTACCAGGGCTCCATTAGGGTACCTATTTTTGACCCACAGCCGCATCACCCAAACGGTGTGGCAGGATTGCATAGCCTGCTGGTCATATCTGGACTGAAAGGACATTGTCAAAACACATGCTGAGAGATAGACACCTACACAAACCAAAGACCAGGGCTCCCTACAGCAGCAAGAAGGCCTTCAATTAGTTAAGATTTTGTCCCTCACTTTTGGAAGGAACAGCGCGAAGGTTGATTACGCAGTGTCTTCAAACAAAAGAGATGTTTGGGATTCATTCAAAGGAGCAGGGAAACAAACTCGCCTGGTCGGGTCCCAAAAAAACCAAGGATCAGCGATTGGCTGTGGCGAAACGCGCAGTGCTCATGGGGCAACTCGGCCTTTCCTCCAAAGTTCTCCCCAAATGTCGCGGTTGCTTGAAAGGAGACCGTAGGACAAAATGCTTGCCCCGAAACCAACGGTCAGTCGGCCAGCTTGTGCGACACCGCCCTCGCCTTGTCCACTTGGCCTTGGAAGTCAGTGCTTGAGTCGACAAGCGAAAAGTCAAAGCGGATGCCACAGGTCTGAAGTCAAAACATGTCAAATCTCCTGTTGGCTTCCTTTGGCAAATAAACATCATGCGCTACTTAAACAGGGTGAAAACAAGTCTACCACAGATCAGCGTGGGTAGTCGGCCGTGGTGAAAACTGGCACATGTGGGCTTGCAAACTTCTTGAAAGGACACTCCGAATGTCTAAATTCCACTGGGTTTGCACCACTTGCGCAAAACCATACTCATTTTGATGGAGCGAAACACGTTCCCTGGGGCGCCGCAAAACTACTTTTAGGCAGCACGCATTTTACAGATCACTGAATTTTGTCTGGAAGCCAACGCGAAGCCCGAGGCAGAAGCGCCAGGACCCTGGTTCACCAGAATTTGATGATGGGATTCAAAGGCACAAACACATTTGCCAACATTTATTATTGCGTTCTGAATAGGCAAAGCGACCCAAACGAAACAGGTTTTGCGGTCAGCCGTCGCCTTGTGGCCTTGCTCCCTTTGATCATCGCAAAGTCAACCCACCCTCTCGGGGGTTGAACACACATGAACATTTTTTTCAGGAAACAAATAGGGATCGACAGCAGCAACCCCTGATCAATGCTTGCCTCGACCTACCACGGGGTCATACCAAAATTGCCCAACCAGCCGCTGTGCCCGTCCGAGAGCGAGCGGCGGTAGAAGCTCCAGAAGGAGTGCCAAGAGTTGAAGGTGCCCCGCCGCTCCTCCGAAAGCCGCCTGGCAGAAGAGGTGCCCAATGGCGTGCCCCGCTGATTTGATAGGGTTGGCTAAGCCCCCTTTTGGGAAACCTCTTTTTTGGGGGGGCCGCTGTAAGCCAAGCATAAGAGAGTGCCTTTGAACCCCGCATTTTGTGGCAAAGGGGTTCAAATGGAGCAAGTACTTTTGGCAACCAAAGGGAACCCCCCCAAGCGAGGGACTGTTCGGGCCACTGCGACTGCACACATGACTGCAATCAAATCCAGCAAACCAATCAAGCCACTAACCAATCAAATCAATCGAATCAATCACATCAATCAAAGAAAACAAATCGATCAAATCATCAAACCCATCAAATCAAACGAATCGGACCAATCAAGCCAATCAAATCAATCGAATCAATCGAATCAATCAAACCAATCAAATCAAACAAATCAATCAAATCAACCAAATCAATCAAATCAAGTCAAATCAAATCAGTCAAATCAATCAAACCGAATCAAGCAAATCAACCAAACAAACAATCAATCAACAATCAGTCAAGCAGTGAAGCAGTCAATCATTCAAGGCGGCAATAAGGATTGATGATAAATGGGTTGATGCAGAGAATTAAATACAAACACATTCGACTGAGGGGCAGAGATTGAGAGACAAATCAGTTGATTCTTGTTCTTATTTGCAAAAACAGGGCGCGTTGCCATTTTATACCTTAGTTGCCCCTTTCAGCAATGTAGGGATACCAGGTACATCAGCCTATTCTGCATGTGAGTGTTGCAGCTTGTCATATACAGTTGTACACTCACTAAAGTACTGCTACGCAGCAAGTAAAAATACGCGCCTTGTCAGACTGACTGCCTGGGAATATATACCTTAATCCTTTGAGCCCTATTCTGGTAGCGAAGCCCGAGATTGCAGTCGAGTTCGGCAAGATGTACACTGATAATGAGATTTCAAAACCCGCGAAAGCCACACAGCGGCTCAGCAGCCAGCATTCAACCACTCGATCAGCAATCAAACCAAGATTCCTCAGCCGGCTGAAGGCCGCACAGGCCGAGCGCAGCAGTCGGCGAGAGCGCGCCAGGTATGGAGGGCGGGCAAGATCGCCAAGATACTCCCGTGCACCGCCCGCAAATAGCAGAACCCAACCCACCGCGCCGAGCCGGCCGCGTACCCAGACTGCGCTGGCTGCGCCTGTGCGCCACACGCACCCAACCCACCACGCCACGCCGGGCGCAGAGCCTATAAGCCCGGCCCGCCGCGTCGCCCAACCCACCGCGCCACGCCGTCCACACAGACTGGCCGCTCAGATTGCCCACCACGCCGCGCCGGCCCGGCAGAAGTCGGCCAGAGCGCGCCCGGCACGGAGGGCGGGCAAGACCCCCGCAAAGAACAGAGCTCAACCCACCACGCCACGCGTGGCGCGTCGACTAGCCGCCAAGACCGCGCAAAGCGTGGAGGCTGCGCAAGGCACCCGCTGCTGCCCACGCCAAGCAGGCTGCGGAGGCTGCGCTGGTCGCATAGGCCGCGCAAGCCGCGGAGGCCGCGAAAGCCCACGTGGACCATGCTGCAAGCCACCAGGCCGCACGGGGGCACAGCCTGCCCAAGGCACGCAGCCGGGGCAACTTTGCAGTCATACTCAGGTGTGTCGGTGCAGCTTTGCCAGGATGCTCTCAAGTGGTTTGTTCTTACTACACATCATGTCGACGCATTGGCCGGTACAGTCCAAGGCGGAAACCCCCCCCCCCGCCCCCACCCCCAAACCCGGCTAACCTTGCAACCCCGCCTTGCCACCTTCTCCACCGCTGCGGCGCCCTCCTCCTGTCGAGGGGTTACAATCCCAACAAACAAGGCGCTAAATAATGGCACCCAATTTAAGCCCGTGCAGCAATCAAAGGGCATCAACTCCCTATTGAGTCCTCCTTTGAAGCGCTTCTTTATGGGGGCTGAAGAAAACCTCAACCTGCGCAGCAACTGGATTTTCGCTTTGGTCGGGGGGTGTTTGTACATGTTTTGCAAGTTACTTGGGCAATGACCCCGCTCAATGCTCATGTTCTGGACAAGAGGGGTGTGTTATCATTTCGTGGGTTGGTAGCCAGGGAACCAAGGGGTCCGAAAAGCAGTCCCAAGCGAGGCCACACCGGGACCCATGTTTGCGGCAGTTTTTTGGACCTCCAAGCTGGGAGCAAACCTAGAACTCAAGGAGTTACACATTGGGATTGAACAAAAGCCCTCAGTATACTTACTGAGCCGCAAGAACAGACACAACTGTTTTGGTGCGATGCGCATTTCACAAATCACCCGGCCACTCAACACAAAAAAGTCTCCATGGCATGATCTAGAAGGAAGGCTCCTTTCTGAAACCTCCACATCCCCTCCACTAGCAAAGCGCATCTAATTTGCTCTGGGCCCTGTCCGTAAGTGGTAAGGGACAAAATTTGTTTCAGGGATCAAACGCAGTCGGATCAAACGCAGTCGGATCAAACGCAGTCGCTCCACTCCAAGTAAGCTCAGCGTCCAAAGCAGTTGGACCCCTCGAAATAGCCTACTCAATTTAAGTGAAATGGACGCAATCCTGTCAAATGCTTTGGGAAAACCCGGCTTTTGGGACGGGTATCAACACCAGCTCCGGACCCCTCCGAACCCAACCTTGAATCAGCATGGGTGCCCTGGCTTTGAAAGAATTCCCAAATCAGGCAAATCAAACACATGTGTCACGGGATGAAAGACTTGGTTTGCTTTGGGAATAATCATGAACAACGTCTCAAACTCGGGTGAGCAGCTAAGCCCAGCACGAAATCAACAAGTCGCCTGCGCAAGGCTCAAGGGCATCAACAAGCACAAAACCATGTTAGCTTCTTCCTGTACATGATTTTCGGACATGGACCCCTTTGGATCCAAAAGCGGAAACACACATACGTTTAACCCCTGGCCAATTGAGGCATCGCGGCGTTTTACCATCCGTGCCAGTGTTCAAGCCCGACGATGCCGCCCTGCCGCCCCTCCTTGGCTTTTGCCAGCATCTCCACATGCGAAGCGCCGGCGTTTTCCTGCCTGCGTGAGAGGGAGCGCGCGTGTGAAGGCCAGCGGCGTGGAAGGCTGGGGCAAAATGAGCCAAGACTTCGTCGGGTCTCAGTTCTGGCTATTGGAATCCGGAAGCCTTGGCAACCCTTGGGCTTAGACACACCGCAAAGATTGAGGAATTTTGCTGGTGAGTGGGTGAATGCTCATTTTCGAAAAGTTGAACAAGTTTAAGATCGCACAGATCGCACTAAACAGTCAAGAACCGACCAACACAGTCGTCCTTGCAAGGTGAAACCCGGTGAACACCCTCAAGCACGGAAGCTTTGGGGATGGCAACGTGGTTCGGAAACTTAGCATCCCTAAGTCAGCCAAAGAGCCAAAGCCTCCAGCACCACAGACTCAGAGTTGGAGGAACCAATGGGCCATGGTCATTCCATCAAAAATCCTTACAATGTTTTTCTAGGCTCGAGAAGGGACCCCATGCACCACTGACTTTCAGAGATTGGTCCCTTTGGAACCAGCCAGGAACGATGCAAGAGATTTCTCGCTTTGGGCGGTGGCTTTCGCACAGAGGTTTCTCAAGGATCGAGGCGGTTTCCTTCGCAAAGAGACTGGGTGAATTATGATGCACCTAGAATAAGGCACCAACAGAAAGCTTCGTGGGCGAGGTTTGCCAAGCCCTTTGTACATTTCAGGCGAAATCCACTGCTGAACTCCAGGTCTCACACCTGACGCTTGAGAAGCGCCAAGGGTCAGACCTACATGTTGAGCTTGTGTTGTTCTCTGCCTTGACGAACCTTTCATGAACTGGCCGCTGTTAGAATGTCCGTTTCACTCCAAGTCCGCAAAAATATGGCACAAGTCCTAACTCTTTCCCAGAACCCCTTTGTTGGGTGGTTGTTTAAGTCAAGGTGGAAACTCAGCGAAAACAACCATCTGGAATGGTCTTCCTGCCCTTCAGAGTTCCCATCTGTGAAATGTGGAAAACGCCACCTCTTGGGGACGTTTCTCTCCAATCTTCCGCGCCGCTCCGCGGGACCCGCGCGCCTCTCCGAGCTGTCCAGGGGCGGGCGCGCCGCCACGATCTTCCACAGCGGCTCCTCCAAACCTGCCAGGGTTGGACCCACCAGGGGAAAAGCCAACCTTGGGCTCATCGGTCTCATCTGTTAACCATGCTCAAACTAGTGGTTGTTCGGAAAGGCAGCAAGAGGCGCTGGCTGTTGCAGGATGGAGGGCGAGACTGGCTGTCTCTTTTGCACCCTGTGCTCAAGCGGGTTGTGTTACCAGCACCAAACTACGCAGAAAACACACAGCACTTCTTCAATTGTAGAGGGGAACGTCCTGGTCTTCAGGCAACAATGGCGCAGCCGCCTGAGTTCCCTGTACCAGCTCGGCCATGTCAGATTTTGAAAAACTATGTTCTGAAAGCGACCCATTGTTGGAGGGTACGCAGCTAAACAATCCGCCGACAACAGACAGCGTGTTGGACATAAAAAATGCTCCTTACTCCTTACCTCTTTACCTGTCACCCCTCCCCTAACCCCTCCGGGGGGGGGGGGGGGGTCCACGTACCACGTGGTGATTCGAAGACGCTTCACTAAATCTGTTCATTGTGCGGGCTTGCGCAACTCAGTTTGCCAAAAACTTTGCATCCTTAGCAGCTCCAGCGGCACATCGCCAGCATCACCTGCATCATCCGCGTCAGCGCCTGCCAATGATGCAGATGATGCAAGTGATGCTGGGGATGTTGCCCATGCTGGTGAAGGAAATGAAGGGGGGAAAGGGGGAAAGGATCTCAACAGCGAAAGGGGGGGAAAGATCTCAGGGAGGAAAGGGAGAAGATCTGGGGAAAAAATGCCTTAAGGGGGAAAGGGGGGAAAAGATCTTTGGGAGGCAAAGGGAAATCTTTCTCGGGGGGAACAGGCCCTAAGGGGCAATGGGGGGACAGGATCTCAAAGGAAAGGGGGAAAAAGACTTTGGGAAGAGAAGGGTGGAGATCTTGGGGGGAAAAGGCCTTAGGGGGGAAACGGGGGAAAGGATCTTAAGCGGGAAAGGGGGGAAAAGATCTTAGGGAGGCAAAGGGAGACGAACTCAGGGAAAAGGACTTAGGGAGGAAAGGGGGGGAAAGATCTTTGGGAGGAAAAGGGAGAAGAACTGAGGGTGGGAAAAGGCCTTAGAAGGAAAAGGGGGGAAATAAATGATCTCAACAGGGAACTGGGGGGGGGGGGAAAGATCTTAGGGAGGAAAGGCAGAAGATCTGGGGCAAAAAGGCCTTAGGGGGGAAAGGGGAGAAATGATCTCAACAGGGAAAGGGGTGGAAAAGATCTTAGGGAGGAAAGGGAGAAGATCTGGGGAAAAAAGGCCAACAGGGAAAGGGGGGAAAAGATCTTAGGAAGGAAAAGGGAGAAGCTCTCAGGGGGGGAAAGGCCTTGGGAGGGAAAGGGGGGAAAGGATCTTGGGAAAGGGAGGAAAGGGGGGGGAAGATCTTAGGGAGGAAAGGGAGAGATCTGGGAGAAAAGGACTTAGGGGGGAAAGCCCAACAGGGAAAGGGGGGAAAAGATCTTAGGAAGGAAAAGGGAGAAGCTCTCTTAAGGAGGAATAGGGAGAAGATCTCAGCGGGGGGAAAGGCCTTAGGAAGGAAAGGAGGGAAAGGATCTCAACAGGGAAAGGGGGGGAAAGATCTCAGTGAGGAAAGGGAGAAGATCCCAGGCAGGGAAAAGGCCTTAGGGGGGAAAGGGGGAAAGGATCTCAACAGGGAAAGGGGGCAAAGGATCTTAGGGAGGAAAAGGGAGAAGATCTGAAAAGGCCTTAGGGGGAAAAGGGGGAAAGGAGCTCAACAGGGAAAGGTGGGAGAAGATCCTAGGGAGGAAAAGGGAGAAGATCTCGGGGGGAAAGGGGGAAAGGATCTCAACCAAGGGAAAAGATCTTGGGGAGGACAAGGGAGAAGATCTCAGGGGGGGAAAGGCCTTAGGGGGGAAAGAGGGGAAAGGACCTCAACAGGGAAAGGGGGCAAAGGATCTTAGGGAGGAAAAGGGAGAAGATCTTGGGGGGGAAAACGCCTTAGGGGGGAAAGGGCGGGAAAGGATCTCAACAAGGAAAGGGGGGAAAAGATCTTAGGAAGGAAAAGGGGGAAGATCGCGGGGGGAAAAAAGGCCTTAGGGGGGAAAGGAGGGAAAGGATCTCAACAGGGAGAGGGGGGAAAACATCGTAGGGAGGAAAAGGGAAAAACTCAGAGGGAGAAAGGGCCTTAGGGGGGAAAGGGGGAATGGATCTCAACAGGGAAAGGTGGCAAAAGATCTTAGGGAGGAAAAGGGAGAAGATCTCAGGGGGGGAAAGGCCTTAGGGGGGAAAGGGGGGAAAGGATCTGAGCAGGGAAAGGGGGGGAAAGATCTTAGGGAGGAAAGGGAGAACATCTGGGGGCAAAGGCCTTAGGGGGGAAAGGGGAGAAATGATCTCAACAGGGAAAGGGGTGGAAAAGATCCTAGGGAGGAAAGGGAGAAGATCTGGGGGAAAAAAGGCCAACAGGGAAAGGGGGGGGATCTAAGGAAGGAAAAGGGAGAAGCTCTCGGGGGGGAAAGGCCTCAGGGGGGAAAGGGTGGGAAGGATCTCAACAGGGAAAGGGAAAAACAATCTTAGGAAGGAAAGGGGGGGGAAGATCTTAGGGAGGAAAGGGAGAAGATCTGGGAGAAAAGGACTTAGGGGGGAACGCCCAACAGAAAAAGGGGGGAAAAGATCTTAGGAAGGAAAAGGGAGAAGCTCTCAGGGGGGGGAAAGGCCTTGGGAGGGAAAGGGGGGAAAGGATCTCAACAGGGAAATAGTGAAAGATCTTAAGGAGAAAAGGGGGGGGGGGGGGAAGATCTTAGAGAGGAAAGGGAGACGATCTGGGAGAAAAGGACTTAGGGGGGAAAGCCCAACAGGGAAAGGGGGGACAAGATCTTAGGAAGGAAAAGGGAGAAGCTCTCAGGGGGGGGAAAGGCCTTAGGGGGGAAAGGGGGAAAAGGATCTCAGCAGGGAAAGGGGGGGGGGGGGGAAAGATCTTAGGGAGGAAAGGGAGAAGATCTGGGGACAAAGGCCTTAGAGGGGAAAGGGGAGAAATGATCTCAACAGGGAAGGGGTGGAAAAGATCTTAGGGAGGAAAGGGAGAAGATCTGGGGGAAAAAAGGCCAACAGGGAAAGGGGGGAAAGATCTAAGGAAGGAAAAGGGAGAAGCTCCCAGGGGGGGAAAGGCCTTAGGCGGGAAAGGGTGGGAAGGATCTCAAGAGGGAAAGGGGGGAAACAATCTTAGGAAGGAAAAGGGAAACGATCTGGAAAGCCCTTAAAGGGAAGGGGGGAAAGGATCTCAACGGGGAAAGGAGGCAAAGGATCTTAAGGAGGAATAGGGAGAAGATCTCAGCGGGGGGAAAGGCCTTAGGAAGGAAAGGAGGGAAAGGATCTCAACAGGGAAAGGGGGGGAAAGATCTCAGTGAGGAAAGGGAGAAGATCCCAGGCAGGGAAAAGGCCTTAGGGGGGAAAGGGGGAAAGGATCTCAACAGGGAAAGGGGGCAAAGGATCTTCGGGAGGAAAAGGGAGAAGATCTGAAAAGGCCTTAGGGGGAAAAGGGGGAAAGGAGCTCAACAGGGAAAGGTGGGAGAAGATCCTAGGGAGGAAAAGGGAGAAGATCTTGGGGGGAAAGGGGGAAAGGATCTCAACCAAGGGAAAAGATCTTGGGGAGGACAAGGGAGAAGATCTCAGGGGGGGAAAGGCCTTAGGGGGGAAAGAGGGGAAAGGACCTCAACAGGGAAAGGGGGCAAAGGATCTTAGGGAGGAAAAGGGAGAAGATCTTGGGGGGGAAAACGCCTTAGGGGGGAAAGGGCGGGAAAGGATCTCAACAAGGAAAGGGGGGAAAAGATCTTAGGAAGGAAAAGGGGGAAGATCGCGGGGGAAAAAAGGCCGTAGGGGGGAAAGTGGGGGAAAGGGAGGAAGGGAGAAGATCTCAGGGGGGAAAAGGCCTTAGGGGGGAAAGGGGGGAAAGGATCTCAACAGGGAGAGGGGGGAAAACATCTTAGGGAGGGAAAGGGAAAAAATCAGAGGGATAAAAGGCCTTAGGGCTGAAAGGGGGAATGGATCTCAACAAAGAAAGGGGGGCAAAAATCTCAGAGGGGAAGGGGGCAAGGGGACAATTCCAAAGGGACGCAAATAAGAAAGCAGGCCTGTAATGTCGGCGGCCTGAGCCGGAGGCGTTAAAATAAAATGAAACCCACGCACGGCCCAAAGTTCGGCATGTGCTCCATCCATGCTTGTAGGGATTGTACCACGAGAGTCGGCTCGTCTTTAGAAATGGAGCGTTGGCCAATCCAAACCCATATGTCCTATCAGGAAACCACCAAGAGGCATCCTCAACCCGGGTCTGAACAAAGTTCGCCTTTTGGGACAACAGCCCTGCTCTCCCCATTGCGACCTAAGCCCTTTGCAACCTCTGCCTTGAACTTTGGCTCTCACATGAACATGCCATTTGGGGTGAGCGACTGAGCCCGTACTTGAATGAACATGTGACCAACAAACCCTCGAATTTAAAAACAGGATCTGCTTTCGGGCAGAAAAGAGCCTAACAGTACATAGGATTCCATGCTTCTTCGTCTTGCTGGTGCTCAGCAGGGAATGAGGGAATGACCCCCTATATACCATCCTTGTGGTTTCCTTCAAGGGAATCCCCAGGTTCATTCCCTCATTCCCTGAGCTCCAGCAAGTCGTTGTGCGAGGCGTCCATGCGATTGAGCGAACCTTGTATCCGCTCCGGAACTTCCGTCCGCCAGCCCCGGCCTTCGTCCTCTTCCGTGGGACTGGTGGGGATCTTCTCGAAGGGCCTCGAAGCGGGACAGCGTCAGGCCGGGAGAAATGGCCGGGGCAGCGGGGAACCCAACCAAAACCCTTTACCATTTCTCCACTTTTGTCTAGATATTATTTTGACTAGATATCCCCAACATCCTTTTCTCATTTCTCTAAAACTTACCAAAAATGAACCCTTCTGTTTGGATATCTTTGAGAGGCTGGGAGCCACCCTGCAATGATTTGGTGAGTTCTCGGGGAAGGGCGATTCGCCCACTTCCGCTAACCGAGTGCTGGCTCCCAAGGTTTGGGGGGGCGGTCAGGGACCTTCGGCAAAGAGCTATCCTCCCAGAATGCCCGGGGACCAAACCTGCAACCCTTTCTGCTAAACGGACCTCCAGAGGTACCAACACAACCCAAGCATGCCACGCAAACACAGCAACTTCCGTACCAATACACAAGAAACAAACCAACAGTGCGCCGACGGCATGACAAGAATGACATACAACGACGAGATTACATATTTGGGTGTGGCTCAAAATTAAACAGGAGGGGTTACGCAGGTTGTGGTCCATGTTTCCACTTACCAGGGTTCCATTTTGGTACCGGTTTTTTGAGCCACGGCCATTTATCTATAAAATGCGTATATCGCTAGACACCAAATCATTTCGCGCGTGGCCTCAGGCCTCTTAAAGGGACCCATTGTGCGGCCGTGCGGTGGCGGTCCACGCCTGTTGTTGTTCAGGATGTTCAGCAGGAGAAAGAACAGGCTGTTACGCTTGTCCAGCCACACTGCCTCAACGCAGTCCCTTCGAAAGCAAAACATGTAGCCAATCGATGCAAGGCCGTTGTAAGACAACAAGGACCCTTTCGACCTCGTTCAACCACAGCGTGAAAACGGAGTCCCAAAAAGGTCAATAGGTTTGAACCCCCCTTGTTCACCTCGAGAACACGGTTCAGAGGCTGCTTGTGACCCGACTGGATGATACATGCTTGCTCATTCATGTGTGTGTGTGTGAACAAGTTTTCAATTGCTCTGAATTTGATTGCTGCATGATCTGTGTGCGTGCATTGTGTGCGAAAAGGCTGTCTCGTGGCTGGCAGTTGGGGTGGCTCAAGGTGTGGTAAGGGAACTCAAAGGAAGCCAAACCGAATTTCTACCCTTGTGATTTGATAATCTTTTGGGAATGGTTCAGAGAAACCTAAAGATAAGACCATGACAGTATCATAATATGGAATGACTCGTGATCATACTTGGCCCTTGCTGATGGTCATGCTTTGTTGGCGCACCAACGAATCGCAGGATTAAAAAAATGCTGACAACACTTCCATTTCTATGACTCTGTGCCAGGCTTGGGGATTGACTCAAACACATGCCTATTTCCCTGTACTGAGTGCCTCTTAGAAGAACCGGAAACATTGTGCGCAATTCGAGCGGGCCCGAATTCTAAGCCATTTGATGAACCTCAAAATGTGAAGCATTGATCCTAGAATCGAGCTAATTACAAAGATATCAACACTCGTCCGGTTTTCAAACCTGGCCTCTTCCACGACGTTCCGAGAATCGACCATACGCTCCTGGCAAGGCAGTTTACCTTCGGCTTGTGGACCCACCCCTAGTACAAAAGACAAGTAGTAAACAGGGGCAACAACAGGGGAAATCCACCACCAAAAGAATAACCCATCTGCAAACTTGGTTAACCATGTGTCGGTTTGGTTGAGCCCTCATTGGGCCCTCATCCAAACGTGCCTTTGTTTGATAGGATCCTGTTGAGATTTCTTTAAATGGAAACCCAAACGAAACCGCTCATCATCATTTCAAAGGGCATGTTCAACAGGAAGCTGGGAGATTTGTTGCTTTCAGCACGATTAAGCAATTCCTAGTTGTTTGAAACCAGTGTGTTCGGAGGGATCAACTGAACCGAATTCCCCAGTCCACTTGGTTGATCACGTATGGAAGCTAGTCTGCAGAAACTGCTATGATTTACCCACGTGAATTCAGGAAACCCTGAGCAACCTCTCTCATGGGGCCCTCGGCTCGTTTTACCTCCGCACGGTGAACTCTTCCTTGCCGCAGTTGTTGCTTCCCACAACTTGGTGGTCCCATCTGCTTGACTGGGCCCTCCTTCCCCAGGGCCGCCAATGGCAAACCTCCCTCTTGCACTCCTGCAGCAAGTCCGCCATGGCGGCTGCCAGAATACCCCGAAAGCCCATGTCCCAGGCCATGACAAACCTGAGAAAGCTCGAAACAGAACGGTCTCTGAACGTTTTTGGTCCCTGCCCCTTGTTGTATGTCTTCTTGGTGTTTGCTTTGCGCCCTTTGTTGTTCTTGTTGTTTGTTGCTGTCTGGTCTTTCTTGTTTTGTTGCGTGCTGTTGTCCGTGATCAGTCAGTGATGAGTGCTTGAGTGTTGCGTGGTGTTGTCTATGATGAGTGTGATTTGTTGGCTGTTGAGTGTTCTTGTCATGATGGGTGTGTTTGCGTTATTTAGCGTGTGTTGCGTGTTGTGATCTGTGATGAGCTTGTTGATTGTGTTGTTCGCTGTTTGTTGGGTGTTGTTCTCTATGATGAGTGTTTGCGTGGTGATTGTTTGCCGCCTGTTGTTGTTGTGCTGGGCGCTTGTTATTTGTTGGGTGCCGTTGTCTGTGCTGAGTCTTGATGCATCGCGTGTTGCGTGCTGCCATCTGCAACGGGTGTGTTGGTGATTATCGTTCCTTGCTATGTTTGTCGGGCGTTTGCACGCGCAAACAAAATAACGCACACGAGCGAGTAAGATAGCGCGCACAAACAACAGGCGCAACTACTGCTACTGCGAATACCACAGTTATTTGCCTCAGCCCCGGGGCCAGGAAGAGGTCAAATCCTTGTTAGATCATTGCCCAACGGCAGCTGGCAGCTGCCCCTCTCCCCGCACTCAATTCTTGGGTCCACATTGGGCTATGACCCTTCGAGCCCCAACCTTTGCACTCGTGTCCAGCCTGCCCTAGCTTGCGCTTCACCCACTCCTAAGTCCCTGGTGCTTTTCCTAGCCCAGCTTCACCTTGCGGTGTTAGCCGTGTTTTCTTTCATTGCGGGCGGCCTCACTGGAAGCAAGCTGCCTCCCGCTGCCCTGAAGCAAGCCCCCAATCTGCTTCACCTCGCCCCCCTTACGGCTGTCTTTCAGCGCCGAGCGGATGCTTTCACGCAGTTCATACTTTCACCAATGGCCAGGTATCATAGTTGTGATGCTTGCGTGTTTCAATATTGCGAGGATGATTGATACTCATAAAAGCATACAACCAAGAGACAATGGCGTTGCGCCGTTCAAAGTT
>CAUJNA010000025.1:378509-416009 GCA_963377175.1 Effrenium voratum | reverse complement strand
GTACCATCAGAAAGACGCACACGCAACCTACACACACACACACACGTCACAACTCAGTATCGAGCTCCCGTTGAGCTGCACACAGCAATGATTAAAAAAACAAAAAAAACTATCCAGAGTCCTAAATTCGAGACATCCTTATCTAATGGACAACTGACCTTTTGATAGGCTGCGGCACATTCCAAGTCTGGTTGAAGTTTGTATCCCTCAGCTCCCCAAAGAACCTCGAAATACAAATATTGTGAATTGCTGAGAGCTTGACTACAGCTGGACCTAAAGGAAACTGAAAGGAGAAGCGGTCGGCTTGCAACTGAGATCCCTTGGCAAGAGTTGCAGCCAAGGTTGCTGGAACGCTTGGGTGGCATGGCCGCATGGAGTCGGGTCTCTCAGCCTCACGTTATCCTAACGCATCCTGTGGCATCACAATCTGCCATGGCCACCTTGAGCCTGCGCGGTCTGCTCAAAACGCGTGATCCAGGCGGGCTCGTTGGAAAACAAAAGACAACTGCTGCTCTGCCACAAAAACATCAAACCTCTTGCGCAGCAACGCATGTTTGCATTTGCCAAGGGCTTTTGTCCATGTGCAAGCATATGGCGAAGGCTCCCCTCCTGCTGAGTTGGCTGGCCCCAAAAATGCTTTGAACTCGTTGGCCGAGGGCTAAATGTGCTATGGTGTGTCTCCCCTCCAAACAGTTCAGCAAGCTCTTCAGCAATGAGCCTTTGTGAACATTGAGCCTCCATGGGATGTTTGACTCACATCACGTTTTTCTTCTCCCTCTTCGATCATGTATATAGCCTCCACTGGCAAAATGTGAGCCGAAATCGCGGATCGCGCGCATCAGGCTAGCAAATGCGCTTGGATTCTTGGGACATGGACTTTTTGGGGGGCTCTCCCTCTCTCTCTTGCAGTCAGTTGCTATGCGGAAATGGGCACATCTTCTTGGTGAATTATGTTTGGCACTGGAACTTGGTCAGTGGGATGCAGCTGAGCAAAAGGGAGAGGTAGCCGATGCAATACACTCAGTGAACTCACAACAGCGGACCCGGAAGGGTTCACTTTCTAGGCTTTGTCCAGAAAAGGCTGCCATGGACTACACAAGTAAACCTGGCAAGGGATTTTCAGGATGGAACTTGCTCACGCCAAACGGCTCAGGTGGAACATATAGGTGTAACATCAAATAGGGTTTTCACTATCCCTCAAAGTACCCTAGACAAGTATGATGTTACCCATGTGGCAGTGGCTATGTAATAGCTATGTCCCCCGTCCCCATTCTCCCAATGGGGTGATGCGTCACCTCGCTTCCTGACCTGAGTGGCATAGCAAACAAACCTTCCAAACTGTCGATTTCAACATGACCTGACCTTCACATAAAAGAATGACATCCGGGAACATGCAAGGCCAATAACCATGACGTGTACCCTCCCACCAATTAACATGGAACCTGACAAGGGCTCCCTTTAAAAGGAAGATAGTCTTTCATGACCCCCCCCCTGTCCGGTTCTATGTTGATTGGTGGCAGGGTATGTCGAGTGGGGATTCATGCTGAATCTGCCGCAACATGCCCAGTATGCCTCATGTTGGAGCTTTCAGAGGGGGAACCGCTTGGAGGCCAGAGGCCGACTGCCAATCATTCCTTGCTCCAGAAAAAAAAAAAAAAAAACAAAAAAAAAACTCACCAAGCCAGAAAGCCAGCGCATTTCTCGGCAGCCTCTGGCCGCCTCTGCACGCTCTTGTGGCCTGTTCCAAGAGGTCCCAAAGAAATTCGACGACTTGGAACCGGCCTGTGCGTCGCATCTCGCAATTTGAGTGCATCTGTAATAGAGAGCCCCCCGGCAAGCGGAAGGCGAGCGCAAGGTGCAACTTGCCGACTCTTGCCAAGCGACGCGGAGTGGATCCCGCAGCCTTTGGACGCCATGGAAAAAACAAACTTCGGCTCGTGGGAAAATGGCAAAAAGGGCTGCCTGGGAGCCAAAGAAACAACCAAACCGGTTTCTTTTGGCGGTTTTTGGTGATGGATCTGACACAGCAGCACCCCACTCCACATCTGGGCCCTCTTGCACTGTACACAAATTAACAAGGAGCCCAACATCTGCAAAATTCCGTGCGCAAACTCGGAGTTTTACCTGTCCACCCTTTTCTTTCTTTACCATGAGTTCACGTGGGCACCTTCAATACTTGGGGGGCTAAAAGTGATCTGGGCGAATTGCCAAATAATCATTCACCAATCTGAAATAGACTTTCAAGGAAGGAACCTTAATCACGGATTCATCATAAAGGTCGCAAGTCAAATTCTTTGCGACGCGGCTATGCTTGCACATGCGCCAAAAAACGGGAAGGCAGCCCTCGTTTCCTAGAGTTCCTGAAGGTGCCTTCGTGCTGGAAGTTGGGGGGGCTGGTTCTATGCCTGGCAAGGGGTCCAAAGGCTTCAGAACAACCCGTGACGTTTCTGGGCTCCTTGGAAAAAACACAAAACTCGGCATCTGAATGCCCCTAGACACGCATGCCCTCCCATTTGGGAGATCTCTAAATTCAGAGCAACAGAAGCTTCCGAGTGAAGAGCGGTAGTCCGGACGGCTCAAAGGCCAAACCTCGGTCAGTTCCATTGGGCAGGAGCTTTGGGTTTGTTGATTCGTCGTCTAAGCCAGTCCTCCCAATGTGCTTGGATGTCCGTCCCAGCCTGTGGCTAGTGGATAACAGGGACCTGACTATCCGTGCTTCCGAACCGCAGTTTGCCCGCCCACCAGTTGCCTCTATCAAAACCCTGTGTTCGCGTCGCACTTTATTGGCTGGGAGCCTCTTTCATAGGAGGCTTCTGGGAGAATGTAGCTAGGTTGGTCCAACTGACCCCTTTGCTGACTTGAGGGGAGATATCTACTTTCCAAAGGTTAAGAGTACAAGGTCTCATTGATGGACAAACTAGTGCTATGAGACAACATACCGCGAAACATGTATTCATGAACATTGGTCCATGGGCCACGGGCTATCCACAGCGGTCACAAGCTTTACAAACGCAGGGCTGATCAAAATGAAGCGCTGACCAATCTTAATCTATGCTAGCAAGGGAATCAGCGGAGTTGTTTTTAACGGTGGGGCTATTTTCATTTAAGTCACTATCAACAAGCATTCAAGAAGTCCACCCGAAACCAAATCCAAGCGCCCGTACCCATGATTCGGACTGTCCCCCTACTGCAACCTTAAACTACCAAGGCATTGAATCTGACGTGTGTGAAGGGCAAACTTCACTCGGGTGTTCCAGCGACTTGCAAGAAAAACCGCGAAAAAAAACCCTGGGAAGAGGCCTGAACGACAAATAAATTGCCTTAGGACACGGTGTGTCGCCAACTAGGGCACTATCACATGGCGATCTGTTGATTTTCCCCAGCCAAGAAATGATACCCTCCAAAAAGTCAGGGACCTTGTAGAGAGGCACACTTGGTGGCCGCCCTGCCATGTGCGGCAAATTGTCCGATTGTCCGGTGCCAATCAAAGGTTGTCTAGAGAATATGAACAACTCATGGTTGCTATTGGTGGATTTATGGCTCAATGACCCATACTTATCAACCTCAGTTGCCTTCACCCAGCAACAGTTTAGTTTGGGCATTGGGGTGGATATGTTCCCATGTTTCGCCGCCAAGCGCTGTACGCGGTCCGTCGATATATGTTTGGCAAAAAAACAACAAAAAACATTCACCGCCAAAGCGACGTAACTCACGCGTCAGCCGCGTTGATCAAAAACAACAAATATATCAAAAGTCGAGGGCTCCAAATTCCCGGACTGGCCAATATGGCAGCCTTCTGCTGTGTTGCCTTTTCCTCCATATATATATATATGATTATATATGTATGCAGATGTTGCCTTCTTTGTCTGCTCAGAAACCGCAAACGTGTGTATCCATTACATGTGCTGTCTGAAAGAAGGTGTACAATACTAATCAGCATTTTTTCTGATATAGAGTATCGTAGCGGAGTGCAACCATATCAACACTTCAAGACAAACACAATGCCTGCATCGCGGCTTGCTTACACGAACGGTGACTGCACTTGAATATTAAACAATATTAAACTGCGTGATAAAACCAACGGGTTGGCCATGTCTTGTTGTTGGGCACCCTTTGGTCTTATCTCAAACTAAAGAAAACCCCCAAAGATTGCTACTTTCATTGGCTTTGATGGGACATTTAAACCGTATACCTCCCGTGGCTTCATGTTTCTCACCCCAAATCGGCCCCCCCAAAAAAAAATCGACGCGTTCCGATGCATCGGCTTCCTGGGCTCCGGGCAGGTGAAGCCGGGCCTGTCCGCAGTGCCATGGATGGGCCGCTGCCAAAGTTCGCAGCGCTTGGGACCTCGCCGCACTCGTTCGACTCGACTTGACGAAGGGTGCGAGGGGAGTGGCGTTTCTGTTCCATTGAAGTTGGTCGGCTTTCTTTCTACTGGTGCTTTGATGTCTGTCTCTTTGCTGTCTCAAAGGGGACCCCCCTTCAAGGCCAGCCCTCCCGGCAATTCACAAAAACACCATGTACCTTCTGGCTAGACAGGGCCGAGAGGTTGCAGCAAACCGGAGAGGTCTGCACATCCGCAAGTGCACGGAAGCCCGCGAAAGTTGGGCCTTCTTGACCAGGGGTAAGCAATCCGAGAATAATATATGGCTGTCTAAAAGGCAAATCAGCACGGAAACGAAAACACCCATTTCTTGGTTCCCCTGCTTTGAGACAAACACATGTATCTAACGAGAAAGAAAACACGGAAGGGCGAAAAGGCTAGTTAAGTGTTTAAGTCCGGCACAAAGGAAAGGTGCCTTTTGGCTCCTTGCCACATCTCAAAAACAGGCTTAAGGCAAGGGCCAGCGAAGCACAAACGCCATCCTACGCACATGACTGGGTTTAGAGTGTCCTGCACGGGCTCGAAGAAGTACAGTATGCGTATCAAGTCTGACAGTGGAATTAAACGCTTTGACGAATGTGTGCTAGCAGCTAGCGCCATGCTCAGGGTGCCCTTTCGGGCTTAGGATGACTGAAATACAAAGCATGGAGTTAGATCCTTGGACACTCCTGAACTCAAGAATCAGAGGACGGCTGTAAGAAACAACAAGCTTACGCCTTAGGATTGCAAGCAGAGTGCGCAAGCACGTGCCAGGCACGGCGAAGCACAACCTGCACATTGCTGATGCGACTGAAAAAGTCAGAAGCAATACGTCCGGAATGCTGGCGATGGCTTTTCCTCTTTCCTAAGCAACACTTTGCCTAAATAGTGCAAGTGCGCGCCAACAACCAGTACAACTGACACGGTTTCCCTTGTTCTGCTTACACTTGAGGAATCAACTGCAGGCTTGGGCAGGCCCTTCAGAGAACCGAAAGTTGAAACAATCTCCGGCCGATTGTCCTTTCCCTCTCTTCAAACAATCAAATCGAGCCAAAAACCTTGGGAGCGAGTTCAGCTCGATATAAATTATGCAGAACGGGTGGTGCACGTTTCAAGGATGAAACCCATGCCAGGTGGCTCCACTCGATGCCCAGGCACAGGGGAGCCGCCACACATCTGGCTTTGCAATCCTGGACATCAAATGGATGCAACACATTCTTCCCATTGGGATTGCAAAGCGGATTTTGGATGCAACACATTCTTCCCAACGGATGCTTTTTGGAATCCGTGAAATTTTCTGGAACAAAGTGGGATCGTGGTCTTCCCGTCAAACCATGCCACCAAAGGCGCCCCAATCTTTGATATTGTTTGGACACCGACTACGTCATCTGAGACTTGCCGCTGGGAAATCTTTGGGTTCACCTCGCCTCGAGCTCGGCATCCACCACCACGTAGTAGGAGTCATCGTTGTCCGTGGAATGGTCGCCCCGGCAAGCACGCCCCTCTCCGCCGTCTACCTAAGGAAAACATGGATCGGCATCGGGCCGCCCTAATCGTGGCCTTGCGAGTAGTAGCAAGTGTGCCCATAGCGCCCGTTGCAAAGGGACCATTCCTAGGCAAGGGCTCCTGATTCGTTCTGAGCATGCATAAAAATACTGCTCATTCCAGCAGCCCATGCTTTCTGTTCACAGATGTGTTTCCCACATTGAGAGGCTCGCAGCCAAGCATGAAGGGCACGTGTCTACCTCGAAACCCAAGGGAACGGTAGGCGTTTCTGGAGGGTCTTTGACCAATCTGTAACCAGCTTGGATGGTTCCAAGCATTTTGCAGGCGTCCCATTTCGAGAGACCGACTCCAAAGTGTCCTCACTTCCGAGGCCTCACTTGCGTGGCCGGAAGTCCGGACTTGGGGGTGGGGGGGCACTTCCCGGAACTTGGAGGAGCAAGAACTCCCCATCTCTCCGCTTCTCTGGCCGCGTCCGCGGCGCCGGCACCAGCGGCGCCCATCCGAAGCGCAGGCAGCTGAACCCTGCCACGGGCAGCTCCACGTGTTGGCAGATCCCCTCCTTCGGCGACACATGGCCATGGGTCAAATCCCAGTTAGCCCCCAGTGAACATCCCAATCCCCACCCCAAAATGGTGCCATTGGCGTTGACCCACAGCCACATGCTTGAGAACCTCCCGGAAGGTGCTCAAGTTAGGCGAAGAGAAGGCAAACAGTTGTGGGAACCGAAGCCAAAAATATGCCCAGCCCGGTGTGGGAGCATTTGAGTAGTGGGTGTTCAACAGGAGTCGCTCCAGTCAGCTCGCTGTGTGACAACAGAGGTAACTTCATATATGCACGCCATGCCCGGCGCAATGATCTTACTCATTAGTCGTGGGGAAAAAGGGGCACCTTGTTCTGTGCTTTGGCTTGTTCAAAGGACATCCTCCCGAAATTCGGAAACGGTGCCGCTGGGCTGAGTTGCACGAGGAATCAAGTCGGCAGGTGCCACCTCAACGCCTGGATGTCAGCGACATGGGTAGAATCCATGGGCCCCGAAATCTGGGATACCAATTTTGGGAGCGAGGACGACTTGCTCAATTCAAACACTCAAGGGTGGTAACAATCAACCCGCTTCATGTAACCTCTCGCTGGGCGTGGCAAGGCTCTCACCTGGTGTGGGCAATCTGATAGGTGAACAGGGGAAAGGGTTGTCGCGCTTTGTATGAAGGATCAAGCTGGTTTGGTGCTGCCAACCCATGATGCGCACGCGTGGCCAGCTCGCAAAATCCCCATCTGGCTTCCCCCACACCCCGCATCCTGCTGTCGTACATATTGAGGCAACGCAGGGCAAGCTTGCTGCACAAATGCTGGCAAAATACTTGTGTTTTGCACGCGTGGACAACTATGTCTTTTGCAAGTGCCGCAAACTTGCGCGATGGCAGTGGGGTTGATCACTGTAGTGCGATGCCAGCCGATGATGCGACCAACCCCCCCCCCCCCAGCCCCGCCCCGCAAGGGTGCAAGTCGAAGCGCAAAGCAGGTGTTACCCCCAAAAATAAATGCTCAAATACGTACGATTTGCACGCGTTCCTAACTGTGCAAGTGTGGCAACCCCCCGTTGACCCAACATGTTGGCTGCGAAAATACAGCGGACAAAAAAGACCTGGCCAATCCTGTATGGGCCAACGGGCGGGACTGTGCAACTGGGGCAAAAAGGTTCACCAAAATCACAACGAAAAACCCAGGATTCCATACTATGGCTATGAATCTCAACAAGGACATAAACCCTGATGTAAATGATGTACACCGAAAGGATTCACCCCCAAGAACGATGAGTGGCCACTAAGTCTGGTAATGTCTCTCACCTCCACCTGCAGCTTGGGGTTTGCCCCTCAACCTTCACCACCTGATCCGAGCCATGGCTCCGGACCTAGTCACCAAGCGTCACAATCAGGTTGCCGTAGCTCCACGTTTGAGCACATCCAAATCAGAACTATTGCTTCCAAGTGTCGGGTCTAGTCCAAATCTCGCAGTGGCCGAGGCTGTATTCGATGCCTTGTTCGAAGGGACGTGACTACCCAATCAACCACGGGGCCCATGAAACCTGAAGATAGTGTGTAGAGACTCATAAGGTACTTCAGCTGCCCTTGCCGGAGGCAATATGTATGCAGGATATGTTACTCTAAATCATGTGTTGTCTTATATATAGAATATTGGATGGGAGCAACAATCAATGCATTCATTGTGGCCCCCGGTTGACGCGAGAAAGCCCCATGTTCTTATGATAATTTGGGGAGTGTAGCCAATTTCATCATGATTACAAAAATACATCATGGTAAGCATGGACCGTTGCCTCATGTACAATGAGGACTATGCGGTTGAGCCCTTCGATATTCGCAGCGCCTAAAGCACCTCACACACCCCTTCCTTTCCAAGAAATTGTCCTGCCTAAGCCTCACTCAGAGGGAATCATTTCGCTGCGGCATCCAGCTTGAGCGGTTTTAAGGAGAAGGCAAAGGCCGGGAATCCACTGAACAACTGGAAAGCACTTGGGAGTCTTGACGCGTCGCCTGTTTTAACCGGGCAAAGCGGCAAATGGTTGATGTCTCTTAGTGATTACTCTTATGCAGAATGATGCCTGGAACCCAAATTCACATCGAGATTCCTTTTGGGGGCGTTTGTACGTTGAATGGCAACTCGAAGCAACACATCATATCACACTGCTGGCCTGCAAGTTAGAGTTGGAGCAAACTGGCATTTCCTATCTTACCTACCATCAGCCCGACGTATCACCACAAAAAAATGCTTGACTTCATGGTGTTGTTCTGACGGCTCGCAGGGCATTCACCGGCTGCGGATGATCCGTGGAGGGTTTGAAGGTGTTCCATATACTTCCCCTTTGTGTATCACCTTATCGAAAGGCAACTCACTTTGAAGTTGCCTAACACGGTATTGCTTGAAGCCAACAGGGGACATCTTGGAACGAACGTATCCCATGAACCATTTGCTCGACAACCGCTGTGGATTGATCAAGCATTGAGGCCGCATCAAAAGGAGACAGCCGACCCACGGGCAGACAAGAAGGCAAACAGGCAGACATGCAGACAAAAAGGCAGACACTCAGGCAGGCAGGAAGGCAGGCAGGGAGGCAGACACGCAGACAGCAGACAGGCAGACATGCAAACAGGCAGACATGCAGACTCCAGACAAAGAGGGAAACAAAGAAGCAAACGTACGCACGACCGAACACACATGCCATCAGCAGCGTGGCAAAGCGTCTGTTGCCGATGCTGGGTCCGCTTCGAGCTGCTCGATACATCAAAAAGGTGAACAAAGATGCAAAAAGCTCATGCTCAGCGAAGGTGCGGACGTACCGGTCCCACCCCGAACCAAGGCTTGGAGCGTGCAGTGAAAAGAAATCGGGAGGGGATGGGTGGGTTCTGAAAAGATTGTTCTTCTCCATGATAGCACGTATGTTCAACTCATGTCCGCTCTCATGTCCAATGTCAATGGTTGCACATCCGTCGTGGTTTGTTCCAACGGTTCGTTTTCCAAACCAAACTGATCTGTGACCCGAGGGTTGTGATTCTGCAAAACAAGTATAAACCACACCACAACAAAACACACATAGCACAACAACAAAATACTGCAACACGTCGCCAGCACACATAGTTTGTCCCGTTCAGTTTGCGCTACTTAAGTGTACAGGAGAGCTGATCGTCATTAGGCGTCCTTTTGGCTTCCATTCAATCCTACGCACAATAATAATGAGGCCGTCGCAGGCCGCTGCACCCTATTTCAACGTGGTTGCTCGCTTAAGTTTATTTCTTCTCACTTCCCCAAAGGGATTCCTGCAAATAACAGGCTAGGCTTTTTGGGGCCCTCACTAAGAAGTGGACTAGCACCGCACGGTTCTCTGTGGAGCATGTGTTGCCATGTTAAGGCCTAGCTGTCCTTTTGGAAGCATTGATGGCACTACAACACTAGAGCCAGCCAAAACCAGTAGCACCTCTGCATCTGATTCCCTCTGGTTCCGGGTCCCTCTGGCTGTTCCAAACCAATTATGCTCCACCCATCCCACGCTTCCTGCCTTTGCAGCTGGGGAAATGCTGCAAGCACAGGGCTTTGCAGTCCTGGCGGGGCAGAGCGAATATGGCCGACTTAACAATCCAAGGCTTACCTGTGTTAAGACCATGACATATCTATTTGTGTATACACTTAAGGTAAGATGTATACGTGTATATAGATTGTTGTAGCACTAAACATGTGCGTGTATACATGTTCATACATCTTATACGCAAAAACAGCACATGGACATTCGCATGCCACACACACATATACCTACAGCTCTATCTATCTATCTATCTATCTATCCATTTATCCATCTATCTATCTATCCATGGTAGGACCCCCCTCCAATACCAAGGCTGTTCTGCTTAAACAAAATGACCAACATGTACATTTTGCAGATGTTGCTGCAGAAAATACTTGTGTGGAGGAAAAACTGAAATTTAAGCTTGGGCAGTTCAAATATACATTCATTGATATGTACATGTGTATCTATATATATATATACATACATATATTGGGGTTAGTACCATACACACATATATATATATATATACATATGGGTACACTTTAGTTTCGACCTCGCTCCTGGCCACGTTTTTCAGCCTCGGGTTGAGGTGGGCGTGCTGATTGACATGTGTCCTGCGAGTCAAGGAGGAAAATTCAAAAATTTGCGCAACAAGTTTGTAAACGGTAAAGTGCGGGTAACATGCACCTTCCTCATCAATTTGATGCTGGCAAAATGCCTTTTTCATACCTCAATCCCGTTTGTTTGACTAGATACAACATGCGGAGCAACGAGTGTTTGTGGTGGAAGTGTGTGTTGGTGCGTGCGAGGTGTGTGTATGTGTGAGTGGTGCGTGCGTGTGTGTGTGTGTGGCGTGCGTCAGTTCCTGTGCGTGCGTGGTGTGATTTGTGTGTGTGTGAGAGTATGGTGTGCACGTGTGCCTTGCCAGTGTGCGTGTGTGTGTGTGTGTGTGCTTGGTCTGTGTGTGTGTGCGTGTGTGTGTGTGTGCGTGTGCGACGTGCATGTCGTTGTGTGTTGCGCATAGTTTGCGTGTGTTTGTGTGCTGAGTGTTTTGTGTGCTGTTTGTGCTGTTTGTGCTCTGTGTGGTGTGTGTGTGTGTGGTGAGTGTGTGTCCGTGTGTGTGTGTGCAGGTGCGTGTGCGTCTGTGTGTGTGTCTTTGTCTGCATGTGTTTGTGCGTGTGTGCGTGTGCGTGTATGTGAGCGCGTGCTTGTGTGTGTGTGTGCGTGTGCGCTTGCGTGTGCGCTTGCGTGTGCGTGTGCGCGCGCGTGCATGCGCGGGCGTTTGTGCGCGCGTGCGTGTGCGCGCGCGCGTGCGTGCGTGAGGAAGGGCAGGCATGCGGGAGTGCGTGCGAGCGCGCGCGTGCGCGTGCGCGTGCGCTTGCGCGTGCGCGTGCGCGCGTGCGCGCGTGCGTGCGTGCGTGCGTGCGTGCGTGCGTGCGTGCGTGCGTGGGTGGGTGTGTGTGTGTGTGTGTGTGAGTGTGTGTGTGTGTGTGTGTGTGTCTGTGTGTGTGTCTGTGTGCGCGTGTGTGTGTGTGTGCGTGTGCGTGGTGTGTTTGTGTATGTGCGTGTGCGTGTGCATGTGCGCGTGTGTGCGTGTGTGCGTGTCAACGTGTCAACGTGTGTGCGTGTGTGCGTGTGTGCGTGTGTGCGTGCGTGCGTGCGTGCTGTGTGCATGTGTGCGTGTGTGCGCGTGTGTGTGCGTGTGTGCGTGTGTGCGTGTGTGCGTGTGTGCGGGTGTGCGCGTGTGCGTGTGCGCGCCCACGTGTGCGCCTCTGCGCGCGTGCGTGCGCGTGCGCGTGCGCGTGTGCGTGTGCGTGTGCGTGTGCGTGTGCCTGTGCGTGTGCGTGTGCGTGTGCGTGTGGGTGTGTGTGTGTGTGGTGTGTGTGTGTGTGTGTCTGTGTGCGTGTGCTGTGTGGTGTGTGGTGTGTGTGTGGTGTGTGTGTGTGTGCGTGTATGGTGTGTGTGTGTCTGTGTGCGTGTGCTGTGTGGTGTGTGGTGTGTGTGTGTGGTGTGTGTGTGTGTGTGCGTGTATGGTGTGTGTGTGGTGTGTGTGGTGTGCGTGGTGCCTGTGGTGGCACAGACACACAGGCACAGACACACAGACAAAGAAACACACAGACACACACACACACACACACCACGCGCACACACACGCAGAAACACGCAGAAACACACAGACACACACACACACACACCACACGCACACGCTCAGAAACACGCAGAAACACACAGACACACACACACACAGAGACACAGAAGCAAACACAGACAAACACAACTCACTACACACTCACCACACCACCACGCACACCGCGCTCTGTGTGTGTGTCTTTGTGTGCGTATGCGTCTGTGTGTCTCTGTGTCTGTGTCTGTGTGGCTGCGTCCGCGTGTCTATGTCTGTGTGTGTGCGTCTGTGTGTCTGCGTGCGTGTGCGCCGGCGCGTGCGTGTGCGCGCGTGTTCCGGTAAACACGGACAGAACGCAGTCAACACAGGAAAGAAGTGCGAAGTTTCAGGCCCACGACGATTGCTCTGCCCATGCAAGCCTTTGTATCTGTGGGGGCTTGCCAGTGAGAAAGGAGCGCGAACCTGAGGTGTGTTGGTCTAATGCGTGCCCAACGCGTCTATTCACCGCGGAAGAACGCGACAAAGAACGCCATGCAAAGCCCGGCCTCGATCTCGACAACGCCATGGTGCACCGTGTAGTAGTCGTCCAAGTTGTCCTCAGCTGTCCTGTCACACGACACGAAGGACTCGGGAGAACAACACCCTGAAGAAATGCTGGCCCAGCCGCTTGCTTAGTGGCTGGGGGCGGGGGAGGGGGAAATGAAACCCTTTGTTGGTTGTTGGGACCTCCTCCGAAAAACAAGGAAGCAAGATGCTGATTAGAGACTGGGAAATACAGCGAGTTCAAAAAGAATCTCGAAGTACTGAAGCTACTTGGGTCATGAGTCTCTTTCTTTGCATCAAACAACCAAGCAAGGTAGAAACATAACTGGGGAGTAGAAGCCAGCGGAAAACGTGGCCCTGCGCGTGAATTCAGCTCTTCCGCATGCTGATGGAAGCGGTCCCGGAACGAATGCACGGCCGTGCGCGCTGCGAAGCCAGCCATTGCAAATGGTAAACACTCTGCGCACATTCGGAGCGTGGACCTTCAAACATTCAGCGTATGTTTGCGTGGTGACTTTCGTGGGGCGGAGAGAGAGACAGAAATGGAAAGAGACGGGAAAAGGAATCCGGCTCGAAGCAAGAGTTGTAATATATTTTTGAAACGTCCGCCACTCTGCTATTGCAACAGGTGGGTCCCTCCAAGCAAAGCCGGAAGG
Source organism: Effrenium voratum (assembly GCA_963377175.1). Classification (NCBI taxonomy): domain Eukaryota; class Dinophyceae; order Suessiales; family Symbiodiniaceae; genus Effrenium; species Effrenium voratum. Next base: position 402,741 of record CAUJNA010000025.1, on the reverse strand, counting down.
GCCCGATTGCAACCTGGGATTTCATGCTCTGCATCAAATTCCTTGACCTTTTGCATGTTATTGAACGGGCCGAAAGCATCCAGGTGAGCACTGACCCTGCGCCCGCAAGCCCTCCCCAGGCGCGCCTGCCACGGCATGCACCATTGCCCGGGGTGCCAAGCATCTCCCAAGCCGCATACGAGGGCACCGAGCGCTTGCACCTGGCTCTTGTGGATTGGCTCGATCAAATACGCGTGCCCGAGCCTTGCACTTGCCTGGGGTCAAAAGGGCATGGATATAATTACATGCGTGTATATATATATGTATAAAACATGTTCGCTATGTTCTGCCATGAACGTAGGTGGCTTTCAGCAAGCGCGATGAACAGGCTTGAGAGTTGATGTTCTAAACTAGTCAGAACCACTGGCTGCCGTTGGGAAAGAGATTGGATTTTAGTCTAGAACATGTGCGGAAACCCAACAATGAAAATTGTAAATCACCATTGGAAGACTGGTCGAGTCTTCCAAGACTAGTTCAAGCCTCAGGAAGACAATCAGGGACTACTTGTCGTCTAAAACGGTCGATGCGGGTTTTTGGTTGAAACTGACCTGTCAAACATCTTGCCCTGATCGCGTCCGGGTCCGCTCAGGGTCGGTCAGGTGGATGGTGTGGCTCTACCAGGTTGGCTATGAATGTCCATTGACAGTAGCATATAGCCCATTTTGCATGACAAAGTCATACTTGCGCGTACGCGCACATAGAAACATGTGCATGTTTTCCTCTGGCTTGCCACGTCGCCGTCGCGGGAAAGTCATAGCTTCGGATATAACATGTCTAGAGAATGTCCAATGGGCAAATACGCTCGAAGACATAAACAAATGCTATGTTAGCACCAACAGCAAACACGTGGCATGGAACGGTTCAACCCATTTGTTTGTTGGCGCTTGTTGTTTTCGTATAAACGCGTTCATTCATGTATGAATTTCACTTGATGTGCTTGTGTTTGTGTAAATGCACATGCATTCACACACGCATACTGACATATAGACTAACATCATAAATACTCCAAATAAACATAGTGATGATACTTATAATAATAACAATACTACCTATAATACTAAGACATGTGCACAAGTATACATATGAGCGTTGTTCTAAATCATTGTGCGTGCCAACGACACTAACAAAATTCTTTCGCGAAGGCCTACGCGGGGCTTCCGAGGCTGTGAGGGTAGCTTACGCGGCGCTTACGCGGATAGAGTTTTTAGTGAAAGCTAGTTTTCGCGTATTTTTGCTTATGCGAACACAGCGAAACCACAAAAGCTGAGCTTTTCAACCAGTGGACGACAAAAGCGCCTACAATCCGCCCAAACGATGTGTCTGGGCCCTTGCTACGGTAATGGAAACGCACCAACTTCGTAGAAGGCATCCAAGGGGCTACGCGAGCCTTTCGCGACTGGAAAGTGGTAAAACCCTTCCGCGAATCCTTACGCGGCCTTTCGCTACCTAGGAAAAAACAACATTTCCATATTTCCTCTCAAATACTACTTTCAATTGCAGGGCATTTAGAACGCTGCTCATATGTTATCTCCATTTGTTCACACTAAGAAATATGGGCGCTCTGCGTGGTCCATGCCCTCTAATGGCCTCAAACCTCCAGGACGGAAATATGTGAAAACACAACACGCGCGTGAAATGATTGGGTCAGTGCTATTCGCTGTTTTCCAGCAGGACCAAAAAAATCCTCGTCTTTGACCCAACCCCACGACTTTTCGGAGGATGCCCTTTTGGGGTGGTTTTGAAACGGAGAGCAAGGGGAAACAACATATTCTTGCTGGGGCACCTCCGCTTTGGGCGTGAATTGGTATCGGGGACCCTGTCGTGAACATCATCCAAATGAGGCTGTGTATCTGCCACACATTTTTGAGGGGTTCCCCAACAAAATGTCATAGCCATCTGGAAACAAGTCCAAATCATCCCATGTTAATGTCCTTTCAGCCATCAAAACATTATCACCTGCCTGCAGCAATTGTAGCGGTCAGTTGAATAGTCCGGCCAGTGCTCGCATGTGCCATTCCATTTTTTGGCCACGTAGTGATCTCCAAGCTCCTCGCAATGGGAGTTCTGTATTCAGCTTGGGATTACAGGAAAAGGGCTAAGCCGTTTAGGCTTGTTATAGGGGATTTTTCGAAGGGACGACGTGCCTGGTGCCGTTGTCTATGAAAGAAAGGCCTAGAGGCGCAACAATCCCCCACAAATCATTAACCTGAGAAACCCAACCGGAAGGCGTTAAGGGTTGTGCTGATGTGATCAGAAGGTGGGCTTCTAGACAAGTTTGGATGGTGTGCATTTGTGGGCAATCACCATCCCCTGCAAATGGCAGACGTTTGACCGTGATTCCGTGATCCAGCACAAAGCCATGGAAGTAGCTGAAAGCGTTTTTGCCTCCCACTGGATAAGGTCTAACAGCTCAGGTTTGTTGCTCCAGTCATAAGCTGGTTCTTGTGCTTGGAACATGCTTTACTATAATACAACACAACGCTTAGTGCATTGGGTACTTCCTCCCTCAAATGCATTCTAGAAGAAGGGCAGCTTCTTTGTGTAAAGAGTTGATTTGATGCACAAGGATTGTCAAAATGTTGAGGGTCCCAAAAAAGGACCTCTGTTATTGGCAACCTCCCAAGACGGTGGTCAAATCTAGCTGTGCGTGCGTGTGTGCGTGTGTGTGTGTGTGTGTGTGTGTCGTAAACAACTTGCCAACCGCCTGGAGTGACTTGCTTGGAACGAGGGAAGGTTGGTTGCTTCAAGATGTGCCCCGCCATTGGAGCATGTCCCGACTTGCTGTCCCATTCGGGCCCAGTGGCACTGCAGCTTCGCTCATCTTCGCAGCTCAAAGATTCACAATCCATCTCATACCCATCCATCTCGCACTCGATCGAGTAGTCACAAATCGAGTCGCCCTGGTAGCCTGAGGTCATCAGAGTTCTTTGGCAAAGGTAAACCAACCGGAAGCAAACAGCTAAGGAAAAACAAGAAAACAAGAAAAACATTATTTTCCACAATAGCAATATGTTTGTTCAGCCCCTTCGCCAAGGCTTTAATGATGATATGTTTGCAAACTGTGTTGCATTTGCAACCGCACTCTCAAAGAAGTGGCAAACTAAGAATAGAGCTTTGTAGTATCACAATGTATCACAAAGGTACCCACTCTGCTTCCCTGAACAACAGAACCCATCTGGGTGAATTGCAACAATTCACCAGTCGAAAAGAAGGGTACTGCATGAAAGGAATCTTCAAAGTCGGTCGCAAACCAACCCGTTTGCGACGTGCCAACTTTGCTTCCCAGAGCCGGGGGGGGGGGTGTCAGAACTAGGTGTTGGCACCTGTTTTCTATGACGCTTTGTGCCGCCTTTCAGGGGGGGAAGGGGGGGGAGAAAGGGTCCATGCTTGTTTTACTATGTCCAGCAGAGAGGTTAGAATCCCTTTTTTCTGTAGTCTATTTTAGTAGGGGAGCCTTCCCCCAAAAAAGAAACGGGAAAAGGGCACCAATTGCTGGGGACCTAGTTTACAAGGTGGCCGCTGGCTGGGCGTACCGGATGGCGCTGTGCGGCTGGCTATGAGTGTCAATATGTGTTGCTTGGAACGCTACATGTGATGGCGGATTACTTGGGGTCCAGGCATTAAAATCCATGGTCCTGAACAGCCAACATGTGATTCTATTGCTTTTGTCAACCATGCGATGGCTCTGTTTCATGTTTCTTTGGCCAATTGTCTACCCTGTAAAATGGTTGGTGGACAAACATCAGTATTAGCATGATGTCTCCTAAAGCGTCCCGAATCAGGTCCACTCCCATGTGGTTGAATACATCAGAACGAGGCTCTTGAAGGTCCCATCCCCCCCCGACAGGGCCCCACCACATTAAGGTGGAAACATTCGTTTCTGGTACCGCGCAAAGCCTAAGGCTGAATAGGGTCCATTCTGAGACCCCATTAACCGGGTTCTTGACAACCATAGAAGAAGCATCAAACATGTTGGGGTGCGGATCCTCAGCCACATCGCACATATTCATTCGAGTGGCAATTTGAGCCCGTCTGAGTAGGAGCCAGGTAGTCTGCAATCGGACCTATCGCAGGATTGAAAGGGCTGGCGCGCTGGAGGACAGGGGCTTCCGAAACTTGTTTGGCCACGTCAAGGATGCAATTGGTTCTTTCTCCGCTTAGAAAGTGAAGCTGGGCTCTCGCAGCTCAGGGTTGCTGGAAAGCGGAACCTAAAGCATTCCTTTCCAGGTACCTGCCAGGCCTTTCCAACATCCATGCACATACGGCTGGGCGTATGTCATAGCGTACTTGGTTCCAAGCCAAGAGAACAGAAGCAACTGTTACTTCGGAATTGTGCAATACTTTTCTTCGACATGTTGAAAGAGGTCGACATGCAAACATACCCTTGTTGCGACAAGGGTCCAAGATTTCTCGAAATCTGTTGCTTGGTCGCGGAATCAATCGCGCTGCGAGCAGAGCCGGAGTCACCACTGGAAGGGAAGCCCCCTTGTCCATCTAGTTGATTCTCTCACCGTTTCAACCGTCAACGACTTTTCCCCACCAAACATGGAACTGCACAGGCTCCAATTTCAACAGCAAACCCGTCCAAAAGGGGTCTGCACCAAGCCATGGCGGTTTTCCGTGCGGAGCCTGGGGTCGTCGTGGCCGTGGATGTCGAAACCTGCCACAGCCCAGGGTGTGCACTCCATGCTGACTTTGTTGATGCCCTTTTGGGTGGAGTACTCCACAAGTTAACATGGAACCCAAACGGGGGGGACCTCCAAAAGGTCCCCCCACAAATTGGGGAATGTTAATCTGTTGGGAAGTAAAGGAGAACCAAATCGTCTGGCCTTTCCACGGTTTTTTTTGGGGCCTTCCGGTTGAGTCAGACCCAGGTCGCCAACCACTCGAGGCAAGCCTTGTCTTGGATCCAAAAAGTGAAATCAAAAAAGGGGACGTAGGGCTGGAACTCGGTCGACTCCGGCCGGAAGAGAGGCAAACTCAAAGGACCTGGACATGGAAAATGGTTGCTACAGTTAAATGGATCAAAGCGCTTGATTCCCAGCCCCCTGACTGCTTTCAACGAGACAATACATGGGTGTTGCCGTCAACGGGAATTGGAGCCCTGAAGATTGACAAACGACAGACTTCTTTGGAGGTTCAGTTGTGGGGACACTCCCACATGAGGATTGGAGCGGAGTTGAACCTAGTGGTCCTTCTTGAGTCAAACGGGCATAAAGGGTGTGAATCCCGCAAACTCTTCAAGACTTAACCTATACAAAGTCACATGGCAGGTCTCAAGGTTGAGGAATGACCCCCGCTTCCAGCTTTAGTCAATTCACAGAGTTGCCGCATAGCTGGAAAGGGAACCTCAGAGATTCGGTCGACCCCTCGAGAGTCAAACCTGAATCTCAAGAACCAACATTAAAACAAACAAAAAACAACTCCTTGAAGGAGTCCCACATTTGTGTGGCCTCCGTATGGGCACTTGTTTCAAGGGGAAAACAAAACAAAACAAAAAGAACGAGCCGGAAGGAAGCTGGCTGTGCGCCTGCGCACCTGCCGCCAGCTGCAGGTAGAGGAGAGCCAGCACCTCAGATGCCGGGCGGAGTTGGTGACTCTGACGTCCTACCGACTCTGATTCCTGCGACCGGATGGCTGCTTCAGCTTTCAGAGGGAACTCAATCAACTTTGGCAAGCAACAAGGCGGTTGATCCACCCAAACAAAGACACCAGGGCAAACATCTGGCTGAAGCATCATAGTTCACGCTGCAATAAGAAAGAGGTTCCAGGACCGGAACCAACGCTTGTGGTCGCAAACCAAGAAACATGTGCGAGGTCGCGATTTCGTCACTGTATCTCCCCCCCCCAACAGTGCCGTTTTGTCCAATCGGCTTGGGGTGTGCTGTGGGGTAGAGCCATGGAGATGTTGAGAGTTCTCCTTCGTCTCATGTTGCTCTCACCGGGGTTGGCTTGCGCCGCTTCTCTCGCGGTGCTGTGCTTGGCCTGTGGAAAAGGCTCTGGCCTTTGGCCTAGGGAAGTGAGCCCAAACTTCCAGGGCTCAAAGCAGCCCACTCTGGGCTGTCCCCAGATCCCCCGCGAACAGTTTAACTTTCAGTGGGTGAACTGGAAACCACGAAACACTGAAAGGCTAGAAAGCTAAGGACCCGGATGGCTGCAAGCCACCAAGCACTGGAAACCAGGACACGAGCGGGGCAAGTCGAAGCGACTTGACCCCTGAGCCCAGCTGAACCACTCGCTGACTAGTCCACCGCGAAGCCTTCTCACGGGGTTTTGTGGGTAAGTTGCAAGCCACAGACTTGTCCCCTCATGGAGGGTGGGTCCATGGTCGGAGTGCAACTCTGAACCGCCCAGATTCTGGGTTGATGAAAATCCGGGGTCCTTATATGTCCCTTTCTTGGAAACATCTGATATAAGATGCTAACAAATGCGCTGACTTCATTAGCCAACAAGTATGTTGATAGTCGCTCAAAGGTTTGGTTCCCTTGAGTGTTTCAGTGTTTCCCAGCCAGCAAACGGTGAGCCTGAACAGGAGCAAGAAGCTTCTCCTTTTGAATTCTCCAAGTCCTTTGAGTTGGTGTCTTTTTTTGGGGAACCTGGTGTCTTTTTTTGGGGAACCCCCTTGTGGTTGGCTTTAGAAGGGAAACCAACATGACAATCCAGAATCTCAGTTGTTCAGTTTCCCTGGCAAAAAAAGGAACCCCTTTTTGGGGAAGGCCATGTTCAGTGGGGCAGCCACCCGAAAAAGAAAAAACAAAAAGGGGAAACAGGGTGCCGCTGAACTGAGGAATTGCTGGGGCTGAATTGCCTTCCGAGTGGCCATCTCACTCTGCTGCGAGATGCTCCTTCGGAGCTCCGCGCAATGCTGGCTGGAGCCAAGGCTGCCAGTCCCCGCCACGTGTCTCCAAGTCTTCCATTGGCTAAGTGTCAAAGTAGGGGATCCCCCCCCCAAATGGGGGGATAATTTTCGCGTTGGATTCCCTTGACCCCAACCCAAAATCGGGATACCCTCACAAAACGGTTTTGTTTCCTTGGGTTCCATGAAAAGCAACCCCGGAAAGGGTAGTATACCCTCGCCAAAAAGACACGCCTGCAGGTAGCAGCCCCTTTTGGGACAAAGATGTCAGATGTTATGCTGCCTTCAAGGGCATCCCCAAAGAGGGACTTAGTTTCGTCAAGCAGCCAAGAGCTTAGCTTCCGTGGTGAGAAAGCAAGACTGACAGGAAACCGCCCAAACTGAAGAGGATCCGGATGACACAAAGCCGAGCAAAGCCGACCTTCGGTATCGTTCGGCCTGGACAGCACCAAAAATCGCAGATCTTCAGCCGAGCAAACGTCTGCACAACACATCTTCTGTTAAAACAACCTTTTGTAATACTAGTAAAACAACAATTCCTGAAACCAGGGACCCTGAAAAGGACCCAACAACAACTCAAGTAAGGCACCCCTGAAAAGGACGTGTGGATGTCCTGCGGGAGTGCAAAAGTGAGGCCCTTCGATTTCCCCATTCGCGCCTGGGCCTGCGAGAGCGCCTCACAGTCCAGGCCTCGTGGGCTCCGCTAAAAACCCCAAAAAGGTCGATAGGCAGGGAAATAGACATGGAACGGCCCTCAAGATGACCGTGTTGCTTTTATTTGTTCAAGCAGGTAACATCAAAGTATGGTTATTACCAGACAAAGTGAAGGTGATGAGCTTGGCAGATACGGCGCACCCAAGATAAACCATCCGTCCGATTTGGTGTTCAATTGATTCCGGCATCCCAAAGCGGTTCATTCCCACGTTCCCTACCTATCGCACCAGCAAGCAATGGTCAAATCATGGGCAAAACTACCTGTGACACCACGGGTGCCTTGGTGCCTTGGCCACACGTAACATCTCCCTGGTCCAAAGAGAACTCACTTCAAACTGGCCCCAAACTACCAGCAAAAAAAACCAAAACATCCAGTGCGCCAAGGGCAAACTATTCAAACTCCCAAGGCCGGACATATCTTCGGAGCTGTTCGGACCCTTCCCCACGTCGCTCGAAGATCGGACCGAACGCGAGAGCTGTGCTCGTGGCCCATGGAGAAGTTCCCGGCCGCGGCCAGCGCGTGCCACACAGCAGTGGTCCCAGCCTCTCTTTGGTGCGACAGATTCCAGCGGCTTCCGCGGGCAAAACCATCCAAGACACAAGAAAGGGGCGCCAGGGTTTAGGGTCTAAGTGGTTCGCTTCCCCTTGGACTGAATCAACCCAACAAATACTATGAGTGGGTCGCCAGTGTCACCTCCGAGCTCAAAAGGAAGGAGAGGGGCACACGGAGAGTCCACTCTGAGCTTTGGGAGTGGAATATCGGTCAAAGTCCAACCGACCTGTTTCCCATTAAGCTGGGAATGGAGGACAATTTACCTCAGCGTCGGAATCCGGAAAACGGTACCCACGAGGAGATTCGTGTACTTTGATAAGGGTCTGCTGGGGTCACATGTGAATGTTCAGGGGCCTCCTTGAATTGATCTCAAATATAGCCTTTCTGGACCATCAATTGCTACACTAATAGTGTGTGTTACGATGTTTGGTGTGCTCCGGACATTACATTGCAAGATTTCTGCGCGCTTCGGAGAAAAGCGTTCGCGTTCTGAGTGCAAAATGCATTATTGAAACAACAGATTCCCAGCGCTGGTTTGCAGTTTGCGCAATTTGGCCTGTGGTGCGCTTTGTCTGAGCTCGTTTCGGACGAACACCAAGCAGGCTGAATCTCCAGTCACAATTTGCCAATAGGCGCTCGCGAGTCGCATGAAGCAACACATCTGAATCCTGATGTGTGCATCAGAAAGGCAGGAATGTCAGCGACGGTGGGAAGGTCCAGGACGTGTGTGGTTGCCATCGGGTGGGATAGGTGGCAGAATGCTGAATAGAAATCCGCTCAAACGTGGCAAACACGGATGCAGGCCAAACATGGGAACTCGCAAATGCAGTACGTCAAAAGCAACCAAGCAGCGCCTTGGGGTACATTAAGGCCAACAAGAAAGGAACCTTTCTCACCGGGCCCAAGAAAGCTTTGCCCCCGATCGGCAAGCTAGCTTTGCGATATGTGACATCTATGTCTTTTCCGTCTCCCTTTGCTTTGCCAACGCCGGCCGAGAACAAAAAAGGTGCCCTGCAATTCTCACAACAAAAACGTGTATACATATACATATATAGATTAATCATATATATATATATACATATACGTATATTACGTTTCCATAGATTTACCCCGAGTTCCCCTGGATTTCCCACCAGATATTAGGTCTTGGCGAGACTCCGTCTCGCCTTCATCAGGCCCACTCCGAGCACCACGGTCCGCGGCATGCCGTCGGAGTGGTACGCAACGGCTCCGCCTGCCGGAGGAGTGGGCCGCTCTCGTCTCTCAAACTCGGAAGCTGTGCGCCCGCCATGGCTGGTGGAAAAAAACATGCTAGGAACAATCTCAACAAGTGGGAGATGGGCCATGGCCGGTGGTATATGGCCATGGGTCAAAATCCAAATTGTTAGCCCCCAGTGAACATTCCAATCCCCACAGACTAAAATGGGTTCTAAAATGGGTGGTGAATTCACCTACCCCAACATGGTACCATTGGTTTTGACCCACAGCCATATCGTTGGGAAGAACCGAAGGAAAAATTCTCAACAAGTGGGAGATGGAGCGCTCACAAAAAAAAGAGAGAAGAGGGCACGGCAAAGGGGAGAACATGGCCATTCTCCCTTCTTCTGTTGGTCCACAAGTTTTGGGAATCTGTTTTTGAGGTGAACCAACCTGAACCCCATGATCATTGTCACGTACACTCATGGGTTGATTCGGTTTGTCCAACAAGTTGGAATGGATGCCACAGGCAGCCGCTTCTTTGTGGTTTGCCTTGACAACAGTTTGGACTAAGCCAAAAGGAAACGCGCGCGCGCACGCCCACACACACAGACTGGGGCTCGTGGCTTTCGTATAGACAGGTTCCTTGGAAGAGCCACTTCTGTAGCTGCCGCGCCTACCCTGTCACTGGGGCAGAACAGTGAAGAACCTGACCAACGCCAACCAACCAACCAACCAACCCACCCACCAACCAAGCAACCAACCAACCAACCAACCAACCAACCCACCAACCAACCAACCAACCCACCCACCCACCAAGCAACCAAGCAACCAAGCAACCAAGCAACCAAGCAACCAAGCAACCAAGCAACCAAGCAACCAACCAAGCAACCAACCAAGCAACCAAGCAACCAAGCAACCAAGCAACCAAGCAATCAAGCAACCAAGCAACCAAGCAACCAAGCAACCAAGCAACCAACCAAGCAAGCAAGCGAGCGAGCAAGCAAACAACCAAACAACCAATTCACCAACCAACCAATTAACCAACCAACCAATTGACCAACCAACCAACCAACCAACCAACCAACCAACCAACCAACCAACCAACCAATCAACCAACCAACCAACCAACCAACCAACCAACCAAGCAACCAAGCAGCCAAGCAACCAAGCAACCAAGCAAGCAAGCAAGCAAGCAACCAAGCAACCAAGCACCAAAGCACTAGTAGCCAAGTACCCAACACGCAGGAGGTCAAGGCCCTTTCCAGAATCACTCAAGGTTGGACTTCAGCAGGAAGTGCTAATTTGCAAAAAGGCACCGAGCGAAATTTGACTCCTTGCGTGCGGCACGAAACAGACTTTCTTGTATGTCTGGAAAACAACTATCCGCAGCAAGGAAACTCACCTGGGTGAGCGAGAGGCGCAAGTCACTCCAGTTGCTTGCAACTGACATGCTTCCACCGCCCCTCAAGTCAGCCCAAACAAAACCCAAAAGAGAAAAGCCCCAAGCGATCCCCCCTGCAACATCCGTCAAACCTGAGTCCCATCTAGTGAATTCCACACACGGCCAGCCTGCCCACCATACCATGCAGAACGTCTCACTCCACCCCAAACCACCGCACCCCATTCCTTCGACCTGCCAGCGTGGTCAACACTGAATTCCCAACAGTTTGGGCATGCCTTAGTAGTCGGGGGTTTTCAAGCTGGAACACCAAGGGAACAGCCCGTCCTTTTGAGGGTGCCACATTGCCACCGGAAACCGAAGCCAGTTCCCTGCGCCTCGGGCCAGCTGGTGGCAGAAGTGGTCCGGGGAGGGCTCCCAAACCTCATGGGCTTGGTTCACTTTTGGAAGACCCGAAGTTGAGGGCCGAGAACCTATCTGCACACCTAAACCAAAGGGCCCCCAAACAATGCTCCAGTCAGCTGCTCCAGTCAGCCACGGGATGGCATGAGTCCAGCAGAAACATGATCCTGGACACGAATGTTTCAGATGCAGTTGTTCTGTAGTGTCATAGCTGGCATCCCAAATGCCAAAGGTGAACGATTGTGCAGTTTGGGTTTTCCACTGGGTCTGCAAATGCACGTTTTCCCTAGACTCGAAGTATTCACTGTGTCTGCAAACAAAAAAAACCTCATGTTGAAGTCATTTTGAAGTATGAAACTCAGAGCTTCGAGTATCTTCGATCTTCGGGTCTCCCGGCGCCGGCGCAGCTCGTGGCGGCGACCCCATCCGCCCTGAGGGAAGTGACGCGACCAATGGCGTCCGCGAGAGGTTGTGGGTCTCTGGTTGAAGTGGGTTCAAAGGGAAACCGAAATTGGGGGGCCCCACTAAACAAAAAGGCGCACCCACATGGGAAAGTTGACTTTGGGGCAGAGTTGACAATCCCCCCCATCAACTAAGTTGCTTGTTTTCATAGATGCGCTTCTTTTGCTCACTTTCGCGTTGCTTGCTGCTTGAAGTATACGCAGAGTCTAAACCAAGCTTCCCCTTAAGACCAAGCGAGACAAACGGCAATTGAAGCTTGCATCTTTGGAATCAAAGGTCGGTGGCAGCACCGCAACCTTACTTATAAGTGGAATCATGTTCCCTAGTCGCCGCGTGTTCAAGTGTCCAACCTTGCAAAAGTTGGGAGAGCTGGAATCCCCGGCCCTGCCTGCGGGGAGGGATGTCCAAGGCCTGCGATCAAAGCACGTGCTCTTGGCTATCGTGGCTTGGTGCCCAAGCCCGAAGGATTGAACAGCTTTCTGCCACCACCGTAGTACCTTCTTTCCAACAATCGTGGAACTGGACAGGACGGTTTTGAAAGACTACCGTCCTCTTGAACAGGTTGCAAAGAGGGGGTACAAAACCAAGATCTGTGTCCAGTTTGCTTTACGACATGTTGACCCAGTCTCGTTCAATGACACCATGCCCAAACTCCTAGTGCACAGCAATATCTCGGAACGCTTTGCAAAAGGCTCCGCAGCAGCTTTCACGACAGTCACTGTAGTCTCTCGGTAGTTTCTGGCATTCATCCAAAAGTGACAAATGCTCACCCACTCACACACACACACAAACACGAGCCAAGCTGGCCTTGGTCAGGGACAGAACAATTTGTTGTGCCCCTGGCTTGCATGAAAACTGGAGTGATCCCACCATAGCCGTTGTAGTTCGATCATGTTGTCAGCCCCCCATTAACCCCTGCCTTCTCCTCCACGTTCGCCCACGGCAATGGGTTTTCCTCAGAAAAGGAAAAGCAACAACTACAACCCATCCATCAGTGTTCTGCACGTCTGTCTCAAGGAGCTTCACTCTTTGAGTGTTGCAAGGTGGCCCGCAACATAGGCAACTGCTTCCAAAGAGGCAACAGGGAAGGGGCTCCGAATGTCGAAAACCACCAACACAAGCTAAGACCCCATCGCCCAGCGTCTGGCTGTCCCGTGTTGTTTGTCACACTCCCCGTTCCACTGTCTACATAAGAAACGACCGCCTAGTATCAGTTACCTCTTACAAGCCAGCTCTGCAACCTGCAGCTCAGCCCCTGCTAGGAATAGCGTGACCCCAAGGGGATTTTCAGACTTCAAAGGGCCACGCGAGCCAAAAGGCAAACTGAGATGAAGTCATTGGCCCAGCCATCTGTTCTTTGCCTCAAGTGCCAGTTGGGCAATGCGGCGTTTCCTTGAGGCTTCTCGTTGGTTTCCCTTGAAACACCATCCACGAGAAGGCCCCTGCTTTTGGAAAGTATTCATTCCCAAAAGGTGATGTTGAAATCACCGGGCAGATCTGTGGCTCCAAGAATCAGAGCCGACTACTCCGTGCTGAGGGCATGTCGCTCCCTCGGCGCCACCAGCGATCGCTGGCAAGCACCGGGCTCTGCACCTGTGCTGACGAGCACGGATCGGGAGGCCAGTGTATGTGACGTTTTTGAGGTGACCCCTCTTTTGGTGGTTTTAAAGGGAAACCAAAGGACGAACATCATGACTGTTGTTTTTTGTGGGGGGGAGGGGGGGGGCCGGTCCCTAGAAAAAACAGACACATACTTGAACTTGAACTGGCAGCTAGTCCATGGCTTGAATACCGTGGTTTAAGTGGCTGATTGTGATTGTACAGCGATAGTTTAACGTATGAGTGCTGCTCATCGGAATCCCAAAATAAGCCTGGCACGAGCCTGCAGAAAATCAACATGTATGAACCCCCAGTCCTCCACTCGGCTGATATGGTCGAATCGTCTCAGATATGAAGCCGAGTGGAATTGGCGAATTGGGCTCAAGTTTGGTTGAAACCCGCGAAATGGGGGGGGGAAATGAAAACAGTGTCATGCGACATAGACAACAGCCTTTGACCTACCCGTTGGCCCGTTGCCTGTTGAAACATGGCAATCCGACCCCTGCCTCACTCTAAAGATTGCATGGGCCATTGCATATGGCCCTCTATCACCCTATCAATTTCCCCATTCAGTATAAGCATGCCCTTACGTACCGAAAATCGTGGTACGTGTGGCAGTCGCTTGGACACAAAGTTCGTACCTCACAAAAATGGTTCATATCATCTAGACTCATAGGTAGATTCAGCTTTTATAGCCAAAACTTGCCGTGAGCTGTGTGCCCTAGGAAGGCATGGACTTTGTAGCATCTAGGTTGTCCTTACACCAGGGCCGCAGGTTGCTTCAACACCTCAAGTGCCCGAAATCTCCGAATTCATCAGGTCGACCCTCTGAGATGCAATAGGACGTGGAGTGATCCTGGTGGGATCAAGATCCAATGGGTGTGTATATCTGGGTGGGAATCACCGCTTCTGTGAAACCACCAGAAGGTATTCCCTGTGAACTCTTGGCTTCAAGGGCGGCAACGGTTCTCTGGCAACTATTACGGAAGATCCCTTCATTCCAACCGTGACCTACATGATGCGTATAAGACATATTATAAAGAGCGTGTGTTCAAGAGGAGCCCTTACCTAGTCCGCATCAAGAGTTTTCATCCAATGGGAACACCTGGCGTGCCGAATGTGGCAATGGATGTCAAAATGTTCCCGATTCTCTTTGTTGGGTTTACGACTGGCTACAACCTCTGACTACTATCATTGACTGCCTGATCTGACTTGGGTGTTAGATGAGCTTTCCATTCAAACAAATCTTCTTTAGTTTTGAGCAATTGACATGATTTGCAGGGCAGGAGGGACGGGTTGCTGTTTCTTTGGCGGTTCCCATTGGACCAAAGCTTAGCTAAGCCACATGCGGCAGTTCCTCTGCCACGCCGGCCTTGCGATTGAAGCGCAAGTCGGGAAAAAAAACAAAAACGTTCCGAGTGGAATGAATTACCTGCGTCTATAGCGCTCAGTTGTTTTTGTTTGTCAGGTGAACCTCAAGTTGGGGACCCCTCAGCATGCTTCAGTGACTCCCCCGTTTTGGAGCGCAGGCTGAAGCCCAAGTCTGCGGACCGCAAATGGCGTCCCCCAGTCGCCTCGTGGTAGAAACGCTGTGGGTGCAACAGCCAGGGCCTGGCCGCGACAGGTTCCATGGTGTGGCATATGCCCCCCCCCATGATGGTAGGAAAACCCGCAAGCCGAGAGAGCCATTCTCAATGGTTTAATGTGGTCTACTTCCTTGGCCGTGTCTTTTTTGGGGAACCCCCTCCTGGTTGGTTTTTGAAGGGAGGCCGAAAGGAACCCAACCATTTTGGGGGGGTTGGCATGTCTCACTTTCAGGGGATACGCCATGCTGCAGTGGGGGTTGTGTACTCCGCAGTTCTGTTACCAACGACTGGGATCATCCCAAGTGGGCAACGTGTCAAAACAAACTGGACCCGTATAGAACCTCTGCTTGCAAGTTAGGTATTGGCGCGAAAAGCCAGAGCAAGGCTTTTGAAATTGCAGCAGTTTGAGGTTGTCTTAAATTCGCCTCGGCCCCAAAGGGGCCAAGGGCGCTCAGATCTCTTCTCCAAAAAGAATCTTCGCTTTTCCCCTCCCCCCCCACCCCCCCCCCAGGCCAAAATCCTGCCCGGTTCGTCGGCGTCCAGCTGCATGGGTCCATTTTTGCTGACAATTGCGAAAATCACTAAAAATTTGCTTTTTTGTCCTGGTCTGAGACTAGGCTCAGGCCCAGCCCAACCAGCAACCCGCCTGCTGGCCAGGCCTGTCAGCCCAGCCCACCCAGCCTCAGGGCCTGGCCCAACCAGCAACCCGCCCAAGCACGGCCCCAAGTCATCCAGCAAGAGCAGCCCACCAGGCCCCGGCGCATCTGAGGGCATGCCAGCTACTTGGCCGGCCCCCAGCTCCCAAGCAGCTCAGCCCAGGCTGGCCAGGTCTTGACCTCCTGCTCGCGTCTGGCCCCAAGTCATCCAGCAGGCCCAGCCCCTTCGGCGCAGTCTGAGACTGGTCTCAAAGTATGCCAGCCTGAGACTAGCCTCAGGCCCAGTCCCTCAGCCCGCCTGCTGGCGTGTCTTACGTGTCTGCGACTGGCCTCAAGGCCCAAGTGTGTATGAAACAGGCCTTGCCCATCCAGCAACCCGCCCAAGCACAGCTCAGCCCAGCCCGCCCAGCCCAAGTTCCAGGCGCAACCAGCAGCGTAGTCCGGCTGCCCGGCAGCCAGCAACCCACCCATGGCTTCGTAGCCTCGTGGCTGAGACTAGCTTCAGGCCCAGCCCAACCAGCAACCCACCTCAGCCCAGCCTGCCCAGCCCAGGCCCCGGCGCATCTCAGGGCATGCCAGCCACCAGGCCGGCCCCCAGCTCTCAGCGCCCCAGCGTTGGCCTCAGGCCAACGACCAGTCTCACGTGTCTGAGACTGGTCTCAAGCTACGCCAGCTACTAAGCCTGTCTGACGTGCCTGACTGACCAGGCCTTGACCTCCTGCTCGTGTCTGGCCCCAAGTCATCCAGCAGGCCCAGTCTAAGACTGGTCTCAAGGTATGCCTGAGACTAGCCTCAGGCCCAGTCCCTCAGCCCGCCTGCTGGCGTGTCTTACGTGTCTGCGACTGGCCTCAGGCCCAGCCCAGCCAGCAACTCGCTACCCAGTTTCAGGCCCAAGTGTGTATGGCCCATCCAGCGACCCGCCCAAGCACAGCTCAGCCCGGCCCGCCCAGCCGAAGTTCCAGGCGCAACCAACAGCGTAGTCCGGCTGCCCAGCAGCCAGCAACCCACCCATGGCTTCGCAGCCTCGTGGCTGAGACTAGCTTCAGGCCCAGCCCAACCAGCAACCCGCCTAAGCAAACCCCACCCAAGCCCACCCTGTTTGAGACTCGCAGGCCTCAGCCTATCTAGCGCCGAGACTGAGATAGTCTTGGTTTTGGATTTCAAGCCTTCCGAGCAGGACGGCTTCCGAACATCGAACTAGCACGGGCGAACTGGTGCGGTCGCAAGCTTTCAGTAGGATTCGGACCTTCCCAACACTGGATTTCGGTGTTCCTGACCCTTCCCTCAGACTAGGCTGGGCCGAGGCGGGCAACGCGAAGCGTTTACAATTAGGGACCCGCCCTCCAAATGGGCGATGTAAGACACCTCTCCCAATCGTTGGCTTCATGTTGCCGTTTCGTGTTTATTGGGACAAACGATTCTGTTGGTGCTTGGATTTGACAAATCGCGAAAACTACACCACAGTCACCACTTATTGCGGTTCAAAAGGGACTGCTGCCATGTCTGGACCCTTCTATGAAAAGGGACCAATAAAGGGCACTGGTGAGCCGAAAGAACGCTCTGTGCTACTTCTTGCTTTTGTTGCTATCATGCCCAGAGACTCCACCCATGTTCCATTCTGGTGGCGATTTTGCATAAGGCCGCCAAAGACGTGGATTACATGGCACATTCAAAAAGCAAAAGTGAGCTCTGCCTTGCACAAGCTGAACACACGACCAGACATGGTTCACATACCTTGCCAATTCCCATGTCAGGAAAAGCAAACCGCTTCTTCTTCAAGAATCTGCGATCCAAGAAGTAGGATGCCAAGAAATTGGGACGACCATTATTCCCCTTGTAGCCCTGGTCACTCAGGACAGGTGTCAAACAGGGGTTCTGGATTTCCACAACAAATGCAATTTCCTGTGGTGTCCAATCGTCATTTTCGGAGGTCGACAAAAGGGACATTGTGAACCTCCACTCTGCGCAAACGTGAGCATCTTGCGCCAACACGGTATACGTGACACGGCTACCTCGATCGCCTGAGATTTTTCCCCAAAAGACAATACCCAAATCCGCACAAATCCTGTAAGACGGTACCCACTTTGTGTCTGCCAACTAGGATGCAGATTAAAATATGTACATAAATATTATATTCATGTATGTATATAATTATATATATATATATTATATATAAATACATATATTTCTATATATATATATATATTTATCTGTCTGTCTGTCTGTCTGCCCCTGTCTGTCTCTCTGTCTCTCTGTGTGTCTGTCTGTATGTATGTCTGTATGTCTGTATGTTTGTATGTCTGTATGTCTGTATGTCTGTATGGCTGTATGGCTGTATGTCTGTATGTCTGTATGTATGTATGTATGTATGCATGCATGCATGTATGCATGTCTGTACGTCTGTATGTCTGTATGTCTGTATGTCTCTATGCATGTATGCATGTATGTATGTACGTATGTACGTATGCATGCATGCATGCATGCATGTAGGTAGAACTGTTTTGTCTTGAGGGTTGTTTGAGCTTCCGAGAATCCGGAGAAAGTCCCGTGCTCTGTCGGTGCTTTGGGGGTCCCTGCGCAAGCTCCGGCCAATCCATCACAAAGGCCAAACGACGTTCCTGCAGCCCGGGCATTCGAAAGAAGTGTCACTGGATTTCCCCAAAAGTTGCAACTGGTAGGTTTTCAATGCTGCCGCTTTTTGAAGGTAAAGAAAGCAAGCGAGGCAAGCAATCAGTTGTTGCAACCCTACCTTCCCGCCAAGCGCTCAGCGCCTGCTTGTGGCCCTCCTTACATGCCGCTTGCATTGAACGGGGTCATAGTTCAACATCTGATTGGCCCCTCACAACAAGACCGCATTCGTTCACGGGAATTTCTGGCTCAAAACAAAGGAATATGAACCGTTCCCGGGTGATCCGAACATGGATCGGTCTGGATCACCTGCGCTTGGGTCTGGATCGGTCTGAAGCATTAGCCATCTGGACGCACCCAGTTCCATGGCGGGGACTCATGCCGATTTTGGCGCAATGGCCCACATGGCTTTGTCTCATAGGGAACCTTAAGTCTGCTGGTTTCCTTTGGCTCCCTCTTGAACCCAACAAGGGGGAGCCCTTTCTGATGCCTCAGGCCCAACTTTTGCTGGTCAGTGGGGAAATCGTCATTTCGCAGCAGTGGGGTGACACTTCTAAGGGAACCCTTGAAAGAACCCCGCTTCAAGGCTGCTCCTTGACTCCCCCCAAACTGCTGGCATCCTTCAGCTCGCACGTGGCGAATGATATTCAAAGGGTCCGCTGAGTGAGGTTGTCTCAAACAGGATTCATTTTGTGAGCCGGTTTGAGGCAAGGAAGAGACCTGCCCGTTTACTTCCCCAAATGCGCAACAAGTGTACTGTTGAAAGATTCTCAAAACTTATTGGCCGCCTCAGAATGATGGCTCCACCTCAACAGCTTCAGGGTGCTTCGTCAACTTGATAACTTCTCAAGCGACATACGAGGTCAACCTATTGGCCATGGGAAGGATCACACATATCGGGTGCTTCACTTTGAAGAGACTCCCACCCCGAACAGTTGGCAAACAGGTGCTGGTGTTTCGGGGATGCTCCCCATAGGTATCCCAGGGGCTTGTCATTCCTGGGCTCCCACAAAGACGGATTCACACGTCCCCCCGTTTTTCTCAAGCTTACCCATGCTAAAAGCAAGCGTTTATGGAGTTGATTCATCTCAGGTCAGCTTCACCACCCTTCCCGCAAAAAAAAACAAACAAACGGGTCCCACCTCCAGTTCCTCTCGGCTGCCATCGCCCCCAACAATCTGCCCGGCGCAGCTCGGTGCGTCTGTCCCTTAGGGATTTCCACGTCGGAGTCCGTACTGACCTTCGAGGAATCCCCTGAACATGGATCAAACCTGAATCAGAAACGCTTTTCAGTCCGGAGTTGTACATCACCTAAAACTCTTTCAGAGAGGGCGATCTTCTTCTCAGGGCAAGCCCAATCTTTTGGCTGCAAAGCTTTTTTTACGATGGATTTCCATGATCATATGTCTCACTGCGAGCTTGGTTCCAAGCTGATCGTGAAGGTGACCACATCTAGAAGTTCTCCCTACTGTGACAAGGGGCAAAGTGTCAAAATTCGGTGTGTCCCTCCATGCATGGCAAATGTGTGCTCTGGACCCCATTCAGATGCGCCAGTCCCCGCCTTGAAACGAAACCCGGCTCAAACCTTTGGAACTAAACATGGATCATGACTTGAACCAGCTGCCATGGCAGGATAGCTCAGTGGGCATCGCGAAACAAGCAGGGCAGTCAACCATTCGCAGCCGGACTTCCGCCCTAATGCGACCTGTAAACCAAGCTTCTTCTTGTGCCTCCCAATGTTGATGCCATCGTCTTCTGGCCTCTTCATTCACCGCAAAGAGGTTCCCCCCCAACCACTAAATGAGCCCCCGACTCCTTCTCCTGGATGGATTCCGCGGGGGTGCCCGTACATAGGAAACTTTCATGAGAAGTCCCGCAGGTGGCTATGTGAGTCCCTCCCAAGTTCCAAATACACAGAGGCACCCCTTTGGCCTGCCCCATGTCCAGACACCCGGTCAGCGCCGACCTGGGCAAGGAGGTCAATACACCTAGCATCACCTTCCCGAAAGCACCTGGGTCTTTGCGAAAAAGAGACGCGTGACGCAATAACTCCGCTATCAAAGTCAGTCCATGACTCCATGCCTTTCGGGAAGAGACAGCCCAAAATCCGACAAGCTGAAGCTGATCGACATCAAACTGACGCAAGGAGACCCAACAACATGGGCTTGTCCCCAAATGGGATTTGGACGTCCAGTATTGGGTTGCTTCGTGTTG
The DNA here is from genome assembly GCA_963377175.1 of Effrenium voratum. Classification (NCBI taxonomy): domain Eukaryota; class Dinophyceae; order Suessiales; family Symbiodiniaceae; genus Effrenium; species Effrenium voratum. The sequence goes on along the minus strand of CAUJNA010000025.1, from coordinate 382,433 downwards.
GTTTCCACTTGAAACCTCAAAAGAGTCTCTGTAAACCACGTGCATCACAATCAGATGCCTGAAGGAAGAAACTCCACACGGAACCGCCGTAGCGGAAACTTTTGGCTTTTTCGAAGGAACCGCTTGCGGTTCAGCCAACCCCCCGCCCCCAGGTTGACAAATAGCTTGGTCCACGTGAAACCGTGGCCCATCATAAAATAGGGAAATGTACCAAGCACAAATCCCTGGAGGTCATTCCCAGAGCCGCTCTAGGCTCAAGCCAAGCCAGACGAATGGGTAACGAACCCGTCCACCGAAAGCTAGCTTCTGCGGCCCCAGCGCACAAGCCACCGCCGCGCGCGCGGCATCCGTGGCATGGGAGGGCTGGTTCTGCACGAACTCGCCTAAGGCGAGCTTAGAATCCAATGGTTATGTGAGTCATAGTCAAAACCCGGTATTAAAATGGTCGACCCAGAACCACGTAAAGGTTGGGATTGTCCCTTACTAACCTTCACTTACCCGGGGTTTGATGGTGACACATGTGAGGTTTGTCTCCAAATGGGGAGCCTTCCCTATAAGCAATCTGCGGGATTTTTCCCCAAGACCATAGGCATTTGGGTGGATCATGAACCACTCACTTCGCCAGCTGATTGGACATGGACCCCGCAACGAAAAAAAGCTCATGAACCTCCAGCCGGAGACGACTGCGCGACTCTCCAAGGCTCTCCAAGGCCCATTTACTCTGTGAGAACCAATTCCTTGGACCCTTACAATGAACAGTCACATCGACTTGAGCAATATCCCGCTGTTAAGGGTTAGGACCTAGAACAAACTCTGGCTGCAAGCAGAGAACCTGTCTTGGTTGGACCCGGTTGATCGGCTGCGGTTGCATTTCCTTCACTGCTCCATAACGTACCACCAACAAAAACCACCACATTGTATATTAGCCACGGTCAAACTATGCTGTTCCCATCACGGACACAAGGAGTCCCCTGGCTTATGTGGCAAAGGCAGTGAATCCCTCTCGTGTCCCTTCCAAATTGACCACAGACAAAACATGTTCTGTCCGAACCTGATTTGGGGATCCCCAATTGCCAAACAATTGAGGATCATTTCTTTGGGTTTGGATGGTTAAAACTATTGTTTTGACTTTTCTGTAACACGTCAAACGGCAATCCAGACTTATCAATGCCATTTGTTTTGACCCAACCCCTGTCAATCTTGGCCCCAGGCTGAATCCCGCCGTACCCAAAATTTCTTTTTGCGGTGGGCAACCCTCGAATCGATATCCGGGCCCGCACTCCTCTGTGCAAAAGACCCTAACATCGAGCCTGGTGAAATTCGATGGCACAATTCCAACTCGTGGGGAAAGGCCATGACTAAACCATGGGGGAGATACTTTCACCCCACCGGTTTGGCTTCGGATCGCCGTTCGACTACTCCCCCGCTTGAGCCCGTGACGCGTGGAGCACACCAAGCCTAGGGCCACCACCTCGGAGCGGAGCCTATACCTTCTTGATAGGGGTACATACTGTGGATGGACGAAATCCATTTCGCACCTCAGAAACCCCCGTGAATGATATAGATCCCCTGTAAATTACCAACAAACAATGGTTTCAACCATCTGGGGTGGTGCGAAATGGATTTTGTCCATCCACAGTAGTGCCGAACAAACAGGCATTTGTAGTTAGCCTCATACCTTCAAACCCATCTCTGAGAACTATGGTGAGATGTAAGGGTTGACTTTTCCCGATTTCCCAAATTGCTCCTTTGACGAGGTGTTCGGCAAGTCTGTGGGTCCCTGCATTGTCCCACAAGGCATATATAACCATAAGGAGAAGCCCTCTTGCAGTGTTGACTAGTGAAAAATGGTGCACCCTTGTAATGGCATAAGGGTGAATCCAAAAAAAATATTGCCATTTCTAGTGGGCCACCTAAGGCCATGCGTGAAAACCAACATCGGCCACTAAGAAGGGCTGGCAGCAGTTGCTTCCTCTCAAAAAGCGAACCGGACAGGAGATCCTGGTTTAACTCAACCAAATCTTGTGGCACCTCAAACTATCCTGTTGAGGGTCCAGAAACACCCGCACTTGGCAGCCGCAGCACCTGGCCCTCGCAGCCGCCCATGGCGCACTTTTGGCCCGCCGCTCTTCGCAGGCCTGCGAAGCGAAGCCGAAGGAAAGCCCACGACCAGGGCATGGCTCTTGAGGAGGTACTCTTTGTGGAATCGTATTTTGTTTGGCGATGGTGCCGCTTCTGGAGTACCTGGTGCATTTTTTTGAGCTGTACGCTGTTTGGAGTTATTTTTCAAGGGAAGCAATGGAAGCCAAAGGAAACGGGTCACGTTTGGGCCGTTTGGGGTTTCCCCCAATTTTGGGTACAGAGATTGGCTTGCTGCCGCCGCTTTTATCGGACTGCCAGAAACAGAATTTGACAAAAAGGAGGGGCGGCCAGCACAAGGATTTATTGTTCAGATCCTCCAAACCATTCATACACATGGACAGCGTGGGCAGAGCAAAGAACATCTACTCCCCTAGCTTCCATGTCTCCGCACATAACCCGAAGGTCGGCAGCGGAGGGGGGTTGAAACGCCTGGCCCCGATCCCCAGCTATGCAACTTGTGCAGGGAACAGCCCTTGTTTTTGTTGAACGAATGTAGAGTCCCAATCTTTGCTGCAGTTCCAAAGCGAGGCAAACATAGTTCCCTAAATCCCTCCAAAAGGCAAGGGTCACTTTTTCGTCATCCAAACCTGGTGCTCGGTGCTCCACCCCAAACCATGCAAATAGTCAGGGCGAACATTCCTGGCCCCTATTCAACTACCCAGGGGGTCAAAGAGTCTTCATAGGTGCAACATTCTGGCCCGGGTCAAGGCAATGGGTGGGCAGGGATGACTCTCCAGTTTGCCCATGGTTTGTAAACGGGCTTTCCGATTTGGCAAGCACAAACCAACTAGGGTGCGGTTCTGGTTTGCCAACCACGAATCACGGGTAAAAAACAAGGGTCCGAGAGGCTCGCGGAGGCGCCGGAACCTCTGGGCCTCTGGGGTGCTCGGGCATGCATTTGGTCGATGTGCTGCACATGTACATGTTTCTGGTTGCTCCGAGAAGCGTAAGTGCTCAGAAGTTAGACATGAACCGAACGAAAGGGAACTTCATGGGTCAGGTCGCCTGAAGGGTTGTATCTCCTCACCATCCTTCCGGAACTAGCTTGAGCGAATTCGGAGAGGTGGACTTGGCGCCTGGCAAAAACAAAAACCAGCGCGGTGGATCGAGATCGCGCGCCTAAAATGCGCGCTCTGCCCGTGCTCAGTCCTGGCTCGATTCAAACTGGCGTTGCCTGTCTTGCATCCTAGCAAAGTCAAGCCCTTGACATCGTATGCTTGGTGGCTTTGGCCCCGTGGGAAAATACACAGCTCCCCGAAAGGTCAAAGGTTTAAGATCCAAAGTACGCGGGGCCTGCGAGCCACCCCTGCAAAAGGCTGGCTCGCTAAATGTCTCAGTTGATTTGTTTCTCCACCAAAAGTGAAGGATTCCCTGTAATTATGATGGAACACCCCCTGCAAATCAACCCGGGTTTCATCAATCCTGAATTGCCACTACGAGCCAAGTGAGATTCAGTGTTGCTCTCAGCTGAATTGGCAGAACATATCCCAATCCTAAGAGTCGTATATGCAAGATTCAAGACTGTCTTATGCCACCGCTGATGGAAATGAGTCACCAGCAACGCAATACGTGCTGGCTCAAAGCGCTGTGGCTGCACAAACATGCAAGGCTCGTCAGCACAACACAAATCATGCCGAGACAATGGATTGACGCCTGGCCCCCCGTCCAACGCTTGGGCCGTGCCGCCTGACGTGGCAATAAGGCGATTCTGCTTGATCAGGTTGGGAAGCAAAGGTAGGCCCGCCACAATAGGGGGGTCCCATCAAAGAAAGGATACAATGT
>CAUJNA010000025.1:331009-371009 GCA_963377175.1 Effrenium voratum | reverse complement strand
TAGATGGAACAAACTGCAGTTTTCTTCGGTTGGTCGACAAGTTAACAATTTATGTTTCGCCGACATGGTCGCAAGCAATGCCAAGAAACGAAACACGCGAGAGCTGCTCTGGGCGGCAGAATGCCCAAAATGAGCAGCGAGAATGGAAGCTTGCGAGTCTTCCTTCACAAGCCCGAAAAATATCCCCAGTCTATCCATCCACGACATGCACTTTTGGAAAGTGTAGGCAGGGAAATGGAATCCGGAACTTCTCCCCTGCAAATGAACATGGAACCCAAAACGAGGGTCTGCCGCAAGAAGATTCCTCTAGAAAGTCTATGTCTATATGTAGCTTGTTGGGAGTTCATGTTTTAACCTGCAGTCTCAAGACATTCAAGACGATGTTCCACAACCGACTTGTACACCACCTACACCAAAGTTTGCCAAACTGGACAGTTCACCACTCCCACTTCTCTTAAAAAGCCCCAACCCAAGTATCACCCCGCCCCAAAGCCACCCACACGTCACCCCGCCGTCACCCCACCCAGCACTCAGCGCCCGCGACCCCCGCCTCCACCCGCTGGTGGGTGGCGGACATCGCCTCCGCCAGGTGGCGCCAGGGCTGGTCGGCCAGCGCCGCCGCTGCTGCCTCAGACTCGGACGGAGCAGCAGGCTGCAAGCGGCCCCGCGTGGGGTCGAAAAATGTGCGCGCCTTTGACTCGACCATTCCCCAAGAAAACAACGGAAGAAACAAAGACACAAAGAAACAAAGAAACAAACAAACAAACAAACAAACATTTAAACAAACAAACAAAGAAAGATAGAGAAAAAGAAAGAAACAAGAAAGAAAGAAAGAAAGAAAGAAAGAAAGAAAGAAAGAAAGAAAGAAAGAAAGAAAGAAGGAAGGAAGGAAGGAAGGAAGAAAGAAAGAAAGAAACAACACAAGCATAATCTATGTTTGTGATTGCGGGCCCAGGTGGTGGGATTTGGACTCCCCCTTGGTTTCCCCATGATCCGGGTTGGCCGGTTCTACCCGCGTTCCCGTGTGCCGTATCCCGTATCCCGTGTCACGAATCCCGTATCGTCCCGTGTCCCGGGTCCCGGGTCCTGTATCCCGCCGTGTCCCGGCCCGTATGTTTTCCTTTGAAGTCTTGCCCGTCCGTGGAAATTGCATTTCTTCAGGTCACTGTTGCGGAAACTGGCTGACTCTTTCTGTGATTCCAGAGAGGTGGTTAAGTACTATCCCCTGATTATCACTACTCTATCACTTATCCTCAACCCCCCCCCCAAAAAAAAAAAAAAAACGACCACCTGAAGTGGCAGAAGTCACAACATGACCCCCTGAAGCACAAACAGCTCAGAACTGGAAGCACCAGGCCAAAGCTTGGCTTTCTCCTGAGCGGTCCAAATAAAGCCGTGGAAGGAAACGCCTGACAACATTTGTAGGTTGAAGGCCACCTTTCTTGGACTCCAGCAGGGAACCTGCCGGCAACTGGCTCTCAACATCTCTCTGACTTCAGCTCCCCACTGCAAGCCATGCAAATCACTGGGTCTCCCACCTCCACTCCCTTGGCCGCCTGCGCCACTGCCGCCAAAAGCTGAGCCCCTTCTAGCGCCTCAAATGCAATCGAAGTCGGGTGCTCGATCTCGAAATGACAGCACCCAGAGCTTGTTGTTTGTTTGTGTTTCTCTCTTTTTTTTGCGGGGGGGGGGTCCCTCCTCGCTGAAAAAAGAACACGTTGAAGCTGGAAGCCAAGCAATCGGTGCTCAGCTCCACTTTCGAACACGCGCCAACAAGGCTTCAAGGAGAATCGGTCAGTTGCTAAACATATCACCGAAGACAAACGGCCAGGGAAATGTACTGTAGGACAGGGGTCCACTTCAATGACCCGCAGCAGTCAAGGCACATCGGCTCACAGACCTGTCCCCTTCCTCCCCAAAACGGGCCACGTGAGCCGGGGACTGCATTGGGGATCCCATCTGACGCGTGATGTTGGTAGGTGTCGTCTAGGAGAGATCACGATGTCATTTGCAAAAGTGTATCCTGCTTTCCTAGTGCAAATATGGTAAGTGTACTCAATGCCATCCCCTTTGTTGCGGCTGACAGTGAGTATTGGCCGTTGTCTCTTCACAGCACCCCCCCCCACAAAGATATGGCCAGTTGTGGATGCATTTAGCGAGCAATTGCAAAGGATGCTCAGCAAGGATCAGTCTTTGCTTGTGTGTGTGTGGCAAAGGAGAATCCTGTTGAAACGGGCCAACACTCGACTGCAAATTAACAAGGACCCCCTCAGAACCATCACGCTTAGCGGAATCTCGTTTCCCCCCCACCCCCCTTTGGGTTCCATGGTCGTTTGCAGGCTGTACATTGCCCAAACAAGTTGCTCCGCCAATACGTTCCACCAGTCAATCACTACTCCTTCTGTCACTGCCCATGTGCCGTGGTCGAGGTGACAACGAAAAGAAGCCCACCACAATCACCTGTTTGATAGAAGTCTCACATAGATAAACAGGCATGCTCGTGACGGCTTTCCAACCTCTACTTCAAGAACTGCAATGACCATTTTCCCACTAGAAACAGGAGCATGTTCACTCATGGAGACATGTATATAGATGACGGTTGAAGTCCTTACAAGCTCAATGCCCAGGGGCATGACGCCTATGGCACCGGGCGGATTGGATCGGTCCCCATCAAGGACAAATTGAGCCATATTGGTAGCCCCAGCCATGGATACAGTTGGAGGCCGCCCCCCTCCGAGTAAAGTAATCAGAGATACGATGGATGCATGAACAAGCGTTACCTCGTATCCCCAAACCTGCTACTAACATCAACTAACTGACCCTTACGCACAAATACCATACCCAAAGCGAAGGACAACCGGACTCATGGGCTGCCCCGCCAATGGCTCTGGCTCAGACCTGTCGGCGCCAGCACCCCCTTCGGCTAAGTCAGAAGCTGTGGCCCAAGCCCTAAGAGTTGACAAACATCCCCGAGAAAATACTTGCTGGTGCTCAGTGGGGAACGAGGGAATGACACTTATAAACCATCCATTGTGGTGTCCAAAAGCCTGGGTTCATTCCCACATTCCCTACTCAGCACCAGCAAGAATACTCTCCATCCAGAACCCAGACACCGTATGTTTCGCCCCGGAGAAGTGATGTTTAAACCATCAACAGGGGAAGCCTTTTTTTGACCCGCCTCGGGCTCGCGGCCAGACGGCGCAGCGAGGCCTCGCGGATTCTTCCAGAGGGCACCAAACGGGCTCCGGCGCTTTTCTTTTGAAGTCCCATATGTTGAAAAATCAACGAAAACAGATAGGGTGATTTTAAACAAACAAAAAGCGGTTCCGAAACCGGCTGTGATGCAGATCACTAGAAAAGTGCCGGCCATTTCAGGAGACCTGCGAGAGTGGAGTGTCATGTGGGGTTTGGTGAGCTTCCCTCTTGGCGGTTTGGGGGTTAGGGGACGGTTTTCCATTTGCTACAAGAACCAGGGCTCCAATCCCCCTGCCTGACCCAGGTTTGACACATCTCGCCAGTTGGCACTCGAGACAAACCCCAGCCACCCCAGAAACACAACAACCACCCAGATCCCCACACACACGCACACACAAAATTCCCTGAGCATCGCGAGAAAATGACATCCATCCCCCTTGTCCCGCCCCGCCCCCAACCTCCAGGTTTTGAAGCTCCCGCCAGGTCGCCTGAAAGAGAGCAACGTCTTCTCAACTGGCTGGTGCCAAGGGAAATCAAAAACTAAACTGACCCCTTCGGCCATGGCTGGTGGCCAGAGACTGGTGGATTATAGGGGTCAAAAAAATCGCTCAAGGCAGGCCTTTTCTCCAGCTGCCACTCTGATTGATGTAACTCCCTGGGCTCACGGTGCACCCCCGCATCTTGGCGCATGGCATTCGGTCTGGCCAAATACTCCAGACCGCTTCAAAGCGGCGCATCTGTTGAGTAAGGGATCCTCGATGCAAGCCTTGGTGCCAATGAGGGCCCGGAAGAACCAACACTGTCTAGAGGTTTCCTAGACTACCTTTTGCCACCAAGCAAATGACCTGAAAAAAACTGCTTGTTTGGAACAACCGCCAAAAGGATTTGATTCAGGGTGCGCCTTTTGAGCCCCTGTCAAGGAAAGAAAGTACCCTCTATCTGTCCGGGGAATATAAATCCTGAATTGCTTGTCCCAAGCCCCATAAGCATGTCTCGCGCTGTTCAAAAACAAATCCCAGCCGGCCTGCGGTTCTGCTGGTACGACCTGCAGACTCTGTCAGAATCACAGTTCAATCAAGATCAATGGATGTCCGCTGCGATTGCGCTCGCCTGGAGATAAGGGACTCGCCAAGTCATGGAAGAATATTCAATCTAGGCAACAACAACCCTCTCCAGGGCACTCGAGCTCTCATTTAACCGCAACAAGCTCCCAGCAAAAGTTCGGCAAAGTCAAACTCATGGGATCATATTATTGGCACCACATGTGAAGGTTGGAACTTTGCTTCGATGATTGTCCCTGACGTAATCTCATGGATCTTCCCATGGCAGCTGGTGGCTCGAATGGGGGGGTGTCCCTCCTCCAAAAACAACAAAGGACTACCCTCGGCCAAAAGACACACCCATTTGGGGTACCACGCGAGTACAGCCTCGTATAGCCTCATACTACTTGTGCGAAACATGGTGGTTGTTATTCCTTCTAAATTGAATGGACGTATGGGCACCTTCCGTGAAACCTTCCGCGACTTCCGCGGTGCAGGGTATGTGTCTATTAAGTCTCTAAAGGACTGCTTCAGAGGGCCTTCCTCGGGCAAGCTGTTTCTGGAAATTGAGGAAGGTTGCTTCCGCGACCGACTTCGTGTGCACGATTTGTTGGTCAACGCACCGTGCTCGTCAAAAACCTACCCGAACGAAATCAAACCACTATACGCTGCTGGTCCCTTCCGCGACATTTCGCAGGGAGTACCTTCTGCAAACCTTCCATGGTTGCAGTCTGGTGCTAACCTTTTGGTTCATATGCCACCTCTAGAAAATGTTACTTGACCAAAAGCAAAAAACAACACGAATATGTAGTAAACTCTATGTAATATGTTGATAATATATATATATATAATAATAATATATATATATATATACACACGCGTTTAAACGTGCATATAACAACATTCCTAGCCAACTTGGAGGTGTGGCTCGTGGCTCCCGCCTCTGCCGGCGCAACCTGGCCCAGGCTTCGGTAACAGGCTTGCTGAACCCGTGAGGTTTGGCTGGGCCACCTTTGGGTCTAAGGGCTGAAAAGAATGAGAATTCTCCGTCCTGTGGCCTTAGGTGAAATTGATGATTTGCTGGTGTAATCCCAGTAAGACGTCCAAAGAAGAAAAACAAAAATCGAACTCCGCTGTCGAGTGCGTGTGCTTTGCAGGGTTCCGTATGTCTGCGATATTGTGCGATTCGAGGCCTCGAATCCACAGCCAAGAAAACTGTCCAGAACAAAACTGCTCCCCTGTTCTGCTTGAGCGTCCCCATGAGGCCCATGGCACCCAATCATGCCGAGGAAGCAGACTAAATTGGCAATAATTGCCTGTGATTGCACCTTCGACAAGCTGAGGTGTTAGTGCATGTTGTATATGGGCACCTACATTTGCAACTGGAATTCATCACCAACTGCAGCCCCATAATTCGTAAACTTCTAGAACTTATCGCGCATCATTGCAGCCTTCGGCTGCAAGCCTGCGCTCTTGTGCAGCATGTTATTGCACAAGCCACAACGCCAGCCAGTGGACCAGACTGGAGCATCCAGAACGCGTGGCTGAAGCGCAGGCTGGAAAAAAAAGAGAAGCACGGCTTACGTCCAAGGTCAAAAGTGTGCATCCAGTTTGATTTTTGCTTGATCTAAAAGCGACATGAACCCTTCCACACCTCCCATCCGCCAGACCAACCAGACCTCCCAGCCTGGGGCTCGGGGAGCACAGGCACCTGCCAAAAAGAATCCGTCGTGAGCTGAGGACGCTGGCAGTTCCCGGTGGTTCCCCCTGCGTCTTAGTTTAGTTAATTGGTATATGCGGCCGAACGTGGACTAGGGGCTTGCGGTTTCGCCCCTCTCTCCCTCTTTGTTTGGACCGCAGTCGTTTTTGGGGAGGCGGCAGGGACTCTGTATCGGGTTCCGTGCTAGGTGGTGCTACTTCCCATCCCCCCCCCGCTCAGTGTGTCGAGATGAATTAAGGGGATTTAAAGGAAGCCGAGCGAAATACCGGGTGAATCAGCTTGCCCTGGCATAGTTTTTCCTTAAGAGACGAAGTTTCAACATGGATGAGTTCGCTCACCCGCAGATGAGGTTACTTTAGTTTGCCCCGGAATATTGCAAGGCCCAAACTCATCAATGAAAATGGGGTTGTGGCCGGGGGGGGGGCACTGTAAAGCCAAATTAAGTCATGATCATAGGAGCGACGTATTAGTATCTAACTTTAGCAGTTCTTTGGCCCAGCACATGACCCATCGATCCAGCGCTCAATTCGCCTCGTCCATGGCTCCATCTGGCGGCTCCAGCTGGACCTGGGACACTCTTTGGGATTCAGAGAGTGGCAAACTTTTGAATTTGGGTGGCGCGGATGACTTCCTTTTGCTCGGAGTGACTTGCCTTGATTTGGGTATGGGTCAAAATCAAACCACCAGGGGACCGCAGATTTTAGTCCATGTCGCAGCCATTTGGGTGGAATGTTTGGACTTGACTCTGGTCGGTGTGGGTTGCCCGATTTGTGGTTGGGTATCCACGCATCCACGAAACTTGACGGGTCAGTCGCAGGTCAGGTTTAAACATGGTTCAATTTCGCGAGCGCTTATGAACCCGTCTGCGGGCCCAACCCCTCCTAGGGACACATCTTCAAATTGCTCATTTTTGAATGCCTGGGCACGCGCGAGGCCGCGGGTAGCCGCATGGGCATGTCTTTTTGAGTGCATGAGGGAAAAAAAACAAACATGGAACCTGCAAAAGGCGGTCGGGAGGCCACAGGGCAACCCCAAGTTCCCAAACCCGCAAGGGACCGCCCAATCTAAGCAAGAGTGCCGTCCAAATCAAAGCTCCTGGTTAGAATACGCTATAACCCACCAACCTGAAATCAGAAATCCCAACACCTTCAGGGATCCGGACAACTAAGAAACAAAAACTTCAAAGCCCCCGGCGTGTGTCTCTGTGTCTGTGCTTTTTTGAGGGCGGCCAGGGACACCGAAATGACCACCCACGCCATTTTCGGGGGGTCTCCCCTTGAGCCATGCCACCCCACCCAGGGATCCTTACATTATACTCCTGAACATTGCCTTGTAAATGGTGGGTTCCCTTTATTTTGGTGGAAACAGCCATGTTTCAACTGGGCAAAATGTATCTTTTCCACCCTTTAGGCCTTCGGACCGCTTCCACCGCCAGCACCAAGGTCTTCCCCGCGTCCACGGCGGCGAGCTGCTGAAGCTCCTCTGTGCCGCACAGGGCCCCGCCTGCGACAGGCTCCGGCTCACGGTACGAAACTCATTTGCAACGAAGCTGGCGTCTAAAGCCGCAGGCTCTGACCCGAAAATGCTTCAAAGGCTCAAAGGCAACAACACTGTGTGTGTATTTCTGCGCACTGGGCAACAACGAAGCTCTCTGTTTTGATGAAACTCGTTTCTCAGACAACTGCTCGATGGTGACTGACGACCAGTTTGTGAAGACCACTTCCCGAAAAAGTGGCCAATGTCACCATTGAACAAAACAGATGACCGCTTGACTCTGCAGGCACTTCTTAGGCTCTTCTCGGTCTGGCCCTCGCACACCCACATAGGGATGAACCCCATTCCTTCGGGCTGGCTTCCGGGAGGAATGCCTAGAAGAGTGCACAGCTCGGAACCTAGAGAAGCAAGCCGGGCTCGCCCACATTAGCCAAACAAATCAGCAGCCAGGCGAAGGCTTCATCGCAAGGTCAGGCCCTCAGAACGTTTAAGCCATGGTGTACCTGCACTTTCCGAAAGTTGTCAACTTGCACCGAATGGAAGACATTGGTGGCCTCTTGCAACTCTTGGCATCTGTTTCCCACGGGTTGAAGTCTCACAACTTGGAGTTGATTCTTGTCTTAGCACAAACGCCCAACTCCGGAACACAGGATTGCCTAAAACCAAAAAACACTAAACCCATGTACACGGACTGCAAGTAGCCCCCGTGTTGTGCCTAAGACGAATTGAACCATGGCTCACCTTTGTGAAAATATTCACCGGGGTGAGCTAATCGTGGCTTGAGGACTCAAGTCCGCTGGGGAGGGCACGCCATTTGTTTGGCACGGCCGGTCATCTTGATGGAACGACTCAAATAAAGTTGGTCTGGACATTCACCTGCGCTGGCAACCACAGGGGCCCCGCTCTTCCATTGGCACTGGTTGGTCTTTTGTTTGGGCTGTCGCGTTGCTTTGTCGTGTAAACGCGGAGTTAATTCGTTTTGACGAGGGAATGCAAAACAGGAGCAGACTTACATGTGCGATATCCTTTCAGCGGAGGATGTTGGTCGTGCGCCCAAACATGGGTGGCAAATGGTGGCAACAAACATGGATCAATTTCTGTGAAACAGTGGATCGCAACACCCCCAATAAAAGTATCAGAAACCCGACTAATTCATTGGTGGTTTCCACTGGTGGCTTTCCCGTTCACCCTCAAGACCAGGGCTTCAAATCCAAACCAATCCAAACAACTCAGTCGGGGTTCCCTGATCTGAAGAAAGACAATTGCAAAAATGAATGTTCCTCATGAAGAGCCTGCCAGGCACGTCAGGGGCAGCGAGAGAAGAGAGGATCCCACCCTTAAGGAAACCAGGGTTTGCCTCAAAGGTCCTGGAAACAAAGGTGATGCCCCATCTTGTCAAAATCCAATTCTGGCTGGTATTTGAAAGCCTTCCATGGACACCAGTTTTGGGAGTACCCTGTTGAAAACCATCCAAATGAGCCCCCACACTAGGCAGGGGGTGGGGGGGTGTGGCGTCGATTCCGTTGTTCTAGGGAAAAATGGGCATGCCATACATCAAGTTCCAAGGAGTACCACCCTGAGCCACTCCTAGTTCGATTTGTCAGGGGCTGGGAACCGCAGGTTGAGGTGTTTTTTTTTTACTAGCCCCGGCTTTTTACTAGCCCCGGCTCGGCACAGGGCCTCCCTCCAAAGAGGTTGGGCTGGGGGTTGGTGGCCGCATCGCCAGCAGTACCGGTTTCTTGTCACGGCTGCGTATTGGGCATGATCACTCGGACGAGAGCTGCCTATTGGCTTTGATTTGGTGGCAGTTCAGGGTTGATCGGGGCTGGTTTGGGGTGAGTGTTGGGCTTGCTGAGATATTAATGCGGGCGGGTCTTGGGTTTGTTTGGGGTTCATTTAGCCTCGGCAAAGGGCCGATATGCAGGATGCGGTTGGGTGGTTGGGGCTGATTCGTGCTAGATTTGCGGCTGGTTTAGCCGTGGCTTTCGGGTTGCTTCAGGGATGTGGTTCTGCAAGTCTTGGGCTAGGATTGGTGGTTGCAACCAATCCCAGCTCAAAACTTGCAGAACCACATCCCTGAAGCAACCCGAAAGCCACGGCTAAACCAGCCGCACATCTAGCACGAATCAGCCCCAACCACCCAACCGCATCCTGCATATCGGCCCTTTTGCCGAGGCTAAATGAACCCCAAACAAACCCAAGACCCGCCCGCATTAATATCTCAGCAAGCCCAACACTCACCCCAAACCAGCCCCGATCAACCCTGAACTGCCACCAAATCAAAGCCAATAGGCAGCTCTCGTCCGAGTGAGGCCAGTAATGCTGGCGATGCGGCCGGCTATCCCGAGCATCAAGTTATGCCCAATACGCAGCCGTGACAAGAAACCGGTAATGTTGGGGATGCTGTGGATGCGGCCGCCCAGCTGACCAACCAACCAACCAACCAACCAACCAACCAACCAACCAACCCACCAACCAACCAACCAACCAACCAACCAGTCTCCGAAACCTGTTCAACCTGCTTGATGGATCCATTGCCCGCGCCTGACAAGAAGCGGTTGCCAGAATCTCGGCCTTGGACTGGTGCTCGGGGGAACTTCCTAAAACCTGCGCTTTTCGGTGCCACAACACTGGGGCGGGGGTTCGGAACATTTGACCCCTCTCTGTGGTTGGCTTCCCCGCTTTGAGATAGACATAAAGGGGCTGTCCGCATCAGGCAACTTGCTGCCCTTGGGCAGTCGCGAATCTTCACTGAGGGAAGCTAAAAAATCAAAGGGCTTTACAAATCTTGCTGGTGCGATCAGGGAATGAGTTGGAATGACCCTTTTTCAACCCATGCCGTTTGGTTTCCTTTACAAAAATCCCCTTGGGTTCATTCCCACATTCCCTGAGCACCAGTCAGACGACTGCAGGACAGCCCCGACTTGTTCGCTCTGCGAAGGCCGCTGGGCGAGTGACCGTAGGGCCCGGCCCAGATCTCGCTGTTGGGACCTGGCGAGCAAAGCGGTCTCACTGCCTGAGACTCCTTGAATGATAACAATAATAATAATGTGATAATACTAATACGTATAATAATAGTACACTAATATGTATCTGTATAGTAATATGTATATGTATGTCTATATGTATATGCACATATAAACATATATATATATATATGCACGTATGTGTCTGTGTATATATATACAGTGCAGGTGAGTGTGTGTGTGTGTAGATATATATATATATGTATTATACAGTCATAATGCAAGGGACCTGCCAATCACTGAGTCCCAAGGGCTCACCAAAAGAAATCGTGTGAGTTAGACCTCTCTCCAGGCGCGCTTCGTACGCCCGCGCCCCGCGCCCCGCCTGCTGACAACAGAAACGGAAAGGAAGGCAGCCCGTGCCCGGCAGCGGAGAGCGTCAGGCAAGCACCTGCGAGTGGAGCATTCGGTCGTGCATCGATCAATGGGTGCAACCTGTTTTGTGATAGTATCCTTTAGGTGGTTTTGGAAACCTTCATTTTTGCGGCACCCATGGGTGCTGAGAATTGACTCCTCCCCCCCGAAGTGCAGCATAACACTGATGCCATGCCGGCACCATACTTGGCTCAAATGGTCTTGTTCTTACCTTTGTCAAGGTCCCCCAAGTGGAAGCTTCATGTGAGTCAACCCAAGTTGCAGACTTTGATCACCCTCGGAAACGTGTCAGCACGATTCACTCAGCCCAAGTTACTGGGATTTCATCGGCCTGGCTGCCCGGGATGACAGACGCCGGCGGGATGAAGATGCAGCGTGAGGTTCCTACCTGCAGATCTTGTTTCGGCGCGGATGAGGCCAAGGGCTCGCGCCATTCCAAGCCCAAAAAACCAACCCTGGCGCCACGTATTTCTGCCTAACCTGGGTACGGAAGGGGGCAAAAGTTCGTTGGTCGGACAGCCCAAATGGCCAAAGCTCTCCGAGGTTCTGGCGCTGTTGTATTTTGAGGGTACACTTCTTCAAAGCACCAAACAGAAACCGGGCATTTTGTTCTGTCATCCAAACAACTCAACAAGACATAAACGAGGAATCGACAACTTCACTGCCGGTGGCCTTCGGAAAAAGGGAAACCTGCTGTTGGTAGTTCAATAGGTAAGCCCACCTGGAGAACAGGAACTCAACAAAGCAGCCACTTAACTAGCACTGGAGCGGTTTCGTCCTGGAATTCCCGCCCCCGTTTTGTCTTAGAGTCAATGGCCTGAAAGATACCCACTGGCATTGCCTGCCTGTCTGCTTGAAAATGAATGGGACCCACAAGTGCTGAAGCCCTCCGTTTTTTAAGGTGTATGTCCCTCGATCCTGAAAATGTAGGGACCTCACGTGGTTGGTTGTTTTTGCCCTCAACGCACCTATGATAAACAAAAGAGCTGCGCATTCTTCCCAGAAGCGATTGTCGGCACATCAGGGCGGCTCACTTGAAAACTGAAGGCGTTGTGTTCACTGGCACTTCTCACAAACCGTCTCATGTGCTCCTTGGGACATTAAATGGCCCATTTGATGCCAACTCCCTAGGCAGCCAGCTGTGGGCTGTCCGATGCCAGCGGCCCAAAAAAAATCCTCGCGCCTCCGCCGAGGTCGAAGGGCTGCGAGGCGAGCACCGGGCGACTTTGCACCTCTCGGATCGACACGGAAGGGGCGCCATCGTCGCTGTCGGCCGTTGGACAAGTGTAACACATGGACGACCCGCGACAAAAAGTCATCTTGGCAGAGTCAACGGGGAAATTGTGTGTGTGTGTGTCTTAGCAGGCAGGAAAGGAATTAAACCCCCCCAAGCGAATTCGTGCAAGGACCCATATAAAGTTGAATAGGATAATGTTGCTTGTTCGCAGCAGGACATGTTGTGGGGTATTGACAAAATTTGTGTTAGCCACTAAGTGAAGAAAAGGAGAGCACAACTTGTTCTTCCCATCCAATCCCCTACAATGTGGCCCTCTTGCCACCTTGCCGAGAAGTGCGGAAATGACGCCTGCCTTCGGCAGAGAGGGCAGAGGAGGGGAGTTCCCCAATTGTGGTTTGTATGGTTCCCACGAAATCAAAATATAAGCAATTATAAGTATGGCTGAATCATGATAATTCCCACAAACATCAGGGCTCATGGCTGAGGTCGGAACCCCCCCCTTGAGGTCCTGTTGTTTGCCCGGACCCCTTCCGTCGCCTGGTCTCGACAGACTCCGTCGCCTGGCAGTTTGGGCCCTATTTCAATTGACATGACCCATATTGCCATGGAAGACACCAAAACATAGCTGCCAAAGGCCGCCCGACCATCGCCACCACAACCTCTTAGGGAGGTCTAATAGACAACAACTGGGACCAGCCAGCTAGCTAACTAGATGTCCCGTCGAAGCGTCACACCAAAAGAAGCACTTTGAAGTCGCCAACGAGGGGAATGCCCTGTCTGAAGGCAGCTTGCCCGTGGTCACCTTCAGTGTTCACCAGTTCATAATGATGCACCGGCCGCGGAAGAAAGAATTTCACACCTGGTTCTGCCCTGATGAGAAGCATCAGTCACATGTCATCATAGAACAATGATCGCGTTGTTGTCCTTCGTGTAGTCCTCACACTAGCCATTCATATAGCTCAAAAAAAGACCAATTGCTCCACAGACTCAGTCCCTCAAACATCCGCCGAAGCAATCGTACCTGCCTTGGGCCAGGCATCTCACCTCCGGCTCCGTCCGCACCTTCCGGATGGCAGTGAAGGCTCGGTCTAGACATTCCAACGGGCCGGCCGGGTTTCCCTTGGGGGAGCAGGGTCTAGTCCTTGAAACTGCGCAAGCTCGCGGAGTGCTCCTGCGGCACCGCCCTTCAAAGCTATCTTGGTGCGGCCCATGAATCCAAAACCAGTCCAGAAAGCGCTCAGGGAATACACCGGTGGATGGCCAGAATTGCTCGTTGCGTATTCTGCAATATGGCACCTCTTGAATTTTGCTTGCTCTGTAGGCATATCGGCATATGTGTGCATATGTGCAACGCGGAAAAAGCATGGACTTCTGTGCATGCTCGGCATCGTGAAAGCGCATTGGGCTGCAGTTCGTATTGGAGGAAGGCCTTAGAAAGCGCAATGTCGTCTATATAATGGTACACACGTGCATAGGCAAACGAGGTACCTCTCTTAAACACGCCCAGCCGGAACTGCCTTCTGCGCCAAATTGCCTCGAGCACTAAGAAACTACATGCAGCCTGGAGGAAGCTCGGGATGTGCCATTCGTGGCGCTCCACCACCCAGAACCTCAGGTAGGCAAATGGGGCAGGACTGTCCCCTTGTATCTACCCGTAATGCCTCCGAACCATACAAGCTCTACATGTGTACACGTACAATTACAAGGTGTGCACACATTATGTATGTAGATGCATATATAACTTACACGTATGTATAATATATATATATATATATATTATATATATATATATACACCTACATATAATTTGTATATATTTTATGTATAATATTATGAACATGACGGGATCCCAGCCAGCAATAATTCAATAGCTCTAACCTGCTGATGTTTGGACACTTCCTCGCAAACCTTGGCATCTTGATGCTTACTTCGAGTGGAAGCCTGCTCAGCGCGGTTCCCCAGTGCTTCTTGTGCCCCAGCAATGGGTTTAGCTTGAACAGTTCGAACGGCTTGAACACCACCAACATGTTTGACTCGCGACACATATGTGAGAAAACAGTGAGTCATAACCAGTTGTCTTCTTTCCTAGCATTCCGCCCATCTTGTGCTGTTTCCACTGCGGAATAAACACGGGTCGTGCAAAAAAGGTCAAACTGTTGAAACAAAAAAGTTGCTTGGCTGTACGCACGCTTAAGCAGTTTAGATTTCAAGCGGGAAAGTGCTTTGATTGAGCGTGATTGCAACCAGTGCCCGCAACTGACGACGATGTGTTGGATGGTGCTTCAGCGTCCATGAGGCAACACCGCAACAGGAGCCGATAACAGGGCCCCCCAAACAGCAAGCAAGCTTCGAAGGAAAATCCTTGATATGGCCACATGAGTCTCCAAATAGGCCGAAATCAAAGGTCAAAAGGTCCATATACCATTGGATCCACGTTGCCCTGCACCTAGGCATCCTTTGAAAAATCGCTGACACTACTGTGGATGGACGAAATCCTGCACCACTTTGAAACCATTGGAAACTATCGTTTGTTGGCATTTTACAGGGGAAGCATTAATTTAGGGTTTCTTAGGTGGTGCCGGATTTCGTCCATCCACGATTCCAGTGAACCAAACCAACCCCAGGTCGCCAGCGTCTCGGACATGGAACCCTTTTTGAGGGACCCATTTGTAAGGAACCCAAGCAGAAAGAGAATAAGGGTACCACTTGGACATCTGAGAAATGATATTTTGGATGCAGAAATGCTTGAACCTTGGACAATGGCTTGGATCATTTTTGGACATGTCATGTGGCAGTTGGGCCTTTGGGCTTTTGGAATCCGCTCAACGGAGACGCTGAAGGAACTCGCTGAATGAAGGAAACTCGGCTGCCTGACGTGTCCAAGGAGACATCGCGCAGGAGGAACTGGCGCAAGGCCTGGCTGATGGGGGCACCAACTGTTGATTTAAAGAGTGACTAGGTCCTCCAGTAAAGAGGTTAGAATAAGGGTGTCCTTCTTTCTGTAGTCTATTTTAGTAGGGGACCCTCCCCCAAAAAGGGTAAAAGGGCATTGCTGGGGGACCTAGTGAGTGTTTGAACAGCTTCTCCGGGTCTCAGCAAAGCCCAAAAAGCTGAGCCTGGGAACCAACATCCATTGCTGTGAGGGGTGTGGGGGCACTCATCAGATCGCCCTGAGTGTACATAGGCGGGTGGGGGGATGTTCAACCCCTTTCTGCAGTGTCTGTCCGGGGCACCATAACAAAATACAACAGGCCATGCTTAACAAACTTGTTCCATTTTGCATCACCATGGAACATCATCACAATGATAGTTGTTGCGTGCTAGAACCAGTTCGCTCAAACCCATCGTTTAGGATAATCCAAATAGGTTGGTCCCAACATATTTTGACAACTCAACGGGAATGCGCTGAAGCCAGGGACATCTGCCGCTTCGCCGGGAGCTTCATGATGGTTTCAAATTCACATGGGCCCAAAAAAAGCCCCTTCCGCTGTTGACGTGCATCCCGTCTTCTACTGAACAAACCGTAAATTGCGTGCAAATACTTTTTTTTTCGCCTCGCAACAAGTACGTAGCCTTCCCCCAAATGAGCGGTTGTCATATATGAATATACATATACACACCAAATGCGGCCCTCTGTCCTTTTGCTCCCAAGCAAGAAACTACACCCATAGGGGCATCTCATTTGGCTGGCATACCATTTTCGGAGCCACGCGCTTCCCGACTCGTTTCGGCGCCTGGGAGGTAGGCCAAGGGTTGAGCCCCGAACAGTTCCGCAAGGCCAGGCGCCTGCCATTCGGAACTCGCAACGCGGCTCAGGCGGCAAGGTAACAATGGTTCGCCCAAAGCCATTAAAGAAAAAAAAAATCGCCCAAATGGGTAGCAATTTGACAAGGGCACCTTAGGTCTAGTCGCCTCGTGAAAAGCCTTGAGGCAGGTGCCCCTTCACACCTTGTTCGGCAGCTTTAGAAAAACCGCACACACACACAAAAGAAAAGGACACCATTCACCAAAAAGGGAAAAATCGGTTCAAAAGGGGCAGGGGTGAAAGAGCACCATTCAAACCAAGGGCAACCAGAAAGATTCAGAAAAGGAAACGACAAGCCATTTAAGAGGAAATGAACGCCATTCAAAAACAAAGTAGGGCAATGATTTGAAAAAGGGAAGGGAACCATTAAACAATAATAAGTGTCAAGCCATGAAAGATGCAAACACGATTCGGATTTGGATGAAATAACTACACATGCAACCATTTATTGGAAGGACAGCTTTAACAAGTGGACAAACACATGAACAAAGGGAAGCATAAACTGCGAAAACCGTGAAAAGCAAGAGGAGAAGGCTACCCTTCCCAAAAAGGTGCAAGCATGATACCTTTGACACAGGTGAAAAGGAAACTCAAACAGGCAAACATGGGAACCACTGGAAAACACGCAAAACAAGGAAGGACAAACCGAAGTAGCACCAAATAAGCACACTCCCTTTTGTGGCGGTTTTTCGAAATGGAAGCCCCAACCGAACAAAGGCGGAAAAGGGAAGAGTGGCCCAGCGGACCCTTGTAAACAAGGACAGTCTACGAGCCCAGGGAAAGGAAAACTTAGTGACCCCTGGACAAAGGGTAGCTTGGGGACCCCTTCAAGAACATGGAATCAAATCAAACACCTCACACAAAGGGTTGCCCGAGAAACCAACCAAAAGGCCCCCCAAAAAAAGAAAACCACACCCTGGCCCTCAGCCAAACAAACAGAGGGGCAGTGGACAGAGCCCCGGGGTCCCGGGTCGCTGGACGGGCTACCGGCCTAAGGCTGCCATCTGCGAAGCCCTGCTCCAGGGCTATGGCGTCACTCTGGTGGGCGCCCTGGAAGGACACGTGCACGCTCACCTCGCTTTGACCCCGCCCCCACCACGCTTGGGCTATTTGGGTGCTGTTGCAATTGACTGCTGTTGGATTCTCGGCGTATGAGGCCTCAGCTATTTGTTGATATGAGTGGCCCCCGCTATCCCCAGAAGCCAATGGATGATAAGGGGACTTCCCAGACCGATACCAACCCGCAAACCCGATGGCCCACCCAAAATCCATGCTCGATGGCCGAAACAAAAAGGGGGATCCCTTTAAAGGGATACATCTGTCCCACAGTTTCAGACCGAGCTTGGAGGTCCACAGTGAACCCTAGACACCGAACTCCCTGCCTTGTTCTGGCGGCTCCGGGCCCTTAGCTGCACCAGAACCACCTGGACGCATAGCTCTGAATTTCGGCTTGGTACCTTTTGACGGGGGGGATCCTATTTGGAGGCACACTCATGCACTCATGTTTGTCAAACTTGAGAGTCAACAAAGGAATCGGGTCGAGAACACAACTGGAGCAAACCATTTTGCGTCCTCCTTTGAAACCAGAGATGCTTGGTCCTTTTTTTGTTCTTCTTTTGTTCCGAATTGCCATGGGTCAAAACCCAAATCGTACCCCAATGAACATCCCAATCCCCACTAAAATAGGCCCTACAATGGGTGGTGAATTCACCAATCCCAACCAAAATGGGATCCAAAACGGTTTTGACAACCACAGCCAAATCAACCGTGCCAAGGACACGGTCACCCCCCGAAATCTCCCCGTCCCGCGCCTCCGGCAGCAGCTGCGCCAGATGCCGCCGCAGCTCCGCCTCGAAGCTCGCCTCAGGCGGGGAATGAGACGTGGAAGGACCAAAGAAATTAAACCGCGTCCTACTGCGGATGGTTGCAAAATCCATTTCGCACAGACACCTTGGTTGAAACCATTGTTTGAATTGGTATTTACAGGGGCTCATATCATTCTAGGGTTTCTTGGGTGGGTGCAGAAATTCGTCGATCCACAGTACGGTTTCCTGTATGTGAATCCATCCATGCTATGGTTTCCTTTATTCGGGATCCCCAGACTCATTCCCTCACCAGCCAATTTTGGTCGCCCTTAGCTTGTGTTTGTGTAGTCAACTTGAACCCCTAAAGCTATGGAAATTATAGCATGAAACAATCCAACAACGTCATGGTTTTGGTGAAGTGTGAAAATGCAAGATGTTAGGTAGGCTCAGAAAAAAAAGGCACCCCGAGACCGAAACATTGTCACCACTGGTCCACCTTTAACATTCGAGAGATTCGGAATAGTTGCCGCCTTTCGTGCTTGTCTTTCCAATCGTGTTGGTCCATCTTAGTCAATCCAGAAAGGAGTGCACAGCCTGCAACCCGAATGATCCCTTCGTTTTTGAAGATGATGGTCAGTATATATTATTGAAGGAAAAGGGCTCCCCATATAAAACATTCGATCCCAGCCAAGACCTGCGCGCCATGCGCAACGTGGTCTGGCACCAGCCCTGATTTCAGTTGGTCCTATCTCCCGCGCGGCAAAGCGAGTTACCTTGATAGATCATGCCTTGAGAAGTTGCCTTGGCGCTTGCACTCAAATGATTTGCAAGGATCTGTTCTCAATGTCTCTCACAACTATGTGAAACCATATAGGGCTGCAGTAGACTTGAGGAATCCACACTTTCTTTCATGAAGATCAATGATCATGGCATCTGGTTTGGAACCACAGGGATTGGGCTAACACAATTCTTGGGCAGACCAAACACATCGGGGATGGAAAGGCCACAAAGCGAAAGCCACGGCAAAATCAGCAACGCCATTTTTCTGGCATCAGAAACAGAGGGAGGCCCAAATAGGCAGAACCCCCAAACTTGTGCTTATCCTGTCACTTCCCTCTAGAACATGAACGGGTAGCCTCTCGCCACACACACACACACAGACTCCACGGCATAATGGCATCGATTCGATGTTTGGTAGGGTTTCTTCCGAGCACCCCTTGATTAACCGGCGGGGTGAGTGATCTGGGACCAGCATGTCTCCAAACATTGACATTGGAGCCCAAAATGCCTTTCCCTTGAAGCCGCGCCCAAAAGGGGCCTTTGCACTACCATCGTCAACGTCACGTCTCCAAGTGGTAGGGTTCAACGCAACGATCTCAGTTTCTGACTTGGCTCGCCCGAAGCAGTCATAATCATATGCTCACGCCAAAATTGGATAAACGATCACTTTCTCAAAAGTTCAAAGAAGGACTTAACCCAACTAGAGGATGAACCACGTGACTGGGAACCCTGGCATCAACTAGAGGATGACCCCCTTTCAGTTGGGAACCCAGGCATTCCCCAGCCCTCTTCCATCTTTCAGCCCAAGCCCCCGCTTCCCGCCTGCCAGGCCACCGCCAGCCCCGAGGTCTCCGCCCGGCCAATGAGACGGCAGCGCAGCACCGCGCCTTCGCCTTCCAAGCTGATGACTTTGCTCGCTATGGTACCATAACTTTGGGTATGTCATAAGGGGGGAACCCCAAAATTGAGTAGTTTCTTCAGTTGGTTTCCCTTTCAACCCACCTGCAAAGGGGTTCCCCCAAAAATACTGGCGCACCCATTGAATATTGCTACCACAACTATAGGCATACAAAGTTACCCACAAAACATACGTGTCGCCAAGGCCTGAAGTCTTGGAGTTTAGAAGCCAACACCCTGACCCAAAAGACCCTGAACCTTAAAGCGTGAAAGCCCTAAAGAACCCCTACAACCCAAAGAACCCCCACACACACACGCACACACACCAAACATTTTCATCATATCCAAACGCGTTGGACGATTGAAACCTTGAACACCCTCAACCCAAAAAGCAGCCTAACGACCCCATAAACCCCCTAAATCCCAAGCAGCCTCGAAACCAAAAGCGCGACAACACGCTGAAAGGCCTAAGCCCCGCAAGCACAAAACTCGCAAAACTCGGGGTCGTGTGTATCGCCTCGAATCTTGCTCTTGGCTTCTGACAGAAAGCTGCTGCAACTCGCAAAACACACTTGACCGCCACGAGCTCTCAAGGGAGCGCTGAGCTTGGGCTTGCCTCGGGGGTCGACAGAAGTGTGTTTTACTGCGCCTGCCACCGTATTGAGAGGTTCCAAAGGCTCGGTCGGGGCCGGCCGCGGGCAGGACGTACGGTTGGTGATACCCCCGCCTCGCCCTGCGGGAGATGCCGGTGCCGCGGTGCGCGGCACACCTCGCGAGCTAGGAGCCGACGTCGGTCTTCCCGGTCCACTCGCCGCATCTTGTTGTTCTTTGGCTTCCCCTCCCATGTCGAAGGACTCCCAAAAAATAGTCCCCGAAAAACCTTCAGCGTGATCTCGTTTACCCCACAACCCATTGTTTCGGCTTGTGCTCGTAAGAGATCCCATTTTTTCTCAATGTTTTTTAATTGTGCTCGTAAGAGATGCTCAAGCTACCAGCAATCAACAAACCAGAGAAACTTTGACTAAGGCGTTTCTTTGTGAAATGGTCATGGTGTTTGCAATGTGCATTCAAGCCCTTTGGAGGAGTGCTTCAACGCCAATCACAAAGAAGCTGCCCACCACTTGGATACTCTGAAGGAACAACTTCTCGTAATTCTCCGAAATGAGCACAAAAACACTCATGCCTGCTCAAAACTATACATGTTAATTTCACAAAACAAATGCTTACGTCCAATCCTACCACTTCGTGATGGTACCCAGCCACAAAGGCTCGGAATTCGGTTTTGGAGGTTCCTTCAGTGTATTTCCCGCAGGTTTCCGCATATTTCCCACCGATGTCCCAGCAGTATTTGGAACACTTGTCCAGTTGCACGTCCGCGCGTTTTCCGGAACTGTCACCCAAAGAACCAAAAAACAGAACAACTACAAGAAGCACAAACTTGTTCCTTGTAGGAACTCTTGCTTGAACAAGGGTCATTGTCCCACCCAACGGCTGCACCTGTCTATATAAGGGAAACCCTTGACTGGCCATTGCCAACAGGGAAACACACAACGTGCCGCCAGATAAGGATGTCCTGGGAACTGGATCTTGCGCAATAAGGCAGGCGGTGCAGCAAGTGTGATGGCGATGCATGTGAGAGAGGGCGTGGAACCATCCCAAAAGAGTGATCAGTTGTTGTTCTAATGAATAATGTGAAGTACATTCAAAAAGCCACGGAATTTCCACTTCCGTGATTCTGTCGAAAGGGGGTCAATCTTGGGGGGGAAAAACAAACTCCAGCGAGCGCTGTCCACCAAAGGGTCCGCGTGCAGTCAAGATGAATTGCCAAATAGATCCGATTTGGGAAATGCACAACTCCAAAGGTCCATGTCCATTGAACACTCATACCCAAAGCGACCCTTTTGGGGGAAAAGTGAACCCACTTTGGCATGGGTGCTAAAGCGCTTTCTGGTGGAGCTCTTACGCCCACCTCTGCGTCGCGCTGAGCGCCTCGCTAGGGCACTGTGCCCGACAGTCAGCGCCCATTCGACAGCTTTCCTGGCGCATAACTGCATGTGTTTATGTGTATATATATATATGTGTAAATGTATGTGTATATATACATGTATGTATACATATACACGTGCACAGCACATAGTACATGTGATATGTATTTATATATATATATATACATACATAGTATATATACATATGTGTGTATGTATGTACGCATGTATGCACTTCGAAATAAATGTGTATATATATATAGGCATACATGCAAACATATGTACGTATATAGCATACATACCGTTCGTATGCATACAAATATATATATATATATATGCACATGTATGTCTATCTGTCTGTCTGTCACTCTGCCTGCCTGCCCGTCTCCGTCTCTGCCTCTGTCTCTGTCTATGTCTATCTATGGCTGTCTGTCCGTCTGTCCGTCTGTCTGTCTGTCTGTGTCTGTGGCATCCTCCCAGATCGACCCCGTGAAAGTCCACAGAGGGCTCACTGTTTGAAGGTCGGCCGTGCCACTGGGACCGGCTTCTCGGAGGGCTCCAAGACCACAGCCCGCGTCGCCGCATGCCGCAGAGCCGAATTCACGCGCAGGGCCCAACGTTGATCAGAGAAACCACAGCTCAGATAGCTTTCCATGCACTACGGAAGCTCCTTCTACTCTTCCTTTGACAAGTGTAGACCTGGTGGGTCTCTAACTGGTTCCCTCAATGACCTACACGAAATGGACGTGCAAATGTGTCAAGCGTTGGTCACTTGCGTCCGGTCTTCTTCGTCCTACCCTTGGAACGGCACCCCGCCAGCCATCCGATCCGGCGCCTGCCGCGCACGCCGCGCTTCTCGCGGATGCCAGTTTCGACGGAACCGGTCCTCAGGCAGGGAACCCAACGCCACGCAAAGCACAAAGGCCCTAAACGGGGTCTGTGAAAAAATTAGACGAACCTCCGAAATGGGTCGGGGTTCCCTTGGCTTACCTCTCCCTCAAACAAACGTCGACACGCCCACAATTCCAGAATACAACAGTACTCAGAGGAAGATGCGTGTCCATGAAGCTTGGATCATAGGCTTTTTTTGGCGTCGTAGCTGAACCCCCCCCCACCCCTCCCAAACAAGGCACCCTCAAAATGGGGGTGGTGTCTGTGAAGTCGGCGCCGAAAATCACACCCCGTCGCACCGATGGAGGACTTGCGAACTAGGGCCTTGCAAGATATAGCCTAGAGGACCAACATACCTGCAGGTTGATGGGAAAACCATCATTCTGACAGGATCTCTTTTGGGGGATCCCCTTGTTTTCACTCTCAACTTGCAGCAAACAAGACCAGAAAAGTAGAAACACCTCGTTTATGTATGGACCTTCCAGCGTAGGGTCACTTGACCATGGCAAAGGGGGAAGAAGTTGCAAGATGCACCTGCATTTGTCAGCCACTCGTCAGATCCCATCCTATTTGGGCCCACGGCTACCAAGATTTGTGACACAACACTTGGCTCACTGTTACATCCCACACCTATGGTTTGAAAGATGGTCCAAAAATGGTTGGTTCCTTTGCAGACTCCCGTTCGTACAAGACACTGCAGAACATGTTGTCCAGCCTGGACAACAGCCATGAAGCTTCCTCCTACTTGAAAGGGTGCCCGGTCTTTGTCACGTGGGACAGAAAATGGAATTGGCTCCGGGCGCATGGTGGCTTCTCTACTGCAAGCAAATCAGCCACATGGACTTCCAGAGTTCACTTTTCAAGCCCTCCCAATCAACATCAAACCTGACAGGAAGGTTCCTGGAAGACCATGTTGCAAGAGACCTGTCAGGTTCCATGTTCATTGGTTGTCATCTCCTTGGGTGCTAAACCTCGGCCCCGCTCAGAGCGCTCTCAAGGCCCGGACCTCACGCCTGGGCGCAGGCATTGGCGTGCGTGAAACATCGAGCAAGCAAGAGGCTTCGGGGGTTTTCCCAGGTGCGAAGTTACCTCAGCGTTGGCCCCCGAAAAAGCAACACAGCATGGGTGTATCTCACTTGAAGGTCGGGTGAACAATATATTGCTCATCAATAGGGGCTTGTTCCCAAGAGAATCAATCATCTCCACTGACGAGGGACACCTCCCAGCCTTATCAAGCAGGCATTGTCTTGGTCTCTTGGGACTCTTGTGTATAAAGCAATACGCATCAACACGTATTATTGTCAAGTGTTTAAGGGACTTGCAAACAGTATCCTTGGAATGTGCAGGAAATGCTTGATCTTAGTCCGTCAGATTTATCCGTATTATTGCCGCTGGATTGAACAACGGAGCACCCACATGTCAAACAGTCCTGGAGAGTTAGGGGGTGAAAACGGGTTGGCCACACTGCTGATGTAGCAAGTGTCAAGGGACCCTTACTTGGACGGATGTAAAAAGAAAAGCAAAAGGAGGTTAGGCATTTCAAGAAGTCTACCATGTTTAGACATGAGGACACACGCAAATGCATGTTTGCGTACCCGTCCCGGTGACAGAGTTGGCAGCAAAGGGCAAGAATGGGTATGTGCCAGACCAGGGCACCCTACCCACACTCAGACACTCTTGTATCAAAGTGAAACTATCATAATCTGTTGGATGGGGTCGCTTCTGAAACGTGGACCGCCTTCAGCTCGTCAGAGATCAACGAGCTCAGTTTACAGCTTACAGCTTGCAGTATGGAATTTGACTTGACGTGCCATGGTCCTTTGAGCCTCCATTAGGCACTGGGCAGGTGTGTCTCTCACATGAAGGGACCTTCAGCTTGGCTTATTTTGGGCTTCCATCCGAGCTGTGGCCGCACTGGGGACTGGCTCTTGCCTGACTGCGGCCGGAAGCCGTTACTAAGTGCCCCGAGCACTTGAGCGACCAATCCCGTCTTCGGGCATGCCTCTGGTTGCCCAATCCTTCGTTTGTTTGGTCACCACCCTCCGCCCCCCAAAAGCCGTCCCCTAAGCCTTGTGGTGGGCGCCCTCCTGTTCCGCAGGCTGCTGCGGAAGAGGTGGTCCTGAAGCCAAGCCCAGCCGCAAATTGTCTGAGAGATGTCAAAGGCTTGGAGTTGCAGGAGAATCCCTCGCGAGTTGCTTCATTTATTTCCCTGGACCAAACCCAAATGGCCATAGGTCAAAATCCCGTGCCCCCCCCAGTGAAGATCCCAATCCCCACTAAAATAGACCAAAATGGGTGGTGCACTTACCCCAAAATAGTACCATTGGTTTTGACCCACAGCCAAATGTCCTGGAGACCTTCAAGAGGGTCAACTTTCCTTCAGCGGATATGAAACCACTGATAGCGTGCTATCACGTAGCCTTGGAGGCCCGTCGACTTCCGCAACAACCTACGAGTCTCCGGAAGGGCCAACTGAGCGTTCGCTCAGAAAATCTCAAGTACCAGCGGCTCTTGGACCTCAATTTGAGTCAATGAATCTAAAGACTCATGGGAGCAACCCCACACCCAACTGAAACAGGCGGATTCAAGTCTAGCCATAGAACCCTTCACTCGGGGTCTGTGTCTCACATTTGCGCATTGGGCTGTTGGCTCAAATGGGCTTGTCTAACAGATCCCGAGATGGGGCCCGGTTTCTCTTTGCTTTACCCTCAAACCCCTCCAAAGGGCACCAAGTAAACATAACCACGCACTCAAATCATGCAATTCCAAGACTCGACATCGGCTCCTGCTGTTCACGGTGCTTGGACTGAAGGTGCTGTAGGGAACCCGTCATCGACACCCTCTCCTCGGTACCACAACGCTCGACCCCTCATGGTTGTGCAAAATCGCCCAAGCGACACCGAGGTGGTGCGTCCTTTTGACTGTGCCACTTGGAGCTTCCCAGTTTACCTCAAAGCGTTGGGCAAAGCGCCCCGCTTTCCCGCAAAGACGCCTCCAGAGGGCCACGGTGGCTCATTTTAGTCTCTCTTTGAAGCTGCCCCTGAAAGGGCTCCTACTTTTGATCTTTGACACCACCGTGTATCAAGGAGTGGCGCCTGTACCTTGGCAGCGGTAGAGGCAATCTTGTTGTCTCTGGTTGCTGGCAGGCAGTAAATCAGAAGCACGGGCCGCAAATACAGGCAGTTGCGGGTGTTGACATGGCCAGTGAAGTTGTCTGGGTTTTCGGCCTCTGCTCATTCTTTCAGCTCATAGCGCTCGAGGGGAATGGCTTCAGCAGGGTCACTCAGAAAACAATGGAATCATTTGCCTTCCGATAGAGGTCGCGCATTGTTTCCACAATCTCTGTGGATGCTTTGGACTTGCACACGCACAATGCAACAGTACACCAATATGGCCCCAAAAAGAGCTCGTGGGTTAAGCCCTGATGCCCAAACAGGAACAGAACGAGTCTCAAAGTCTACCACATTCAGAAAGGCCCCATGGATAGCTTCAAACCCGCTCGTGGTGAAAAATGCAACGGTCGATAAAAGGCGACAGCCGTCAGCAATACGGGGCCTGCGCACCGAACTAGCACTAAGAATTCGGGGCTACCTCCAAGAAGGGAATATGTCGAGATCAATGGTCCTGCTTTGTTGTCCACAGGAGCTTTCACAGCTAACTCGATCTTCCATGTCCACTTCGGTTGCGGACAGAGTGAATGTTGGGAAGACTGGGCTGTTCAAAGGCTAGTGGCTTCTCAACAGGGACTAAAGATTGCGATTGGCCAGCCCAACATTTTGAATAGCCCAGACGGGCTCAACCAGTATCCTTTGCCTCCTTTCGGAGTAAAGATGGCGCAAGTAATCCTCAGCAGCAGCACTTTCCACTCACTTGGCCAACAGGCGCTTTGGGGTTGCTCCGTGTGATCAAGATTTCGAGGCCGCCGCTGGCCCTTCAACCACTTAAGAACACTCAAACAATGGAAGGGATTAGAGCCACTGACACGAATCATTGGAAAGCGGCCATTTCCTACCCAAGGCAGCAAAAACCCATCGATTCCCATGGATTTGAGTTCGGCCCTGGGCAGCCCCGCCGGCTCCGCTCTGCGCTGAAGCGCTTGAAGCTCCCTGGCCCTCAACTCCTGGGCACAGCACAGGTCTCCCACGAAACTCAAGAGGCCGAAGAGGGACAAGATCCCATGTCCGCCGCCGGGTTCCAATCACATCGCAAGAGCTAAAGTTGGGAGAAAACACTGCAAAGCGGCTATGACATGGGTGTGGGTTGAAAATAGGTACCCAAAATGGGTTGCCCTGGTAAATGGAAACATGGACTAAAACCTGCGGTCCCCTGGTTTCATTTTGACCCATACCCACATGTTGTGGCCTGCAGCAACTTGCCATGGGCCAAAATCCCGTACCCCCAGTGCACATCCCAATCCCAACTAAAATAGACCAAAATGGGTGGTGCAGCTACCCCAAAATGGGATCCCATTGGTTTTGACCCACAGCCAACTGAAATCCTTTCAATTTCTCCAGGATCCTCAAGCCGCCCTCTCCTGCGCCGTCTTCTCCAGCATGGCCAGGTGCAGCGTGCGCAGGGCCGGGTCCATGGTCAATGCGCTTCAGCTTCGGGTGATGCGGCCGGGATATGGTGCTGTGCTGTGTTGGCACTTGGTACTTTGATATGTTGGTTCCCCGATTTTGGTGTTTAGGATGGTGTTTTGGATTTGGGGACCATGTGAGGATTATTGGTGCCAGCTGGACCAAGGGCCTGTCTGCCTGCATGTGTTGCGACTTGGATGGCTTTGGCATCATGCGAAAAAGTGGCGATCTAAGGATCAACCTGCACAAGCCACACTTGGCTCAGCGGGCGGGGCCCTGGATCATTTGGAGCATCCCAGGGGAGTTTGCGGTGTGTTCATGTATATATATATATAGAGATATCGACACAGACATATATGTCAATGTAGTTATATTATTTGGCAAGCTCTTGACCCTGGCATGGGCCTGCACATTGGCCCCTCAAGGTGCAGCTGGAAAGCTGAACAGGCAACGCGGACTCGGTGCCAAAGACCGCACGTCACGTGCCTCAAAATGTCCATTGCCCCGTCCGGTTTGTCAGTGGGTCGACAGGGAACAAGGACGAATGAATCGGAAAAGAACAAGAACGCACCTGTGGTCCCTGCCCCAAATCTTGCATCACAGCTATTGGGTGAGAAGCCTCTAATTGAATGTGATGAATTAAACATCACGTCCCCTGCTCAGTGTGCAAACGACTACACAACCAACTTGTTGAAGCACTATCTGCTACCTTGAGGTTTTCTTGTTACCATAGTGGCCTTTTCCCCCTCTTCTTCCTGCTTCTCCTCCTGTTCGCCCCCTGCTGTTTCTCTGTTTATTTGTTTATTGGTCTTCGCTCCTTCATTTCCATGCGCATCTCTGTGCCCAAAAGAGTGCCCCCCCTTGTTGCCCCACTTCGACTTCCCCTAAAACCCAAATCCCAGAAACAGATTGGGCTTGACGCAGCGATTCATTCGCAAACCGCTTTAAAAAAAAAAAAAAAAACTCCATGAGTGTGTCTTTTTCTGATGCTACCTTACCCCTTTTGCTTGCTGGTTTCAAGGGAAAACCACACTATTCTTGGGGCTCCCAAAAAGAACGACCCGCCCACATCCCCCACCATTCCCCCCCAACCCCCCAACCCCAACCCTCGCTGGGCCCCACGCTCCCGGCAGACACAGGTTCGCGTCCCAGGCGCTGCTTCGGGCCGCCACCAGGCGCCGGGCCGCGGCTTTGAAGTCCTCCCGGGGCCAGGGAAGAGCCACCCCACCCCCCGGTGCCATGGACACCTGGAGTCTATTTTGCAACCATACCCTTAAAAAAACAATACCCTGAAAGATCCCTGAAAGAAGGTTGCAACATAGACCCTAAGTGTCCACCATCCCCCCAACCCCCGTGCTCCACAAACAGATGGGCAGTCCGTCTTGAGATTATGTGGATTCCAGGCAAAGGGCGGCATGAGGCGGATTCCACTATTAAATAATCGGAACCAAACCAGACAACCAGACTCACCTGAAAGGACACCAACAGTATGGCCCCATGGTGGAAAATGAGGAGGGCGATCCTGCAAGCTTCCAAAAAAAAACGTGCCGAGCCTTTACCCGCCCAAGCAAAGCACACTTTGAGGCAATACACCCTGCCGCAGCACCGCCAGCACCTACTTGGGCGCTTCCCGCCACCGCATACCAGATCAAAGGCATATGTCAGCGATGTTCATCCTCTTACGGGCCATGAATTCAAAAGCAACAGCAGCCCAAGCTCAATTGCAACCATGCAACCAATACTCATCAAAATGCCCAATGCCCAACCAATACTCGCGTCGTCAAACCGCAGATCTGTCCACCCTTGCAAGGCAGGTTTAAGCGCTTCTCATCCTCTTTTATGTCCTCGAAATCCACATACATGCACGCCTGACCCGAACCTGATCAGATCCTTCAACACTCAATTAGGAGAAGCAACATCAGCCCAAGCTCAATCTCAAGCTAACTCTCAAGCGTTCCATGCACACTTGGGAAAGGCAGCATCACATTAGCACGGCCCCGCTGTCGTGTCGTCAAACCGCAGATCTGTCCGCCCTTGCAAGGCAGATTTCAGCGCTTCTCATCCTCTTTTACGCCCTCTAAATCCACATACATGCATGCCTGACCTGAACCTGATCAGATCCTTCAACACTCAATTAGGAGAAGCAACATCAGCCCAAGCTCAATCTCAAGCTAACTCTCAAGCGTTCCATGCACACTTGGGAGAGGCAGCATCAGATTAGCACGGCCCCGCTGTCGTGTCGTCAAACCGCAGATCTGTCCGCCCTTGCAAGGCAGATTTCAGCGCTTCTCATCCTCTTTTATGCCCTCTAAATCCACAGACATGCATGCCTGACCTGAACCTGATCAGATCCTTCAACACACAATTAGGAGAAGCAACATCAGCCCAAGCTCAATCTCAAGCTAACTCTCATCAAACCTTCCATGCACACTTGGGAAAGGCAGCATCAGATTAGCACGGCCCCGCTGTCGTGTCGTCAAACCGCAGATCTGTCCACCCTTGCAAGGCAGATTTCAGCGCTTCTCATCCTCTTTTATGCCCTCTAAATCCACATACATGCACGCCTGACCTGAACCTGATGAGATCCTTCAACACTCAATTAGGAGAAGCAACATCAGCCCAAGCTCAATCTCAAGCCAACTCTCATCAAACGTTCCATGCACACTTGGGAAAGGCAGCATCAGATTAGCACGGCCCCGCTGTCGTGTCGTCAAACCGCAGATCTGTCCGCCCTTGCAAGGCAGATTTCAGCGCTTCTCATCCTCTTTCTGCCCTCTAAATCCACAGACATGCACCTGACCTGAACCTGATCAGATCCTTCAACACTCAATTAGGAGAAGCAACATTAGCCCAAGCTCAATCTCAAGCTAACCCTCATCAAACGTTCCATGCACACTTGGGAAAGGCAGCATCAGATTAGCACGGCCCCGCTGTCGTGTCGTCAAACCGCAGATCTGTCCGCCCTTGCAAGGCAGATTTCAGCGCTTCTCATCCTCTTTGTGCCCTCTAAATCCACAGACATGCACGCCTGACCCGAACCTGATCAGATCCTTCAACACTCAAATAGGAGAAGCAACATCAGCCCAAGCTCAATCTCAAGCTAACTCTCATAAAACGTTCCATGCACACTTGGGAAAAGCAGCATCAGATTAGCACGGCCCCGCTGTCGTGTCGTCAAACCGCAGATCTGTCCGCCCTTGCAAGGCAGATTTCAGCGCTTCTCATCCTCTTTGTGCCCTCTAAATCCACAGACATGCACGCCTGACCTGAACCTGATCAGATCAATTAGGAGAAGCAACATCAGCCCAAGCTCAATCTCAAGCTAACTCTCATAAAACGTTCCATGCACACTTGGGAGAGGCAGCATCAGATTAGCACGGCCCCGCTGTCGTGTCGTCAAACCGCAGATCTGTCCGCCCTTGCAAGGCAGATTTCAGCGCTTCTCATCCTCTTTTATGCCCTCTAAATCCACAGACATGCACGCCGGACCTGAACCTGATCAGATCCTTCAACACTCAATTAGGAGAAGCAACATCAGCCCAAGCTCAATCTCAAGCTAACTCTCATCAAACCTTCCATGCACACTTGGGAAAGGCAGCATCAGATTAGCACGGCCCCGCTGTCGTGTCGTCAAACCGCAGATCTGTCCACCCTTGCAAGGCAGATTTCAGCGCTTCTCATCCTCTTTATGCCCTCTCAAACCTCAGAACACCACACTTCACTGACATGTTTTCTCCCGCTGCCGAATGAGCCCGTACGAATTCTTGCCGGTGGCTCACATCACACACCCCAGGGGATCGAGTTGCTTCAACGAATTCCTGAAAGAACTGCGCCGGGAGAGACTTACATCAGGCCTGCCAAGGCTCAAAGGCAAACCGAATCCAAAGGACCCCCACCCCTTAGGACAGGCTCTTGGCGCAAAAGTCCTTCTTGGAAGGGTGTTAAGACCCCTTCTGCGGGACAAGGGGGTCCTGGTGCCTATCCTGACTATCGCGTCGTCACGCGTAAATCTGCCCACCTGTTGCAAATCAGGTGCTAGCGCTTCTTGCCCTGTTAGGCAACAAGGATAAACTATGACGCCTTCTAGACCAACAACAGGTGATAGCCTTGCCCAAAACGGCGGGCTGCGAGCTAGGACACGCTCTGTCACGCACATGGAGCAATTGAGTGCAAGGAGTGAGAAAACTTCTGACTGGGGTGTTCACTCACTACTTGCATTTACGTCAAGCCTCACGGCTCGGCATGGCTTTGTCTCCATGAGTTGCGAGCAGGTCACTAAGGCACAGAACTACACAACGCTCAACGCGTGGTCTTTGCGGGGAGTCTAGCTGGCCAGGAGCCGAACAAGCTGAAACCATACTGAGTCTCTTCACAAATCCGGGAAGCATGAGGATATATATATATATATATATTGTAGAGATTGAAGGGTTTAACGGACCCCAACTCACCTGAACAAAACCAAAACATCAACATATATCAACATCGTTCTCCTGAAACATGGGTGTACTCGAAAGGACCCTTGGATTTCAAGGGTCACTGAAGCCTCCAGCGTTTGAGTGCCCGGTTTGAGTTCGCATCCAGGTTCCGGGTCCGGCGCCCCCCGAGGCTCTCCTCGGCCCCCAAGGCGTCGTCCAAGAGCCATGCGTCCTCCACCAAGGTGGCGGCGGTCAGCAGCCTGTGTGTGTGTGTGTACATGTGTGTGTGTGTGTACATGTGTGTATGTGTGTGTGTGACTGTGTGGTTTTGGGTATTGCTTTTGTATTGTCTTTATCATTTGCTTATTGTTGCTTTGTTTTGTTTGTTTCCACAGGAGCATGGAATACATGGCCCAGGCGCAGACCGGCACTTCATAGAGACAAGTCCGAGAACCTTCGGTGGGATTCCATCCCTTTGGTGTCTTCAAATTGGGAATCCCGGTATGCGGTTGGCTTTCAAAGCTAAACTAGAAAGAAGTAGCTCTGGCGGTTAGGAAGAAAAACCATCCATTAAACACATATCATGAACAAAGGGAACATTAAAGCCTTTGTAGGTATGAGGCTCGAAAATGCGGAGGCGAAATTACCCCTGACAAAGTGTGGTTTTGCAATCCGCCCACTAACTTGACCTTTTGACTAGAAGTCGATGAAAGACCATTTCCCTCTTAAAGGGCCCAGGTGACTTCCTTCTGGTGGGAGAGACGGTACCCCAACGGGGACCCGTAGGTCCGGTGACTTACTGGCCTGTCCCTGCCTGTCTCTGTCAATGGCGAGAGGAGTCGGTTTTTGGTTGGTTTAGGTCAACACAGTTTAGGGCGTTTGTTTTGGCTTACGGGGTCACCACGATTTAGGGGTGCCCGCTTTGGTTTAGGATGTGGGTTTAGGGTTTAAGTTCTGAGTTTTGGGGACATTGAGGCTTGGGCTTAGGGTCAACGCGGTTTAGGTGCGTGTTTGCCTCGCCAACACGGTTTAAGGGTGTAGTCGGTGTAGTGTTGCTTCACATTTCAGGTTTTTGCTCAGGGTCAACACGGCTTATCGGTGTAGAGCCGGGCAAGGAATCCAAGGCTCACTCGACCAGACAGCAACGTCAAGCTTCGAAGCCGCTGAGCTCTCTTGTCGTGGATGTGAATGGTAGCCGGTTGCGGGGCTTGGATCTGGACTTCTCCCCCCAGCCAGAAAGCTGATTGGAAAAACACCTCCTTTTTCAGTCAAGCAGTACACCGAATAGCGGCCAAGAAGCGAGCACGGAATCCGAAAAAGTTGCTGACATTCAGGCACACCATTCATGGGAACAGCATGGACCCGGGGTTGATGACCATCCCTCGAAAGGAAGCTTGGACCACTGCACCTGTATGTCTGCAATCCCAGCAATTGGACAATCCATGGGCAACTACTCCGGAATCCGAACTCCCAGCGAAAAGAAGCTCCTCCAGAGGTACAAGTAGCCTCCTCAATCAACATGGGTGTGCTTTCAGCTGAATCTCTGTGCTCACACTGCATGACATGTGGGAAGGGTGCAGCAGGACATGGATGTCAGATGTCACAACTCACAACATGGAATATGAGTTAGGTTGAGCCAGTCTCAAAATGGAGGAAACCCCAAAACGGAGAGGTCCCTTTATTTTCGATGACACAAAGGGTAGCCTCAGCATTCCTCCGTCCCCGTGCTCGATAGACCAAACCAATCTCTTCATGCAAATTCCGCCCTTTTCCGCAACTGTAGGGGAGATCAACTTAGACCAAACCACTCTCTTCATTCAAATTCCGCCCCTTTTCCGCAACTGTAGCGGAGATCAACTTGCTCCTCTCCCCTCCTTAAACCTCCATTTGCTTAAGTCCCCTGGGAAAAATAAAAATATTGCCAGTAGTGATAAATTCCCTTTCAAACCAGCGGGGAAAATAGAAAACATTCTTTACCAAATGGACGTAAATGAAGCAAAACCAAAAAATAAAGACCTCCAAACCCGTCGGCGCCTGGAGTCCCAGTTACGACAGGCCGCCGAGGCGCTGGAAGACAGCATCGCCTGGGAGCACGCCGCTTCGCCGCTTTTGCCTGTTTCTGTTTGTTTCTTGCTTTTTTTGAGGGGTAGGGGGGGGAAGGGGAGGGAGGGGGCGGCCGGGCGGCGGGAGGGGGAATGGGGGGGGGTATCAGCTTTTTTGTGATTGGTGGTTTGGATTGGTGTTCCGGCATCTCTACAAGCACCGGTCAAATCCCAGCAATCCAAACCACTATTTGCGGGTTGAACGGAGGTTGTTGGGCACGACTTGGGCACTGGCCCCAGAAGCCTCGGCCAAAACAATGCCGAACACTGGCTCTGCCAAGGGCGAGCTTTGCTCGGCGTCCCACACTAGTTTGGGTCATCTGCACACGTTGGCGGATAGGTCCACCAATCATTTAGCTGCATGGTTCTTCATAGCTGTTGCGTGGCTGTTATCATGTTGTTCCCACTCAATCCCAGGCTCTCCTCCCCAATCTTGCTCTTACCACTGGTCTTGTGGTTGCCTGAAGTGCTCTGGGGCACGGTATGTATAGTTGCCGCTTCGTCCGCGTTGGCAAATAGGTATCTGCCACATTGCTGCCGTACTCTTTTGTGCTTTGTTGGCTTGTTGTCTTCCGCAGGCTCTATTACGGCCAAGCGTCACAGTCACAAAATTCATGCAAGCCTGCCACCATCAAGGTTGTTCACCTTCAAGCACTTCCCCCAAAGCACAACTCAACTTGGCAAGCAATCTCTCTCCTGTGGGTTCTTCTTCTGTCTGTGAGCAATCCTGACCATGGCTAAAGAAAGCTCGCATGCAAAGCTTTGCCCCCCTGTTAAGGTCTGCCAAGTCCACTTGTCTTCCCCGCAAGAGGAAAGGGTTAGCCTCCTCCAATTTCAGCTAAAAGGAGCCATCCCTTCATACAAATCACAATCAAAGCCCGGTATTTGAAGTATCTACACGAAGCTCATGGTATCGAGTCTTGCGAAAAAATGGCATTTGACTTCCACCCAGGCCGCCTGAATGATCTTGTCGGCGGAGATGCCTTGCCCGCGCGCTGTGTTCCGCGCATCGTTGATGTCCTCCCAGGAGAACATGTTCTGCCCAGCCCAGGCTCCCCGAAGGTGTGCTTTTTGGTGGAGCTTCGGTGTCCTTTGGGAAGCACAAAAAGTGGCATTCTGCTTCACTAGTGGGAAAACAGACCTGGGTGCCCTTCAAAGGATGCTTCATGTCATGGGTGAGGTTGCCAATTCTTCTTGCCCAGGTAGATGGCACAAATAAATAATTAGAACCAAACTAGAATCAGAGGAATTCATCTATGTTATGTTCAAGTAGAAAACCAAGCACAGCGCCATACAGCGCCTTGCCATTTCAAAACAAGGACCGACGGGAGTCACAGAGCTTGATTGATTGCTGGGCATGTTCCGCGCAGTGATTGGTTTGTCAAACAATATTGTTGCAAATCGGATTCAACCGCTGAATGGCCGCACTCATCAGTCGAACAGCGAACATCTGCTTGACAGTTCACCCAATACTTCCCACTTACACCGAGCAAAAACTTTCAATGTGACCCAAAGGCGATACTTACACCACCCAGATCGGACAAGCTACGGAACCTTGTTTCACCCCGGCCGGGCGACTGACAGTCCGGTCGAACATTGTGTCTCCTCCAGCACTCGTTGGGCTGCCGCCACCGCCCGAGCCTGCGCAGCCGGAAGCTGGGCGTTGGTCAACCTATTGATGGCTCATAGATCCGGGGTGGACATAGCCTCCTGGCAAATTGGGGACTGGGTTTCTGAGCCACGTTCCCTGCTTGCACACCATGTAGGGAATCAACCGTTGCTCGCTGGTCAAGGTTTCCATGGCACATGGCCAAAGACACCATCCTAGCTCCTTTGAGGGGTCCGTTTTTTGGTCCGGTGCCTGCTTTTTTTGGAGAGTAGCTCATTTGACGAATCCCGCAACTTTCGTCGGTGCCGCCTTTTCCCACCTGCCCCCGGCATTG
The DNA here is from genome assembly GCA_963377175.1 of Effrenium voratum. Taxonomy (NCBI): domain Eukaryota; class Dinophyceae; order Suessiales; family Symbiodiniaceae; genus Effrenium; species Effrenium voratum. The sequence continues at coordinate 335,719 of CAUJNA010000025.1, read as the reverse complement.
CCTCAGCTTGTTTGTTCACCATGGAAGGCCAAGGGCTCAAGGGCCCTTCAACTGCAAGGCATGACTTGCATCGCAAGCAGGAAACTCAGCCAAATCACAATCTGACTTCGCGCCAAATCCTTCATGAGTAGAATTGTCTCAACTGAAAGAGGGGATCCCCGTGCGTTCCCGCCATGGGGCGTTAAAACCGCAGACCTGAACCAAACTCCCACCCATATCCCCGCCTCCTCAGGCAGCCACAGACTCATGTCGCAGGCGCAGGAGCCTTCTGAAATACCTCGGCGCCCGGCGTCATCTGCGCGGCGGCTAAGGGCCCATTGGCCCATTGAGGTCCAGCCACGCGTTCGGTTCCTTACCATGATCCTCCAAACACGTATCAAGCGTCTCAAAACTGGGACCCTGAAACAGCGAGTTCGGCTTTGTTGTCTCTTAAGACCAGCTCTCAGAGTGGTGCGGATGCCACGTCCAGAGTGACTTCCGACTTCTGTCGGCTCTGGTTTTTGAAGGTCCGGAGTCACTGGAACAAACAAGAGCCCCGTTTGGGACCGACTCTGTAGTGCAAAATACACCAAACAGGGATTGTCTTGATGGAATCCATACAGTAAACCGTGGGGCTGACCACGTTGATTGGAAACCCCAGCAACCAAGAAGGAACTTTGTGGCTGGAATCCAGAAACCATTGTGGGGTTCGGAACCTATAGTGGAGCACCCACCAAAACCCTCTTAGGGTAAACTGTGTTCAGTGAAAAACGCCACCTAACGCGGAATGCCCAGCAAACAAAAATGGGTTTTCAGGCTGAAATCCAGAATGGACTTCCAGGATGGAATCCTTTGAACCCTCTTCGGGGTTTTTTGCTTTTAGTTTCGGGAAACCCGCCAAGTCAGTTTCCGACATATTGGTAGAATCTGTGTTTCCCAAACTGACACTGGGTCTGTCTTCTGCTAGGGGACCCACAAAATGGTGGTTGTCCTTCCGGTTTTCCTTCACAACCACCGAAAACGGGGGTACCCTCAAAAAACGGCACACCCACCTGCAGAGGATTCCACTGGGCCCTGGGCCCGGCAAGCTTTGCTCGCCCAGCGGGATGTCCTGATCGATGCGAGCGAGCATGCTGCAGAAGAAACCCACAGGCGGCGGTTTTGAAGGGAAACCACGTGGAAACTAACCGTTTGGGAGATGCAAATCCTGCGAGATACAGAAAGAAAATCTGCTGGGCGCAATCTAAGGAGCACTACCAGGCTATGAATTCGTCGCAGGGAAGGCAATGAACGGTTTGCGCAGTAGTGGAACCCCTGCAAAAGAGAGAGAGGCTGAAACAAACCGAACATCTGAGTCTTGGTTTAGATCTTGTGGCGCTCTCAAATGGCTAGCAGGAGAGAGCATGTCCACACGGGCAGCTTATTCGGCCGACAAAAGAAAACCGATACTTGGGAAGTAAGTCCTTAGTCCCAAACGGGGGCTTCCAAAGGTTGAGTGGGTCACTCTTCCCGGGTTCTGACGGCTTGGCCAACAATAAATCAACCGCTAAGTAGTTTGGTCAAAAAAAAAAAATGGGCGACATGAAGATGAAATTGGTCCCACACCCCCATTGACTATTGAAGCATTGGTTGCGCTCAGCATCTTTTCCAAGGTCTTACAAAAGCCTCCAGCAGTGAAAGGTGGGAGCGCCAACAAGTACCCGTTTGTTCATGTCCAGGCTCATGGAAACACTTGCTCCCGAGGGCAACTGTGAATGGAAACTGGATCGAACCGTTCACGGTGTGTTCAATGACACCAAAAGCCAACTCCATCATGCCAGAACCTTGATTCCTCGGAGAAGGTGTGCAACTTTTGAGATTCAACAAAGTAGTTGGGATTCAACATTTGGCAGTGGGTGAAAAATATGTACCCAAAATGGGAACCCTGGTAAATGGAAACATGGATCAAACCTGTGGTCCCATGGTGATTTAATTTTGACCCATACCCATTTCAGCTCCGAGATTGCAGAGGCACTTCTCGGGAAGCCTAAATCTCAAAGCCCGCCCACTTTCACCTTACAGGTCCCAGCGTGGCAAAAACCACGACATACGAAAAGTAGTAGAGCACCAGGCAATCGAAAAGCCGATGTGCAAGATGTTCCAAGGCCAATATCCCGTGAGTGCTTAGTTGCTTGCTTGTTTGCTTGCTTGCCTGCTTGTTTGCTTGTGTGTGTGTGTGCTGTTGCGTGCTTGTTTGTTTGTTTGTTTGTTTGTTTGCCTGCTTGCTTGTTTGCTTGTGTTTGGTTCGTTGTTTGGTTGTTTGGTTGTTTGTTTGTTTGTTTGGTTGGTTGGTTGGTGGGTGGGTTGTGTGGTTGCTTGGTTGGCTGGTTGGTTATTGTTTCCACGGCTTGGCATGAGGATAGATTATGTTTATATACACATATAATATACAAGTGTATTATATACATACACATGAATTTGGAGTAGATGTTCAGATGTGTGGCCACACCATTAGAATCCTCCTTTAGTCTAGCGCTTCCTTTACTTTCAGCCATAAGAGGGGCTTGAAGGCAACCTATGCAATCAGTTCGTCGTTTTGTTTCTTATATCCCCAGCTCCACCCCAATCAAATGAGGATGGTTGGAGATGGACACTGCGACTTATTTTGGGTCTGTCTCAAATTATAAAATACGGAACTTCCGCCTTGGGATGGTTTGAAAGGAAACCCGAAGAAACACAACCAGGACTTGGTGCAATTTTGAGAACCGCCCAATCTGAGCTAGAAGCCACACTCGTAAACCAGGCATCAGGTGTTGTGGTCCTTTGTCACCGGTCTGCTAGGGTGGTTGTCACGGACCTCAACTCTGGACCCCCCAACTTCCCAATTCTACGGGTCAACCCAAAATGAGAGGCTGAACAGCGCCCTCGCAAAAAGCCCCGAAAAACCAGCGCACCCGGGAGCCTGGGGCAGCTTCGGCGGCCGCGCCGCCGAGCTCAGCAGCCGCGGCCTCAGCCAGCACCGGTGGGGATGTGTTGGTTCTTCAAATGAGAATCCACAAGGCAAACCGCGCGCCCTTATATAAAGAAAACAAAAAAGGATGGCACTGGCGCATGGTCGGACCCAGCACGTGTATATGATCGGCAGGTTTCTTCGCTTTGGCCGAATCGAGATGCAGCAAGTTTACGATTTGTGCAGGTCGCCATTGCCAGTGGCAAGATGCCTACTTTGAGGCACAGTTCAGAACGGGATACCTGTTGTCCGTTTGGAACATCAAGCTTACCCGGGAGGACGGCTTTCTTTTCGGGGGACCACCCTGTCCGCTTCCATTGATGGAAAGAGGGCAAGGGACCAAAGACACAGGCGTCGTTGTTGGTCAGTGAATGATGTTCAACTTCTTCCCGCTGCTTAACATCACTTGACAATATGAAGCAGGACAACTCGGCAATACTGCCCAGACATTGCCTGACATGCAAACGCGTCTTCCGACGAGCTGTGGCTCCCTGCAACGGCCAAGCTACTCGGGCAAGGGTCTCCAACGCCGGCTTGGCCTGCGAGGACAGTCTAGTTGGACCCTTTGGTGGGCCCCAAATTTCTTCTCCAACGAGCTCCGACTTCCGTGCCCTCAGAGCTTCCTAAGCCCTGGTATGCTGTTCCTCCAGTCGGCAATACGATCCTGAGGGTGTTCTCATCTTCAATATTGCCCAGCAGGCGAAATGCAGCGGGGAGCAAAACATTCCTCGCTGCCCTCCAGCCCTCAGGCATGGTACTGAGCATGGGGAAATCCATTGACCACGAAAGAGTGATTGATCGAAGTCGTGAAACGTGTAAAGCGCAAGCTTCTCTCAGAGAAGTCTAAATGTCCAAGTATCTTCTTTCATGGGATTTTCACTAGTCATGGTCATGTCTCTTTTACTACAAAATCCCTTACAATGGATTCAAATCCACACTGAAGGAGTCATGACCATCCTTACTCGGCCCAAGTAAGCAGGTTGCTGCAAGCGCGTGCACCTCAAAGGGTTTGCCTGCAAAGCGGCCAGACACACTCAGAGCCTCAGCGCGGGGTAAAATTCTGGGTTGATTATACCTGGTGGAAACACTTGCCTGCCACACGTGCCCCTGTTGGCCGTCCATGCGTATAGCAACAAAGCTCCACTTGCAGAGCTGCAAAGAGTCTGGCAGTGGAGATGCTTCTTGGATAGGCGCCTTTAAAGAATAGCAACAACAGCAAGTACCTGTAGCAAAACTAGTGACAAGTCGTTCCCAAAAAACCCGAAGCGTTGCCTCCAGCTCCAGGCCAGCCGCAAGCGCGTCGCAGGCCTGACGGCGATTGATTGGAGGGAAGTCATGGGGCTGTGCTTTTCAAGGTCCCCATTTCAAATTGGTTTAAAAAAAAACAACAAAACAATACTTTGTGAGGGGAGGGTCCCACATGTTTGACACGTAATTGTCCATGCGGGGAACCCCTTCATTGCAACCACTGACCCGAAAATGAAAAAAACCTTTTGGGAAAAATGGCCTTGTTTAGTGGCACCCACTTTAAAAACAAACGGAACAAGGGTGCCCCTGAATAACTTTTCCGGACTTTTCCGACGCGTCGATTGCATACATACATACATACATACATACATACATACATACATACATACATACATTACATACATACATACATACATACATACATACATACATACATACATACATACATACATACATACATACATACATACATACATACATACATACATACATAC
>CAUJNA010000025.1:323509-328509 GCA_963377175.1 Effrenium voratum | reverse complement strand
ACATACATACATACATACATACATACATACATACATACATACATACATACATACATACATACATACATACATACATACATACATACATACATACATACATACATACATACATACACATACATACATACATACATACATACATACATACATACATACATACATACATACATACATACATACATACATACATACATACATACATACATACATACATACATACATACATACATACATACATACATACATACATACATACATACATACATACATACATACATACATACATACATACATACATACATACATACATACATACATTACATTACATTACATACATTACATTACATTACATTACATTACATACATACATACATACATACATACATACATACATACATACATACATACATACATACATACATACATACATACATACATACATACATACATACATACATACATACATACATACATACATACATACATACATACATACATACATACATACATACATACATTACATACATACATACATACATACATACATACATACATACATACATACATACATACATACATACATACATACATACATACATACATACATACATACATACATACATACATACATACATACATACATACATACATACATACATACATACATACATACATACATACATACATACATACATACATACATACATACATACATACATACATACATACATACATACATACATACATACATACATACATACATACATACATACATACATACATACATACATACATACATACATACATACATACATACATACATACATACATACATACATACATACATACATACATACATACATACATACATACATACATACATACATACATACATACATACATACATACATACATACATACATACATACATACATACATACATACATACATACATACATACATACATACATACATACATTACATACATACATACATACATTACATACATACATTACATTACATTACATACATACATTACACATACATACATACATACATTACATTACATTACATACATACATACATACATACATACATACATACATACATACATACATACATACATACATACATACATACATACATACATACATACATACATACATACATACATACATACATACATACATACATACATACATACATACATACATACATACATACATACATACATACATACATACATACATACATACATACATACATACATACATACATACATACATACATACATACATACATACATACATACATACATACATACATACATACATACATACATACATACATACATACATACATACATACATACATACATACATACATACATACATACATACATACATACATACATACATACATACATACATACATACATACATACATACATACATACATACATACATACATACATACATACATACATACATACATACATACATACATACATACATACATACATACATACATACATACATACATACATACATACATACATACATACATACATACATACATACATTACATTACATACATACATACATTACATACATTACATTACATTACATTACATTACATACATACATACATACATACATACATACATACATACATACATACATACATACATACATTACATTACATTACATTACATTACATTACATTACATTACATTACATTACATTACATTACATTACATTACATTACATTACATTACATTACATTACATTACATTACATTACATTACATTACATTACATTACATTACATTACATTACATTACATTACATTACATTACATTACATTACATTACATTACATTACATTACATTACATTACACATACATACATACATACATACATACATACATACATTACATACATACATACATACATACATACATACATACATACATACATACATACATACATACATACATACATACATACATACATACATACATACATACATACATACATACATACATACATACATACATACATACATACATACATACATACATACATACATACATACATACATACATACATACATACATACATACATACATACATACATACATACATACATACATACATACATACATACATACATTACATACATACATACATACATACATACATACATACATTACATACATACATACATACATACATACATACATACATACATACATTACATACATTACACTACACTACACTACACTACATTACATTACATTACATTACATACATACATACATACTTCGTACGTACGTACGTACATACACACACATTTACATTACATACATACATACATACATGCATACATACATACATGCATACATACATACACACATACATACATACATACATACATGTGATGCGACGCGACGCGCTGCGATGAGATTCGATGTGATGTGATGTGAAACTTGCATGTGTGCGCGTGTATGTGTCTTCGTCTGTGACGTCATGTGATGCGATGGGACGGGTGGGATGCAATGTTGAGTGATGTGAGGTGAGGTGCCGTGAGGCGAGGCCAGGTGAAGTGATGTGATGCGCTGCAATGCGCTCTGACGCGCTGTGACGCGCTGCGGCGCGGTGTGATGTGATGCGAGGCGCGGCGAGGAGGTGCGGTGCGGGAAGGTGAGGCCAGGTGAAGTGCGGTCTGGTGTTTTGCACCTCCCAAAGAACGCAAACAACTTTCCGATAATGGGCGCGGCGCTTGAAGCGCAGGCCGGGTACAATTCCGGAAGCCACTTGCGTTACAGCCCGTCGAGGCAACGCTTGAAGAACAAATGCACCGCTGCAAAAGAAACAGAGCCGTTGAGCGCAAGGCTAGGAATGGAAACACTTTATTTACGCACATAACTTGTGCCGCGTGGGAGTCAGAGCCGAGCGGCCTGGAGGATCCCAAACGGACTTCTGACGACAAGCGCTTCAAAAACTAAAGACGTGTCCCCATATACTGCAGTGGGTTCTGCTCATGGCTAGCCCATTTTACTTGTCATTGGTTGGTCCTGCAGCTGCAGGCATGCCATCCGCAGTTCGGCTCTAAACGATCGCCTTGATTGCCTGGAGCACCGAAGGCTCGGACAGAAGGCCGTGGAGAAGGCCGTGGAGAAGGCCGTGACAGGACGCCTGGAACATGGACACGACTGCAGATGTGTGGACCTGCCATTTCCACCACGAAGCAAGACCTCCGGGGCATTCCAACCTTCCAACCCTGCAGACTATCCAAACCCTTATGGCGCCCTGGCGCCGTGAGCGATCAGAATGCACGGCCCACCCCTGGTAGGTTTCTCGGGCCAGGCTGCCACTAAACAACTGGGCCAGAATGGGCACCCCATATTACGGGAAGCTGAACTCTTTTTGGAGAACCTACATGGGGGGGCCGGGGGTTATCTCAAAATATGAGAACCCTCAAGCTGGGCATTTCAAGTCTCAAGGGTAGCAAAAAAAACGTAAGTGGTGCAAATTGGAGCCGTTCCACTGGCACACACTCTCAGGGGTACACGACAGGAGTCCTTCAGCAAATGCCAGGAATCCAGGAAGGAAAGGCGACAAGCTGGACCGGATATAGAACAGATCAAAGGGGTGAACACGAATCCCCACATCATGCCAGCGGGTGGAAACTCTCACGCAGCATCTGTGGGAGGGAAGCCTCGCTGCTGGAGACGGGGACACGGCAAAGCTGGAACTTGCACTGATTGTTGGTCGTCCCTCAAGGTCTTTTTGACGCCTTGGATTCCATTCGCCGCCTTGCACGTAACCCATTCTCCCCCAGATTTCTCAGCTGAAAGGCGCACCAATTCAGCCAAAACCCTTTAGAATCCCATGAGAATGCAATGGTTCCTGCCAAAACAAGAAAATATCTCACAGCCTTTGATCCGCAGGGCCAACCGCACTGGTCAAGTCTCTCAACAACCGCTTCAAATATGAGAGTGTCTTTTCTGTAGGGGACCCCGAAAATGGTGTTCCTTTTGGTGTCCCTTTAATCCAACCCACCCACCCGGGGAAACAAACACACCCAGATGGTTGGTCACCCAACTTTGTTTGGAGGAGAGCAAAAAACGAAGAAGCTGAAACACAAACATGGCAAGTCTGAAAGTTACCGCAGCTCACATGACGAGCTTCCAGCAACACACAACGTATGTTTCTCTTAGGGCAAGTAGTCGCCAGGGTCTGGTTGTCCAAACCAACATTGCCCAATGCTGCCGCACTAACTGACTTAGCTTGCCGCGGCAACCAGCTGGGGGAGCAGGCTATAACACCAAAGTCGGACAAGCAGACAGCAAGGGGGCTCACAAAGGGAACGGCACATTGACGCCAGGCTCATGAATCTTCCCTGCTGAGGCAAATGGCCTTGGGACGTAACCTAGACAAGCATTGGGAAATCCAAACGCCACCTGCTAGCTGTCCAGTCCGTGCACAGACTGGTTTCTTGCAGCTTGGACCCAGCCCGCAAGACTTGGCAGAAGGCTCACGCCAGGCCAAAAGGTTGTTGCGACAAATGGGTCTGTCATTCTTTGAGCTGGCATCCTGTCTGGTGTGACAAAGGAAACTCAGGAGAAACCTATTCAAGGGGTCCACTCGTTTGAGACGTCGACCGAAACTCGCCCCTCGAAATGCCTGCGCCCAGAGGCGGCTCTCACCCACACCTCGGGAACGGCCATGGCCATCTTTCTCGCGGAGTTCCCGATATGTCCAACGGCGCTTGTACATACCCCTTTTACATACCCCTTGAGCAAATGAACCCAAAAGGCCTGCCTTAGTCACAGGGAAACTGAGTGCGAACTTGCCCCAAAGTTGAGGTTCCCCGGGGCTCCAGCCTCTCGGGAGTTGAGTTTAGGGCGCCCAAAACTCCATGAAGAGGTTGCCCATTTTACGTGTGGCACTAAAACTCCGAGTCTGTGGAGTCTATGGAACATGATCCTGGGCT
>CAUJNA010000025.1:313509-316009 GCA_963377175.1 Effrenium voratum | reverse complement strand
GTACCCAACCTCAGGGAATCGCTCACACTGACAAGTCAGCAGAGGCTCAGGGGACCAAGACCAACTGGCCTCATGACTTTCACCAGAGTCACACCAAGCGCTAGTTCACAAAGAATAGCCCTTGGCTAACTTTGCGCCCCAAAAACAGTTCAAGTAATGAACCAAATTCAAACAAACACAGGCACGACGCCAATTTTCCACCATCTTTCGTTTGGAAAGGTCTCGAGTATTATCATATACATATACGAAAATGTGTATTGTACATATTATGTATATGTACGGGAGAAAAGGGTCAGGGCTGTAATTGCGTTTTGCTTGGACATGGTCTTCTGGATGATGTTGCTTTCTGCCTGTTTGCATGCGAAGGCAAGTACAACAAGCTCGATGCTTGACGCTCGAGCCATTGTTCTGCCGGGCCTCTTGGCACGTGGGCAGATTCACCTCGACTTCTGGATAACAAACTATGCACATCAGGCCCTGAGAACAATTGGTATTCAGCCCCCTGCCTGCACGAGGCCTCCCAGCAGTTGCTGCAGCAGCAGCAGAAGCGATAGTAGCAACACGACAGGTTGTAGCAGGTACAGACAGGGGACCAGCAGCAGCACAGCAAAGGCGAACCAACCTGACAATCCCCGACCCTCCATCTGGGCTACCCCTGCCGTACTCATCGCATTCTGCCAAGCACAGCTGCGCACCATTCTCTTGCAGCCCCTCCGGCACGCTGAGGCACCTCAGCGCAAAGGTGTTCGTGAAGCCAGCTGCCCCACCTCTGCGAGTCGTGAAGCACGCAAGGCATAAGACTTGAGCAAGCATGCAGCCAGTTTGCTTTCAAGCAGGCAGCAGGAACAAGTGCTTGTGCCCCATTGCCCTCAGAGCTGGTGAGTCAGATTCAAGCCTGACGATCACGAGAAAGAAGCGGAAGAGCACACTTGCTGCCTTCTTAAGTCCATCTGCCACCCAAGCACTAGAAAGGGCAGAGAGAATGATCTTGGGTCGACAATTGCAGCGTCACCTTCATGTCCACCAGGATTTATATAAACCAAACAACTTCTTTACAGCATCATCCGGATACCCATTCCCAATTGCAAACAAACTCATGGCGGGATGACAAGGAGAATCAGCTAAGAAACTCTAAAACAACTGAGTAAGGGTTCCTTTCGCCATTCCATTCCGAGCACTAGCCCCATTTGAGTATCCAGACCCCTTCAGCGAAGCATCAGAAGGCTTGACCTCCACACGAAACCGTCACCTGACTGTGGCTCGTTTGAGGCAGCGCCGACTTCGCCCAGCTGGGCCCTCAAGGCTCCACCAGCAACCCCATGCACCAACCCCGTTAAAGGCTAAAAGAAGATCAGCCCTGAACTTGACAAACCGTCATGGTTTTGCTTGTGGGGTCTAGGATGATCTGCTGGAAAACTCTGGCTGCCTTGACGTCATGGGAAATCCTTCGCTCTTGGCCGCCGGGCAAGTATGGGTGCGCTGCCCACCGGATCTGCCCCTCGCCCGAGGAAGGCATCAGGAACCTGCCAGCCATGGTGCTGGCCACTGGAGCGATCGTCTTGGGTCCCAAGGAGTTGTAGAGGAAAGTTCCAAGTGAGTTCTGGCGGTGTTGTGTTTGGCTGGGAACCCACCCGAAGAGCACTCTGCCCGTTTTCCGGCTCTCTCTCTCTCTCGCTATCTTTCTCTCTCTCTCGTGTGCCTCTGGTTTGGATGCGTCTGGCCAGCATCCGTGGCCTAAGGCTCCGAAGGAAACAAACGAGAAGTAGGGACCCAAAAAAAGAAGAGGAGCCCTTTCAGACCAAATGGCGGTGGGGTTTAGTTGTGCTCCCTCTTTGGGGGAGATCCTTTCAGGGGCTTTCTGTGTCCCTAAAGCCTTTAGTAGTAGTACGATCGCGGCACGCAAAGTACATTCCCCAAGCTCTGCTAGAAAACTGCGGGCTCGCACGACGAAATGTGGGGACTACGCGGAACAGAGAAACGTGCACAGAGATTTGCACAGAGAACTTGTTCAGAGAGAGGAAGCTGAAGCAAAGAACTTGCCCAGGGGAACTTGCGCAACGAATTGCTCTGAATAATCGGCTTCCCGTTGCATCCTGGGCAGGTCCCTCGGAGCCAAATGCGTGCGTGTTTTTTTTGAAGATCGGAACGCCGTGTGGGGGTGGGTTGGCCCCATTTGGAGACAAACCCATGTGAGCCACGGTCTGCAAGGCCCCTGGGTTTTGTGGGAATTTGGATACCAGGTTTTACTCCTTTCCATTTGCCAGGACAAGATATTTTTGGGTATCTACTGTGGATGGTTGCAAAATGCATTTCGCACTATTTAAGACACCATGGTTGAAACCATACGGACCGTTTGTTGGTAATTTACAGGGGATCATCTCATTCACAGGGGTTCTGAACGGTGAGAAATGGATTTCGTCCATCCACAGTATGTTTGACCCCACAGCCATTCGAAGGCTCAGGGCCCCGGCGCAGTCGAAGAGCTGAATCTTCGTGCCCG